>OZ038494.1:57440974-57448474 GCA_964036315.1 Acanthosepion esculentum
AGAGACAAAAACTGAAATGTTTTCAAAAGACAAAAGAACGAAAATCAGACGGAGGAGTGAAGAAAAACCTTTGCAAATGTCATAATACTGTGAAGCATCCGGTCAGTTTTAGGGTTTGGGGTTGCTTCTCATTCAATGGGACTGGATTTTTCAAACTAGTAGACAAAACGCTGAACAGCACTTAATACTAAAAAATATTAGACATCTACTTACTGCCATCTGGCGAAAAACTCAGAATTGATCAATCAAATCTCATTTTTATATAGGACAATGCTCCCTGTCATACATCAAAGCAGATGAAAAATTAGTTTTTCCGAAAAGAATATCAATACGGGTTTCTCTTATATACGGGTCTCTTATATCCGGGTTACACTGTATATATATATATGTATATACATATTTATTTAAAGAATGTATAAACATAAAAATATCTTCATATATATATATATATATATATATATATATATATATATTGATAATCCAAAAATATATCTTTATATATCACAAATCGAGTGAAATAAAAGCAGCTATCGCAACAAAAAAATTTGAATACATTAGCATCCCAAACTCGAGTGACCTTACATTCAGACCTATAGTAGCAGGACCAGCCTGTCCAACTAGCAAACTGAGTAACCTAATAGACACAATATTACAACCATTTACTAAGCAGATTAAGAGCTACATCAGAGACAATATTCACTTCCTTAGTTCCATACCATAAAAGTAGATCCGGGAACACTTATGGCAACCTTTGACATTAGTAGCATATATAGCAACATGCCCCATGAATTAGGTAATGAAGCAATTATCATTCTGGATTGAAAAATCATCCAGAAACACTACATCCCAGATTCACTAAGGAATTCATTATCGATAGTATAGACCTAATTCTAAATAACACATTTGAATTTGACAACAAAAACTATACCCAAACCCTAGGTACCGCAATAGGAACAAAAATGGCACCTACAAATGCCACCCTAACATCAGCTTACCTCGAGTAAAACCTCAATGAACCAATAGAACATATATATGCGGAAAATATAAAAACCCACTTCACAAAATCCTGGAAACGATACTTAGATTATTGCTTCATTTTCTGGAAATCCTCATGGGGTAATATTAATTAATTCCACACTCTACTTCAAAATTTACACCCAAAAATCAAATTCACACAAGAATATAATTTCAACGAATTACCATTTTTAGATATATTATTTAGAAACAAAAACAACCACATAATCACCGATATCTACCACAAGCCTACAGACACACAACAATATCATAATTTCAGGAGCCCTCACACAAAAAGCTACATGAAATCCATTCCCTGTTCTCTAGCACGTAGGGTTTGTACTAAAGTGCCTAACAAACACCTCCGAAAAACCCGACTAGAAGAACTATATAAAACGAGGCTATCCCACAGCACTAATAAACAAAGGTTTTAAACTCGCAAAAAAACGTCGAACAAACTCTAGCATATGTCTCCAAATACAACATGAACAATCCAGAACCATTACAAAACATCTAGACCTACTTAGCAAGAATGCCAAACTGAAAAATATATTAAAACAACCAAAATAATTAAAAGCAAACGCCAATCTAAAAACCTAAAACACATACTAACCTCATCCGAATTTAGACAACACACAATAGAGGGAGTCACAAAATGCAACAAAAAAGTTGTGGGGTTTGTAACATAATTATAGAAGGAAAACTCCTACACTTTTAAAAAACCCAAAACGACATTCATAATAAATAAGCATTTAAACTGCAACACTCAAAAATGGGATTTATGCACTCAAACGCACAAAATGCAAGAAATCATATATAGGTATCAACCAAAACTAAACAAGAGGGCCTCCCTACACAAAAGCAACATAAAATTACCAGACAACAGAAAACTCTTTGTATCACAACACATCTATAAATGTAACCAGAGGGAATTTAAAATTATGCCAATATACTCAACAGACAATTATTCTTACCTACAAATACAAGAAAAAAACTTCATAAAGAAATTTAAATCAGCAAGAAATAGTTCATAACTCCACAGTCAAAAGCACACAACATACACACATAATGGCCAAATACAGTAGTCAAACCACATATCATCCATTCGTATACACTCACACGCGGTTAAATGTGGAGCAGGAATATGTATACACATATTGGTAAAAACAAGACTGCTCACAGGCACGCGCGCAAATCCTACACAACACAGGAAGTGTGTGTGTGTGTATGTATGTACATATGGATGTACATATGGATGTATATATGTGTGTATGTATGTGTATACTAATTCATTATAAGGAGATGGTATGCGCGTATAGAGAGGGAGTGTGCATGTACATGTGCGTACATATATATATATATATATATATATATATATATATATATATTGACAAAAACAATACTACTCACGGGTACACACGCAAAACCTACAAAACATAGGAAATGTGTGTATGTGTGTTTGTATGTATGTGTATGTATGTATGTGTGTGTGTATATGTATGTGTACATATATGTATACTAATTCCTTATAAGACAATATGTATATATGGAAAGGGAATATACGTATGCGTACGCATACTGACAAACACAAAAAATCGAAATAGATCTAAGAACACACAGGGGTGATTAAAAGATAAGAATACAGATATCTTTCTCACCCTTTCTCGGACCAGTTTTAATTGTTTTATTACTCTTCACACAGAATCCTTTCACTGCCAGTTCAAGAAAGACATTTGGGTCACTAACACACAAAAAAGATATCGAGAAAATTTAACATCGAAAAACAAAATAAAAATTAATATGTGGAAATATCCACTCTTTGCTTGAAGAAGATCGCGAGACCGGAAACTCGTGTAGCAAAATTATGGAAAATAAAGCCTAATATATTTTTTAAGAAAATCCACATTACAACCAAAGACGTTTGCGGTTTCTCTCTTCTTTTTATTATACACACTTTTCTTTCGTCGGAAATACTATAACCTTTTCCCTTTATATATATATGTATATATACATACATACATTTATATATATATATATATATATATATATATATATATATATATATATATATATATATGTGTGTGTGTGTGTGCGTGTGTTTGCGTGTGTGTGTGTGTGTGTTTATGTATGTATGTCTGTGTGTCTTGTTGATGATTTCAAATTTGTGATTAATATTTTTAGTAGTGGTAGAATTTTTTTAGTTGATTTGAAATAGCACTTTTTGGCTTAATGGTAAGGATTTTCTCAGATTACTTGCTGTTTTCAATTGTGTTGTTTAGTGATATATGATTCAATTTTCCCGTCCGATCCCATAGGTTGAGCAACGTTGCAACTGGTTTGTATCTAGATGGCTGTCGGCTTGGGAATACCAAGTGCAGGTGGTGTAATGGATAACGACACTGTTTGGACATTAAAGAGCCGTGTTCAAATTTCAGTTGGGTTCGCTATATTCACTTACAGGCAATTACCGTTGAGAATACCTTTTCTGCCCCCAGATAAGGGTTAATTAGTAAGACTTGTATCACTAAACCATTATTATCTAAAAAAATATAATTCTCATAATCTTAAATATTTTCTGTCTTAAACAACTCAAAGGATCGATAAGCCGTAGGAAATGGATCAATCAAATAAATACAGATTAGCTTCACAGGCATGTCTTTTAGATTTATTTATATTCTCTGGAATCAATTTATATATTAATTGCAATACAGAATCAAATTTTTATTAGGCATGGATCCACCACTTCTACCTCCAGCTATGGGCTAATTAGTAAGTATTGTATCATTAAGTTATTATTATCACCACCAACAAATTCTTGCAATCTAAAATATCTTCTGGCTTAATTAACTTGCAGGTTCCGAGTCCAAGCGAAGATGTTAGACCTATTGAGTTAAAATAGACTGTAGTAGGAACCGAAATCCTAATCCTAAATTCCTACCCCTGTTCAAAAGAGCATGGAAAAATTCAACCGAACGATAAACGAATATAAGTATTTGTGTTGAGGAGAAGAATAAATAAAATTGTGTAATAACATTTTGACTTTTTGTCTTTGGTGTTATTTCCTAATTGCTTTTGTCGAGAAAGCATAGGAAATAACTATTATTCCCTTCAAAATTTTCTTTTTGCGATATGGACATCGATATTTTGAAACTAAACTATTTTCCATTACATGCCAGACAGATTCAGGGCTGAGTTGCTGAAGAAGAATATTTTAGAACTTCCAAGAAGGTTCTAAAAGTTTCAAGAATTTATATAATGTTTTTGGTAACATCGATGACTGTATAAATATAGGAAAACTCAAAAGTTCATTTTACTTCTAGCTTTCCACGTGCAGACAAATCGTCGTTGATAGCGGCATTCATCACAGATTGCATCAAGAAGTTATAAGCGTCCGGTAAACACATTTTTCCATGTCTGTGGCGAATTTATCAAGACAAGAGCGAAAACGTTCTCTGCAGCAACGTCTGCTAAAATGCATGAGCTCTACAAGGCATATTTCAGCATGCCTGTCGTGGATCAAGACAAACCCTAGGCAGCGCATTTAAACTGCAAATTCTGCAAAAGAACTCTAGAAGGTAAGATGAAATGTTTTGATTGTTTGGATAATGGAATTTTTTATGTTTAAACATTTTGGAATGCTTTTCTTTAAATATTGTTTATTTTTATTTTTTTAAAACAGTATTATAGAAAAATATGTATTAGTTATGTTTCAACACTCGGGTATTAGTGTTCACAGTATCATGGATGTTTTCTATACTGGATCACTGGATAGAGTCATAAAAATACCGAGTTTTAGGAATGTTCATTATTCAAAATTCCGTATTTTTGTGTTATTTGCCATATTAAATCGGGACCAAAGTCATCGCACGATTTTTAGAATTAAAAAAAAATCAAAAATGTAATATTTTTATTTGCTCTTTTTACAGAGGGTAAAATAGAGCCATGGAATTCGCAATCCCACGAATTTGGAGGGAACCAACTGACCACTCAAGCAATTGTTATTCTACATGATGGAACCTTCCAAACGTCGAGCTGGCAAGAATGCGCCTACTATCATATATCCAGTTCTTCTATCATCCATCACACTGTCCTTCCCACAGAAAGCGTCTTCAGAAACAAACAGCAATTCAGAATAGGATGAAGTTAATTGAGGAGCGAAATACTACAGTTCAGAGAAAGCGTTACCAGTAATTTTCAAGCTTTTTTTTCCGCCATTATGATGGGCTTTGCTTCTGACAAAAAGTGAATGGCTTGTTCGAGGCAATTCGAATCGTATGTAATCCCGGTGAGTATCACATTTTCATCGTCAGCTCAACCAGGAACCTTAAAGCCCTGCCGCTACATAACGGGGACATGTAGCCATCGTTTTCCCTAGCTCACTCGGAGCAGGTCGAAGGGGAATACAACAGTTTCAGGATCTTGCTAGATTCCTTGAAATAAGAAGGGTACGGCTAAGCTGTTATCGGGGACTTCAAAATGGTGACCTTCATGATGGGTCTCCAGAACTGCGTTCACAATTTTCCGTTTCAGCTTTGTCTTTGGGACAGCGGGGTTACCGCAGCACACTACCGATTGCCGGATTGGCCACAGCTGACTGATTTCGGTGTTTGGAGTAACAACCTCAAATGACAGTCAGTGTTAAACCCCTGGAAAATATTTTTTCCTCCACTCTACTTAAAATTGGACCATATAAAAAAATTGTAAAAGCTCTAGATAAGGAATCTGCAGCCTTCAGTTACTTTCAAAACTTCTTCCCTAAGCTGTCTGGTGAAAAGCCAAAGCTGGTGTCTTGGTGGAACTACAAATAAAGAAGATCATAGAGTGCAAGGAATTCCCCAGGAAGGTCACTAGGACAAGAAAGCAGTTTTGTTACAGCCGTTCGGGGCTTTCTGAGGAATCATAATGCTGTAAACTGTGTGGAGCTTGTTGAAAACACTGGAGAAGAACTAAGGCAAGATGGGCTGCATTAAGTCCATATCATCTTGATAAATTGAAGGAGAACAGTAGGGCTTTACTCACATAAGCAGAGCAACGATTCCACCATAATATGCAATGTAATTGGCCTCGATCTGGAATCTCGTCTACAGTCTTTTCCACAAGTATTTTCATGGCAAATGCTCTGACGAGCTACTTTCACAGGTTCACAAACTTCATGAATTCAAGCTTGCTACTAGGTTGGCATCTAGGTCCTACCCTTTCACTGTCGAAACGGCTAAATATGGCTGTATCTTTCACTCCAACAGCTTCTTATATCTCTTCCTGTCAGTAGAACTCCCTTCCTCTTTCTTGCTTCCCTGATAGCTATAATTTTCAAATATTCAAATTTAATGTCAATCGACATCTTCTGATGCCTTGATCTTGTTCCCTGTCCTTATCTTTATCCTTTCTTCAATCACTCTTCTTTACTCTTGCCCTCACTTACTGTAACCCCTTGTGTGTTAGTATTATTGCCACCTTTAAAAAAAAATGAACTTTGACCGCTGATCTCATGTATCGTATAGCAAAAACATGATGGAGGCAGATTCATGAAAGTAATTTACAGTATAAGCGTAAATCACGAAAAACTACTCACTTCTGAATAGTTTATGGTCTCTCTAGTGTAATCGTAAAGTAAATAAATGCTACTATGGATTCATGTGTCGTTTTGTTCCTATTTTGCGTGAATGAGAATGTTCACATTTGCTGATTTTGTCAATGGGAATAGGTCAATTTTCGAAGTATCATGATCCTGGCCACAAAAGCAAAATTTGAAGATACTGTTACGCATTTTTCATACTTTGTAGGCGTAAGTAAATAGGAAATCAAATGTACGACCCAAGGACAAGAATCTTTTTACACGGTGTAATTAGTAAATATAACTTTAAATTTCAAGGGTTAGTTATAGATGGAGTTATTTTATGCTTTTACCCATATTTCTTTTTACTACGTCTATATACTTAGAATGAATACAGCCTAGACACAGTTGGTGTAGATTACTGATTTTTTGTATTTTTTTTTAAATTTCATTTCCTATGGCTGACATATAAAACTTCGACATTGTTGAAACAATAGGTGAGCCCATGACAACACCATCGATTACTGCATAAATATTTCCTCATCATAGAAAGGAACAAAGAAGAAAAGAAAATATGGAGAGTTTATTATCGCTTATTGTCCTGAATGTGAATAGCCTTAAAATATTTAATGTGCATTTTAACAAAGTACACACACACACACACACACACACACACACACACACACACACACACACACACTTGTAAAAACAAATCGGTACCCGATGAAAAATTGGGAAAATAAAAGCTAAAAACATCAGAACAGGGCGAAACAAATCGTCCAGTGCCTTCAGACTTTAGTCCAAAGAAGAAGAAAAAAACAAGCGAATAGTAAAACTAAAACGTGGAGTGCTCAATACGCTAAGTTGAGAGGGAAAAACTAAAATAAATTCTAAAGAGCCAGGAAAACTTACTTAGGTTCCACCTGAACGGA
>OZ038494.1:57453474-57543474 GCA_964036315.1 Acanthosepion esculentum
TCTATTATCTATCTATCACAGCCTCGTCATTATCTATCTATCTGTCTATCTATCTATCACAGCCTCGTCATTATCTATCTATCTATCTATCTATCTATCTATCAGAGCCTTGTCATTATCTATCTATCTATCTATCTATCTATCTATCTATCAGAGCCTCGTCATTATCTATCTATCTATCTATCTATCACTTTCTTACTCTCTGTATATATGTACTTTTTTGTGTGTGAATGTGTATTTGTACGAGTAGGTAATAATTACATGCATTTATTGATTTTACGAATATTTAAATCTGTACGTATCTATCTATCTATCTATCTATCTATCTATCTATCTATCTATCTATCTCAGTTTCTTCATATCTATCTATCTATCTATCTATCTATATATATATATATATATATATATATATATATATATATATATATGTGTGTGTGTGTGTGTGTGTGTGTGTTTGTTTTTTGTTTGTGCATGTATATACATACTTACGTGTTGGTTGTAATTGCAAGCATTTATTGATGTTACGAGTATTTAAATCTGTACGTATCTATTTATCTATCTATCTCAGTCTCTCCATATCTATCTATCTATCTATCTATCTTTATATATATATATATATATATATATATATATATGTGTGTGTGTGTGTGTGTGTGTGTTTGTGTGTGTGTGTGTTTGTTTTTTGTTTGTGCATGTGTATACATACTTACGTATGGTTTTAATTGCAAGCATTTATTGATGTTACGAATATTTAAATCTGTACGTATCTATCTATCTATCTAGCTAGCTAGCTAGCTAGCTATCTATCTATCCCCGTTTGTTCATATCTATCTCTCTGACTTCCTTCTCGTATGTCTATTTATGTCTGTCTCTCTATTTGGACAATTTATCGGGCATCTCTTAGCTACATTACTTCCGCTTCGCGCCAATGATCGCACGATTCGTTTCTGCCATTTTTGTATCAGATAAATTGCCACGTTCCCAAAATGGCGGTCTCTTGCGGCCGCCGACTTACTATTCATTCGACCGGACTGCAGTTTAAAGACAAATTATCTCTTTACGAATACCTCGGAATATCTTTGTAACGGAGAAAGAAAAGAGACAAACTGGACTAGTAAATCGTTTCCCTGCGAATATCAACCGAAAATAAATAGGATATTAATAATAACTATCGAACGGAGATGGACAAGCGACGAGGTTGTTTGCAAAGAAAGATAATTCTCATTACAAAGCGAAGGATACATTGTCACGAGTAATACCCATATTCTCGATAATGGTATTCTTTAGGATGACAAAAGAGACAATATTCGACTGTAGACGAATTAAGAGGGTACACTGAAAAGGTAATAAGAGTTTTCGTTATATTTTCCAACAATCGATCTAATAATCTATCTAACTTTCTTTCAATTACAGCCATTTTATCTATTGTTTTAACACATCCGAGAGATTTAACACTATTGAAAAAAAAAACTATTATCATATAATTCTGCATGTTTTCTTCTTCCTTAGATAGCCCATAAGTTCCGCTTGGTATTTTTTTTAAGCATTTCACTCCAAGCAATATGGGAATGACACTAGAACGCACGAGGGTTACAGAGATTAAAAGTGAGAGAAAAGGCCGAGTATAGGAAGGATTTCTGGAAGGACAAAAGATGAGTGGGATTCAAGACTATGATTAACATTGCATTTAAATTTTGAAGATTTTATTTATCAGGGAAGCAAGTAAACTGAAGGGTGTTCCACAGGCGGGGCGTGCGAGAAAAGAAACTGTTGGAGTGGAAGTGGCGGTTTCATTTAGCCATTTCAACAGTAAACGGATGGTACCTAAACGCCAATCTAGTAACACCCTTAAATTCATGTAGACGGGCAAATGAGGAAAACAAACTCAGATGAACCATATAGCAGATCGATTTTGGAACTGTGGTACTGCACTCAATTTGAAACTTGGAGTTTAACATGATATATAACGACACTGAAATAATTTTGCAATCCCTTACCGTGTTTTGAGGAAAAGATTTTAAAGTTTAATTTTTGGTTCAAAATCGTAGCGTTGGAATTTCAATCCGGTGATCAGTGAAAGTCATAGCACCGTCTTATAAATTCCTAATTATCTGAAAGTTTACAAATTGTATATGACCACGATGCATGGCACAAGGACATTATTACTAAATCATTCTGCCATTAAAATAAAACCTTCATAAGATAGATAGATAGATAGAAAGAAAGAAAGAAAGAAAGAAAGAAACAGGCTGAGATAGATAGATAGATAGATAGATAGATAGATAGATAGATAGAAACAGGCTGAGATAGAAAGATAGATAGATAGATAGATAGATAGATAGATAGATAGATTGGAACAAACTACAATAGATAGATAGATAGATAGATAGATAGATAGATAGATAGATAGATAGATAGATAGATAGATACTTGATACTGTTGCTGAGAAATCGGTCAATATATAGATTTAAATGAATAAACAGCCTACCCTACACGGAAGACGCTGGTGCTCCCCTGACGGGCGGCCGGTGGCAAAGCCAGCGGTCCTCTGGTGGCAGCCACCGACAGGTCACTGGCGGGCTATCGATGGGCCTCTAGGGGTCATCCAGTGGTAACATTGCCGAAACGAAAACGCCGGCGGTCTGATAGCGAACCACCAGCGGTAAACGCTAGTGGCATGCCACCCAGTGACAGATTAGTAGCTTGCGCGTTGGGAAGAAATGATGTAGTAGTCGTAAATGTAGGGTTTACAATAAAAAGAAACTGAATTCAAAGATGAGCTAGTACATTTGTTTTATATAATCGTTAACAATGATTGATTTACTAAAATTAAAGTACAAGATAATATTCTTCTTCATAATGCAAAAGGAGAAATATCAGGAGAAATTCGCCGAAAATTGGGAGTTACTTCAGGTGCATCGATTTGATCTTTTGTATCGCGTGGTTTTGTAATAGAGCGGACGCCGTATTCGCGCATGCATTCCGATGGAAAAGGTTACGATTTCTCTGGACGGCAAAGACAGAGTAATATGGACTTTTCTACGCGAAAAATATCCGCGTTTCCACGTGGAAAATTATCTATGTTTGACACAAGAATGTGCTTTTTACACAGTTTAACAAGTATTGGTTCCACAAAGGAATAGCCAGGAAAGCTTGGTTCGGAATGATTGGATATGAAGGCCAGTCGGAAGAAAGCGTGAGATAATGAGAATACAATGTACACAGTAATGAGTCACAAGTTACAACCAGTGTAATCCGATTTTTCTAGAATCCCTTAATCTCCAGAGGTGGCTAATATCAACAACAGGAGAAAGAAACTGTCACTGACAGAGTGTGGGAGAAATTACTAATGACAGTTTTATCTTCGTGATCCGATTAGGAACTCTTCCACAACCAGTTATCATTCATCAGAAGAATTAACCAATTTGGGTAGTATTTTGGAAATCGGAAATGATTGAGCCGGAAGAATTGGTTAAAGCAGTATATATATATATATATATATATATATATATATATATATATATATATATTGGACTCTCCCGTCGTTTTCAGTGTATGGTAATTGTTATGGGTCATTACCTATAACTACAGAATGAACTCTTCCTAACACTATGTATACTACGCCTCTCAAGAGAGAGAGAGACGAATCGAGTCGAGCCGATAGTAGTTCACTCCAAACCAGACTGACAGTCATACTAACACCTTCCACATCTGTCTATATTTCTGAGATGAGGTATTATGTACAGTATTTACATTAGTCGGACTATTGTCCTCATCTTTGTCGCCATATTTGTCACAACGTTTCGAACTGAACCCTTTATTTCGATCACTGGGGTAGGCTGTTCTAGTTCCACGTGCCATGTTTGATGGATGTCAGTTATCAGTTAGGTCCTGCTAATTTTCCCTCTGAAAGTTTTCCACTGCCTTAACCGGGTATTGAACTCACACTCTTTGGATCTGGCAATGGATCTAACCAACGCCTTTATCCACTGTGCCATGTGAGTTCAATACCCGGTTAAGGCAGTGGAGAACTTTCAGAGGGAAAATTAGCAGGAGATAACTGATAACTGACATCCATCAAACATGGCACGTGGAACTAGAACAGTCTACCCCAGTGATCGAAATAAAGGGTTCCGTTCGAAATTCCAACCGCCTGAAGAAGGCCGGAGCGTACAACGGCTGAAACGTTGTGACAAATATGGCGATGAGGACAATAGTCCGACTAATGTAAATACTGTACCTTCCACATCTTGTATTATTATTCCGTGTAATATATCTTCGTTATTTCTACTCTTGTTTTCGTGTTGTTCTTCCTTGGTCCTAACCTGGATCATAACAGTGGCGACGAGGATACTGAGGAAACGAATTCTACGCGGAGAATCTAAAAAAAAACCCTTTTTACTATCGGTCGTCCATAACATTGGAGACGAGGATATTGAAAAATCTGGACCATAACAGTAATCGAGCTGCTCAGTTCACAGAACCACAACAGCCAGACTACACGAACATATCATTTGCTTAGAGTGATGAAGGCTTTTGCAAAATCAACCACACGTTTTGTAAAACAGCTGAAGACGGAGAAATGTTGCACCCTATATTACATTTTCACCAAATGACCCTCCACAAGTTCTAAATTCAAAGTTTCTCTTCCTTTAGACCGGTTGCCACCCAAGGATTTGGAATCCAGCCTGTCCTGCAGTTTACGCATAGCTGGGGGAAGAAGAGATGGACACACTCACACACACACAGATATATATATATATATATATATATATATATATATATATATATATATATATATATATATATATATATACAGTTAGAGAGAGAGTGAGAGATACATACATATATATACATACATATATATATATGTTATGGGGCCTTACCTATAACTACAGAATGAACTCTTAACACTATGTATACTCCGCCTGTCAAGAGAGAGGGACGAATCGAGTCGAGTCGATAGTAGTTCACTCCAAACCAGACTGACAGTCATACTAACA
Organism: Acanthosepion esculentum; assembly: GCA_964036315.1. Lineage (NCBI taxonomy): Eukaryota > Metazoa > Mollusca > Cephalopoda > Sepiida > Sepiidae > Acanthosepion > Acanthosepion esculentum. The sequence continues at coordinate 57,458,478 of OZ038494.1, forward strand.
CCTTCCATATATTATATTATTTTTCCGTGTAATATATCTTCGTTATTTCTACTCTTGTGTTCGTGTGGTTCTTCCTTGGTCCTAACTTGGACCATAACAATATATATATATATATATATATATATATATATATATATATATATATATATATATATATATATATATATATACATTTGTGTATTTAGGCAGCAATCCTTCTTTCATGCACATTTCATTGAAAACGACAGAAAAGGTGCTTTGATTTAGTTTTTTTATACAATTTCTCATGGGATCTAATATTTGTTTTCTTTTCGGATGATAAATTATGTAAAAACTGTCCGAATGTTCTTTTTATCCGAGCGCTTTCGGCTATACATTTAGCCATTTTCAGAGATGATATTTTACCTGTTAAAATAAGAAATAGTTTGTTGTATGTAAGTTTTATAAAATGTTTTCATTTTTCAAAACACGGTCAAGATATTCAAAGTTAATATTATTAAGTGTGGGTTTTTCAATTTTTATCAATAATTAATTAGGCTTCCATTATTTTTATAAATATATATATATATATATATATATAATGAATATATACATATAAAGGCATGTTATATTTATGGGATAAAGTGTTCAATATCAGAGACACAGTATATGTAAATATAAAATATAAAAGTGAACATTGACATCAACACACAGAGGAGGCGACAGATAGTTTCATGTTAAAAGCAATCGGTGATCTGGCTATTGGGTTTTGCATGAAAGAATCTGTCGATTTCGAGTGTTGACGTCAATGTTCACTGATATATATATATATATATATATATATATATATATATATATATATATATATGTATAGATAGATAATTGGATGGATAAATTGTTGCCTAAATTATGCAAGAATGACATCTCATTTTAATATGTATATTACAAAATTACACAAAATATCTTGACATACTAAGAAGTAAATTTATTCAATAAAATTGCCATTGGCGTCGTTGTACCTTTGAAAAATACAGAGTAGCTATTTTTTATTATCCAAATAAACAGCCACAGTTCCGAAATACAAATAATTGAAAAGTCTTAGAGTATAAGACATTCAACAAAAGTTAATTTGTGTAAAGTATAGGATTTTTTATAAGGCAAAACCCCTCCAAAAAAGTATCAAAGTAATGCAAACAAATGTTCGTAGTAACTTTAATGTATAAGGCCAAAAGTACAAGACAAAGACAAACGACACGAACCGAGGTTAAAAAAAGAGAAATACGTTAAATTTATTGGTGAAAGGAATCTCACAAATTAATTACTTTGTGTGTCAAATCATGGCCAATAACATGAATATGCAGACAAAAATATCTACTGCAAATAAAATATGCTTTTTTTTACAGTAATATATATATAAATTTATACCTTTCTTTTTACAACAAAGGATATACAGCTCAAAAAATAAGCTGTTTTTATACATCTAAATATGTGATCTGGCATTCCATTGCAGCTGATGATGTCTCTTCGATTCGATTAAGTTTTGGCTTTATTTACATAGGGATAGGCTCCAGGGTGTGGCTCCGGATTTGGAGGGGAGCCCTTTGATTGGTTCGGAAATAAAATCACATGCCGCTATTTTTTCACAAATCAGAAGGACGTCATGTTTTTTTTAAAAAAAGAGCCTAAAACAATGTCTGTTTTTATTCAAAAAAGCAGACGATACATGCTCAATCAGCTTAAATTTTTGTAACACAGGCACGCACAAACACCGGCATCCTATACTTTCATAAGGCATCGCTGTTGCTTACTAGATCCTTCCACTGGATTTTCAGCATCCTACGACAGAACCATATTTCTGCTGTGTATAGTTTTCTCTGGATCCGTGGCAAAAACTGCCTATCATTTCCAGCCATACAAGAGGATAGATATCACACAACACTTCAGAACTCTTTTCTTTGTTTCTAACAAAATTTTCGTCTTTCTTAGGACTTTGTTTAGTTTTGGAATCCACCTTTCGATAATTCAATGCATATTCAGATATCGGCGTCAAAGTTTCCAACCTGGGTCTGATAGAAAACAATTTTAACGTGCTCTCTTTTTAGCTGAATAACTCAAAGGACTTTTTCAGCGATTCTTACGACAAATGATGTAAAGATGGCTAAACGTCTTATCGGAAAACCCGGAAAAAAGAAACTGAATTAGTTTAGTGTTTAATTTAGAAATTACACATTTAATACAATATATAGAAATTAAATTTCCCCGCGTATCTACATAATAATGAAATATAGAAAAATAAAAAGATACAAGATAAAACAGTAGCAAAAACATCGTTTATTATTTTTATTATTATTATCATTTTATTATTATTATCATTATCATTTCTCTTCTTATTAGTTATTTTTGTTTATATATATATAGAGATATATAAGTGTATATATTTATTTATATATATGTGTGTGTATGTGTGTATGTGTAAATATATGAGTGTGTATGTGTATATATGTGTAGATGTATATATTTGTTTTATATATATATATGTATGCATATAGTAGTTCCCTCCCTGTTTGGTCTGTGTGAGCTTGTATGCCATTATGTTGGTATATTCTTCTGGTTCCGTTTGTTTATTTATTTGCTCAGTGAGCAGGCTTATTTCCACTGTTGTTGCCGTTATGCTTTCCTGGCAGAACAGTATGGTATCCTGCAAGAGTTCCCTGGAGAAGTCTTCTAATTTACGGTACCATGATGCTAGAAATGCACAATTATGGTTACCTAGTGATGGTACCAAATCAATCCTGAAATTGGTCGGTACCAGTTGGTCCTTCAGGCATATCGTAATGTATTCTTGGTGTGATTCATACCTGGCTAATTTGTTGGTTGATCTATTCATACGGATAGGCAATAATTCGGTGTTTATTGGTTCTATTGGAGTTATGTCCTCAGCTTTTGGTTCAGTCCCGTGTCTGTTACTCATGATTATATTTTGAACAATAAAAATTATTTAAAAAAATTGAAATCTTCAGACACACTGGGTTGTAGATTAATATTCTTTCGTTTTTATTATTATTTCATTTACATTCCTCGACTAGTTTCGGCCAACATATGTATATATGAATATATATATATATGAATATATTTTTTATTATTATCATTAGTATTATGCTGTAATGATTCTATGATGATGATTCTGATAAAATAGACACCATTTTAATTCCTTCTTCTGTGAACTTTATTTGACACATTGTTTAACCATGCTATCTCTTTATCCCTTACCCCTTATATTAACACTCTTTTATTTTATTCTCTCTCTCCCTCTCTCTCTCTCTCACTCTCTCTCTCTCTCTTTTCATAATGCAAGCCCCCAAAGAAAGCTTTTCTAGGTCAACTTACTTTTGCTATTTTTGATGTGTATTTTTTATTTTTCTATTTTTTATTTTTTTATCTTTATATATCTGTCTGTCTAAGATATCTTGATTCCATTTCATAAAATGTAGTCGGTCTCATGAGATGAATGAGCTTATATTCATCGAAATAAATTTATTACTAACTATGCAATTACTTTTAAGGGTATTTTTCCTAATTATTCTTATGAATTTACTCTGCATCATATATTGAGCTCTCATATGAACTAAACGTCCTCCTTGGAATAACCCCTATCAATTACAATTGGTATATATATATATATATATATATATATATATATATATATATATATATATATATATATATGTATATATGTATATATATATATATGTATATATATATATATGTGTGTGGGGGGGTATGTAGAAAAATAAGAAAGAACACGTTAGGTAAATAATCCGGAGTTCTTTAGCATTTTTATTTTTATTTTTAAAAAGCAGTGCTCCATACAGAAGTAGAGCTTAAATTATAATTATTTAAAAAAAAATATGATTCCTTCGCTACATAAGAGTTCTCATGTTTCAAAAACGAGTACCGAAACCCTCAATATAATTATTAAAATTAAATTGAATTAAGTTATCAAGCCCTGCTTCATCCTCAAGCGAAAATTTAGGAAACCTTGTTTCATCCTCAAGCGAAAATTTAGGAACATATATATATATATATATATATATATATATATATATATATATTTATTTATAATTTAATAATCAGGAGGCCAATTGAAATACGCGGCCTTGGTTTCGAACTGACGGTCTCTTTGGGGGATATTTTTAAAAATGACCACCTTAACGGTTTATTTTTTAAAAAAATTACGAAGAACGCTACATGATTATTTCTCAAAAATAAATTAACAGACACATGATGATCGAAAAACATGGCATTGAGTGTAATAGAAAGGAAGGGGGTATGTAGAAGAAAGAAGAAAAAAGAAGGCTAAAGAAAAAGAAAGGAACGGCAGTACAAGTGTATTGTAAATGTATACAGTAAAGAAGAAGAAAAGGAAATGTAACTTAAATGTAAAGGAGGATAAGGGGACGAGCGTAACTTAAGAATAACAATGGGGTTTAAATTAGTTTTTTTTTTATCTGGCCTCATATTCACATAACAAATGATATGAGGGCAAGGATTTAAAATGTCAGATTTTTGGTTTAAAAGAATTTTTGGAGCCAGAAATATCATAATCGCTAATTTTTCATGTTGGCATAGTTTGCAAATGCGGGTATAATTCTTATATAGTTTTAACTTTTTTTAAATTTTCCACCTTACGATCGGGCCCCTGTTATTTTTTCTTTTAAATTCCAGATGTGGCTGGAAAGTTTGGGGAAGAATATATATATATATATATATATATATATATATATATATATATATATATATATATATATATATATATATATATATATATATATATATATGCAAGTATAGGATTGGTGAATACGGAATAAATTCCAATAACTAAAAAATACTATTCATAAAGAGGGCTCAATAAAGAGTAGAGCAAATATAATATATTCGAAAAATTTAACATAAATATATTATAAAATCACTAAAAAATAACCATTATCTTTCAACACTTCTGGTGATGGTGTTGAATGTAGAATAAATAAATAACTCTTTATTCTACATTCGACACCATCACTTGATAAGACACCAGAAGTGTTGAAACATGACAATTTTTATAAAATATTTCTGTTATAATTTTCGAATATATATATATATATATATATATATATATATATATATATATATATATATATGTATATATGTATATATTTATATATATATATATATATGTATATATTTATATATATATATATATATGTATATATTTATATATATATATATATTTATATATATATATATATATTTATATATATATTTATATATATATATATATTTATGTTATATATATATATATTTACATATATATTTATATATATATATATTTATATATATATATATATATATTTATATATATATATATTTATATATATTTAGATATATATTTATATATATTTATATATATATATATATTTATATATATATTATATATATATATATTTATATATATATATTGATATATATATATATATTGATATATATATATATATTGATATATATATATATATATATATATATATATATATATATATATATATATATATATATATATAGATATGTACATGCATGATTAATGAAGAATGACTAGGTACCTTTATTAATTTATTTATATTATGAGTAGAAGTATTCTATTTTCTGAATTTAATGAGTGTAAAAATTATCAAAAATGTTGTACCAATACTTTCAACTGTATTTTTTCTGATTCGAAATGTTTTTGTATACATTTTCCTGCAGACTTTCTTTCTCGATATTCACATGATATGTCCATGGGAAAATGGATTTCTGAACAAGCTAATATATTAAGCAGGGAACATGTCCCTCTGGTAGATTCTCTGATTGGGTAATTGTTATTAGCTGTTGGAGAACAAAACCTAAATCGTGATTATGAAACCTGTTACGATGATGGAAAGAGAGTACAAATGCTTTGAAAATATTAAGAAGAATTTGTATAAAAAAACTGAAAACTAAGAGAAAGCATATATATTGAAAACGAGGATGGTGCGGGATTAAGAGGATTGTAATCGCATATTACGATCAGAGAGAATGACGACTGGAGAGATAAAGAAGATATAGAAAGAACAGATGAAGTGGGTAGCAGATGGAAGATAATGTAATAATAAAGAGAGTAAGACGTTATAAGAAAGGAGAAGGATTGATAGAGTGATGAGATTATGAAGAAGTCAAAGAAAGAAAGAAAGAAAGAAAGACGGCGTAAAGTGGGGCAGAGTATAGATGAATGATATGTAGAAAAAAATGAAAGAAAGAATGAAAAAGTTAGAAGGAGAAGAGATACCGATGACAATGACGATAATCCTTAGAGCGATAGGAAAGAAAGAAAGAAAGAAAGAAAGAAAGAAAGAAAGAAAGAAAGAAAGAAAGAAAATGAAAATTAGACCTAAGAATAAAAGGTAACGGACGACTAGATAAATGAACCGAAGTAGAAAAGAAAGAAAGAAAATAACAAAAGGGAAAATATAATAATGTAATTGTAATTACGAATGAAGAAATAAATAAATAAATAAATAAATAAATAAATAAATAAAGAATGAAAACGCCGTCAATGATGATCATAAAAAGAGGAGAAGGCAACTGAAGGAAATAGTGTGAAACAGATGAAGACATCAATAAATTATTGTCAGAAAGAAAGAGACGGAGTAGAAAAGAGGAAAAGGAAAGCAAGGGAAAAGCAAATAAAAAAGAATGAAAAAGAAAAGAGAGACATGATATTCCTATTGAGAAAAAAGAAAGCGGAGTGCTAAAATGTAAAACAAATCAATCTTTTTCGAGTTATTTGAGGAAAAAATAAAGCAAGACAAGAAAGAAAGAAAATGAGTAGCTAATAGTTAGATAAATGAACCGAAGTTGAGATGGAAGAAAGAAAGAAAGAAAGAAAGAAAGAAAGAAAGAAAGAAAGAAGGGATAAGAAGATAATAATAGTAACGAATAGAGGGATGAGAAAAGAAAGAAAATAAGAAAGAAAGAAAGACAGAAAGAAAAAAAGAAAGAAAGAATAAAAGTAATAATGATAACGAATGGAGGGAGGAGAAATAGAAGGAAAGATAGAAAAAAGAAAGAAAGAAAAGAAAAAAGATCAAAAAATAATAATGGTAATAATGATAATGAATGTAGGGAGGAGAAATAGGAACAAAGAAAGAAAGAAAATGAAAAAAAGATAATAATGGTAATAATGATAACGAATGGAGAGAGGATAAATAGAAGGAAAGAAAGAAAAAAGAAAGAAAAGGATCAAAAAGATAATAATGGTAATAATGATAACGAATGGAGGGGTGAGAAAGAAAAAGAAAATAAGAAAGAAAGAAGAAAAAAAAAAGAGAAAAGGAAAAAAAGACGAAGCGGATGATGAAACCAAGTAATTTGAGACAGAAGACTCCAATAAATTGTTGTCGAAAAGAAAGAGAATGAGTAGAAAAGAGGAAAAAGAAAGCAAATAGAAAACAAAGAAAAAAAAGGGAAAAGGACAGGGAAACACGATGTGCTTATTAAGGAAAATCTAAGATGAATGCTAAAATATACAATAAAACAAACGCGAGAAGCGTGGATAGCAAAAAATGAAAAAAACAAAAGAAGAATAATTGATTTATTTTTTACAAGATATCAACCCTTTGCAGGTTATTTGAAGCCAGAAAATGTTTTTAGACTCTAAAAATTATTTGGTTGGTGAGGGAGATGATAATGATTTACTGATACAAGTTCTATAAATTAATCCATAGCAGGGGATATGTGGTGGATCCATACTTTTTTTAAGGGTATTTGCGCGTGAATATAACGAACCCGACTGGAATTGGAACTCGGCTCTCTAATTTTCTATTCCGAGCCGTTATCCATTAAACGAGCCGCACATTCAAGCTTACAGCACCTGGTACACCCAAGCGGTCACCCATGTAGATACTGACCCAGGCTCGATGTTGCGTATCTTCAGTGATCGTACGAGAACCTGTGTTTTAACGTTATATGGGCGTAAGCCAGAAAATACAAAGAAAACGAGCAGATAAAAAAAGGGATAAATGATTGAATATGAAACGGTGGAAAAAAGCAAGAAGAAAAAGAACAGAGAATGAAAGAAAGAAAATAAAATGAACAGGGATCGATTGAGAATTTAAAAAGCTGAACAACAAAAAGTGTGTTTTATGCAAGTGAAGTAGATAAAAATGTGAAGAAATAATAATAATAATAATAATAATAATAATAATAATGTTTCCTTTCTGTCATGCTGGGTTTTATTTTCAAAATGGAGTTCCGTTTATGTGAAGAAAAAGATGTAAATGATAATACACCGACTGAAGTTGCAAAATGCTTAAAAAAAAAAAAAGAAGACAAATGCAACTGACCAGATAAAGAAACGATGTGAAGATAAACCGCTTCACGGTCAGTACTCTGCTTGTATCAAACAAGATGATGTAGACAAACCCCTATCCATCAGTGGCTACCTAGTGCCGGGTTAAAATATGAAACTGAAGTTTTTATTCTTGCTGCACAGGACCAATGCTTGCTAACTATAAATTACCAAGCACACATAATGAAATATTCTATTAGCCAAAAATGCAAATTCTGTGAAAAATGTCCAGAAAAAATTGACCATTTTGTATCAGGTTGCACGGTACTGGCACTCATTGAATATAAAACCCGGCATGAATGAGTGGTCCAATCTCAGCACAGGAATGCTGCAACTTTTACGGAAAAGTAACTGCAAGTAATTGGTATGAACACCACCAAGACCCGGTTACGGAGATAGGACCTATTACAATTTTATGTGACTACACAATACATAGAGACAGAACAATCAAAGGTAACTCCCAACCCCGGACATTGTTATTAGAGACCGCAATCAAAGAAGTGTCTTCTTATTGACATGACACTCACTGCAGACTGTAATGTATCTTTAAACATCTTCAGAAATCAATCAAAATACAAGGACACTGAAATCGAATTCTCAAATGTAGCAAATGAGAACATCAACATTTCCAGTTGTATTTGAAGCCGTCGGATTGATTGGAAAAGATACTAATAGACTAATTGAAGGTATTCCTGGTAGCCCATGCCTTAAATAAATAGAAAAAAATTGTTCGCACGACTATAGCGCACACCTTACGGAGGGCTTTATCTATGTAAAATACAGCCATGGCCAAAATTATGGAGCACCTATAAAAAAATTGAGATAATAGTTTAAACCTAGGTATTTAAAGGTTAAGAATCGTGCAGTGAACAATTGAGAGCAAATGTAAAATATTTAACAGTAGGTTGTAGTATTTGTTTGCTTTAAAGCCTCTCTCAAGAGCTTTAGCTGAGTTTCGTACTAAATTCATTCCAATATTCAAAATGATTTATTGTCATACTAAAGGTTGTTTCGTAATTTTCGGGTAATATTTGATTCCTACCAGTGCTATAATAGTATATTTAATTGAAAATGCCTCCAAAGAAGCAGCTTTCAGAGATGAAAAGGGCAAAAATTGTTGCTTTATCTGATGAAGGATATTCTCAGGTAGAAATTGCCAGGAAGATGGAATGTTCAATGAAGGAGGTTCAAGGAAACAAAGTCTTTCAAAAACAGAAAAAGGACAAGGCCGTAAAAAGTCTACAACCGCCAGGGAAGACAGATTTTGAAAAGAGCATCCCTTGCAGATAGGAGGAAAAGTTCTTCAGAGCTTGCTGCTGAACTTAGGGAGGGTGCAAACAAAGATATATCAGCTCGAACAGTGAGAAGAAGGTTATTAGAAGTGGGATTAAAAGGATGCAAAGCCAGGAAGAAGCCATACTTGTCTCAGGCCAACAAGAAAAAACGACTGGAATTTGCAAAACCCATGAAAATTGGACACCTGATGATTGGGCAAAATTGTTTGGTTTGACGAAAGTAACTTTGAGGTAAGTTAACAGCTTCTCTTTCCTAAACTTTGGATGTAATAATTGAAATTTTTATGTGAATACACATCCATAACATTTATTCAAAAATTGTAACAAATTCTTTTTTTTTTCATCAGATTTTTGGCACTCATGGAGCGGTTTATGTTCGCCGTAGGGAAGGAGAGGCATTTCATCCTGATTGTGTGGTTCCAACTGTAAAATTTGGAGGAGGAAGCGTAATGGTTTGGGGCTGCATGGCTTCTTCAGGCACTGGAATGTTGTACACATGTGAGGGCAGAATGAACCCCACAATTTATACTAACATGCTGGACCAGGTTTACCGAACCTCTTTGACTAAAATATTTAATAATAAAATTCCAAGTGATGTAATCTTCCAACAAGGCAATGCTCCATGCCATACGTCAAAAGTTTCAATAGGTTGGTTTCAGACAAAAGGGATTACATTGATGAAGTGGCCCCTTCAATCCCCAGACCTAAATCCCATTGAAACTTTGTGGTCCCATTTAGGGAAAAGAGTGAGAATGCACAAAAATTCATCAAAAGAAGAATTAGAGGCCAAACTTCATGAAGAGTGGCAGAAAATAGATCCTACCACCTGCAACAACTATAACAACAGTCAATAATATGCAAAAACGAATAAAAGCTGTTATTAAGGCCAAAGGAGGACATACCAAATATTGATTGTTGTTATTAAAGTTTACTCCAATATTCTTAACCTTTAAATATGTAAGTTTGAATCATAATTTCGATTTTTCATTGGTGCTCCATAATTTTGGCCAAGGCTGTATATGTGACTCTTTTTTTTAAATTGCTAACGGGGAAATATCATGATGCCATTTTGGATCTTAGGTCTCTGGTCGGGACCCAGAAAGCAATGACTACACACCAAAAATCAAAGGGAATTAAATGAGGATGATGATAATAATAATATTAATAATACAAACACTATCGACATTAAAGTCAATACCAACGACGGCATAGTATGTGGTATGCCAAGGTTACATAGAATTTTGAATTTAAAACTATTCATATCCAAGACTGATTACCCACCAGAGCTAGAGAGTCAAGTGTGCCCTTTTATTTAAATCGTAGCTGGAGGGAGAACATATTTGTTATTACGTTTCCCAAATGAATTGTTATCCACCTCACAAACCCTTTCGCACAGTTGAAACGTTGCAAGCCTCGGGCTAGTCTGTCGCTATTTCCGTGGAAAGTATTCAGACGTAGATTTCTTAGTTCAACTAATCCTAACCTTCACGGCTAAGACCCGTCTTGCCACCCACATTGTAATGAACCACCCTCAGTCCCTTTGCATTTTACTGGTGTTATACGTGCCACTCGAGCGTCTTCCTCCCACGAACCGCTGCATTGTGGGACTGATTCAAACGCAGATGCTTTCCACGATCACTACAATCACAACCTGTTCAAGTCTAGCGTTAACCGTATTCTTCCCCACATATCCTCATAAAGTGTTCCTTGTAACTCTTATTCTGTAAACCTCTACCTTGAGTAACTCTTGGGGCTTGTATGGAGTGGATAGTCTTGTAAAAATCAAGCATTTACTCGAAAGACAATGGAACGAATTCGGCACATCCATTTCTCGTTCCTAGTCGCTAAGTCATTAACCACCCGCAGATCCGAAGAATAAAAGAGGGTGTCATCAAAAGAAGAAAAGAAAGTACAATGTTTGCGAATAGAAAAAAGAAGAAGAGAAAGAGAAGAAGAGAGAGTTGAAATGAACGAATGATAATAATGATAATGATCCTGGAAGCTGGTGAATAGTGCTAAGAAAAAGGAGATAGGAATAAAATTAGAAACAGGTGAAGGAAATTAGGATGGGCGAATATACTGCAGAGGAAATTAAAAAAAAAACTCAGATAAGAAAGAAGAAATTAAATATGCAAAAAAAGAAAGGAGGAAAAAGGCGACTGCCGTTGGCGATAAAAAAAAAACAATAGAAAAATTTGGACGGAAAAGACGAAAACACTAACAAGAATTAAACAGCTTTGCGAAATCATTTAAAAAAAAATTATGCCCATTATTAGAACCAAAACGTGGACAGAGATAGAAATCTCAAATTAGGATGCAAAGTAAAAAAAAAAAAAATCGAAAAGTACAAAAATTCACTCGCCCGTGTTAGCTCAGCAAATCAATAAGTATCTTCTATGTGAAAGACACAAATACCTACGTTCTGGAGGAGAAATACGGTTTTAAAATATTGCCAGTGCACTGTTAGCAATAAAAAATGACGGAGGCTTTGCTTGGCGTAACCTTTTTTTTTTACGATTCAACTCGTTCAGGTGTTGCGACCAAAAAGCGCATAATGAAAATATTGCCAAAAAGAACTTGGCACTGAAATATGAGATGATGATTTTGGAGGACGAAATGGAAATTTAAAAGAAAAAAATGAGAAAGAAAAAAAAGCGAGCGACAACAAGAAATTAAAATCCACTAAAGAAAGATGTTAGAAAGGTGGGAAAAAAATGGCTGACGTCAAAGAAATTTTAAAGCGACAGACACTGAAATGTCTGAATAAAAAAGGCTAACATGTGTTGACGAATTTTTGAGTTGAGCAAAAGGGAATCTTTCACAAATTTAAATCCTGCTGGTTTCGAATAGAGAATTTGAGCACGGGTTGCCAAACGTCATATATTACAATTTTAATTAAAAATCAAATTCCCTGTGGATTCGATCCAAATGGAAAGGAAAAATACACATTCATTTTTTTCGTGTCTATAATGTATAAAAATAAAAACATTCATATATCCATTCAGCTTCGGGCTCTCCGATCTGGTGGAATGGTTATCGCGCTTGTCTCACTAGATTAATAACGGCACGGTCTCCCATACATTCGGGCTTGTCTCATATCAAAACTACGCTTAGAAAATAATTTTGGGCAATTCGACGTGTTGTAATGCTTAGCAAGCTTGTCTCACTAGATCAATTACGACTGAGTTCGATCATCACTCGGTGCTCCTTACATTCGCTCTTGTGCCACATCTAAGCTACATTAGAAAATCACCATATTCAGTTTTGTATAACTTATTTTTATTTGTATTACTGTTGTTTTTGAATACCTCATATTGCAATAAGACAAACATATTATATAATAAGACATAGCGTTTGATTTTGGCGATCAATTTAGCGTGGAGCATTTCACCTCAATGCATTGCTTTCTCTTCTAATTAAATTTGCAATATTTAAGTTGAAAAATATGTTCGTTCATCTTACGACGAGGGACTGATCCATTGAGGGCATTGATTTGTAAAAATCTTTTTATAAAATTTTTTAATTACTAATTATTAGGTTGGTGCAAAAATAAAGTCGTTTTTTGACGTTCAACTTCATGTGAGAAAACGACATTATTTTTGCACCAACCTAATATTTTACACGCACACAGGCACGTGCAGACACACACACACACACACACACACACACACACGAATATATATTTCTTCAAATGTTATTATTTAGTGCATATTCATATTTGAGTAGACGCTCCGTTTATTTTAAACTGTATTTATTTCGTCTAGCGGTCTGTGTACGCGAGAAAACTTAATAAAGACAAGGCGACCTCCGGCAGGATTCGAACTTTCGTGCCGGGTATCCATTAAAAATAATGTTTGATGTAATAAAATATATCGGAATAATACATAAATACACACATATATATTTTGTCGGGGGAAAAGTGAAAGAAAACTGGAAATAAAAAATAAAATACCAAACATCACTACAGATACAGACAATGCAAAATAAATGTAACCAAAATAACTTAAATTTATTTTCTAGCAGTCTTTGAAAATAGAAATGAACGTGAAAATAGTCTATACAAGATTTAAACGGTCAGACACAAAGTCAAAAAGCAATCTTCAGGCCATGTGTATTGTGATTTTGCTCGATTATTTATATATGTTGGTCAATGATGAATTATGGATAGTAATAGCTACTGTCTTATCCTAACGGTTATTGGTAAGGCGGTAGAGTTATATTTTAAATTATTCTGGTGACTATTGTGTAGGGATAATTGTGGATACGAATGTGGTTATTTGTAGCTATATTATAAGCGCGAAAAGAATTTCCGACAGTACTTCAAATTCAAAACCTAAAACTGAATACCTTGTAAAATACCCCCTCGAAAAATGTAATTATTTCCAAAGAAGCCTTACAATCTAAAATATATTCTGGCTTTAAATAACCTGCAAAAAAGGCTGTTTAGCCGGAAAGAAACACAAATTAATCAAACAATTAAACTGAACCATTAGGAATTTGTAAGTCGACATTCACGGGAGAATGCATCAGACCTCTCTCTCTCTCTCTCTCTCTCTCTCTCTCTCTCTCTCTCTCTCTATCTATCTATTGTAGTTTGTTTCAATCTATATATCTATCTATCTATTTACCTATCTATCTATCTATCTATTGTCATTTGTTTCAATATATCTATCTATCTATTGTAGTTTGTTTCAATCTATCTATCTATCTATTGTAGTTTGTTTCAATCTATATATCTATTTATCTATTGTAGTTTGTTTCAATCTATATATCTATCTATTGTAGTTTGATTCAATCTATCTATCTATCTATCTATTGTAGTTTGTTTCAATCTATCTATTTATCTATCTATCTATCTATCTATCTATCTATTGTAGTTTGTTTCAATCTATCTATCTATCTATCTATCTATCTATCTATCTATTGTAGTTTGTTTCAATCTATCTATCTCTCTATCTATCTATCTATCTATTGTAGTTTGTTTCAATCTATCTATCTATCTATCTATCTATTGTAGTTTGTTTCAATCTATCTATCTCTCTCTCTATCTATCTATATATTGTAGTTTGTTTCAATCTATCTATCTATCTATCTATGTGAATCTATTCATATCTATCTATCTATCTATGCAGAAAATGCATAGTTTCAGGAAATAATACGAAACGTAAAGATGCTCGGAGGCTTGCCCATGATCTCTCCTCTGACATAAATTCAGTATCTAAAATACAAAATTATTATCTTTTTATTATAACCGATCCGACTCTGTGTATTCTTCAGGCATAATGAAAGGTTATACCGTCAACAAGGCTCATTGATTGGGCATTCTACCGTGTCTCAGGTTCACTCCAAACCACGAGTGGGACACATATGATCCATTGCTAAAAATGCTGAAAAAAATTATTGGCACAGCCTAACTCTCCTCAAACAACCAGGTTCCTGCAAATGTTTTATCTTTACAAGACTTTGATTAAACGGAAGACTTAATATGTCTGTCATACCTGGGTTGGTGAATCGGAATTCTTACTTTCCAAAACGGATAGATTGATTGATTGATGGATTGTTTATTTGTTTTACAAGCATATCAACCCCTATGGGTCATTTAATGCTGAAACTGGATTTTTTTGTATTTAAGAGTGTTTTAAATCATAATAATATTTTTTCAAAAACGTAGAGCTGGTAATAATATTTTTTCAAGAACGTAGAGCTGGTAATAATATTTTTCCAAAGACGTAGAGCTGGTAATAATATTTTTCCAAAAACGTAGAGCTGGTAATAATGTTTTTCCAAAAACGTAGAGCTGGTAATGTTTGTTTTTTTCAAAAACGTATAGCTGGTAATAATATTTTTCAAAAACCTAGAGCCGGCAATAATATTTTTCAAAAACGTAGAGCCGGTAATAATATTTTTCAAAAACGTAGAGCTGGTAATAATATTTTTCATTTTCATTCTGGTTTTTCAAAAACCTAGAGCCGGCAATCATATTTTTCAAAAACGTAAAGCTGGTAATAATATTTTTTCAAAAACGTAGGGCTGGTAATAATGTTTTTTCAAAAAACGTAGAGCTGGTAATAATGTTTTTTTCAAAAACGTATAGCTGGTAATAATGTTTTTTTCAAAATCGTATAGCTGGTAATAATGTTTTTTTCAAAAACGTATAGCTGGCAATAATACTTTTCGAAAACGTAGAGCTGGTAATAATATTTTTTCCAAAAACGTATAGCTGCCAATAATACTTTTCGAAAACGTAGAGCTGGTAATAATATTTTTTCATTTTCATTCTGGTCTTTTGTGATCTTTTTCAAAAATGTATAGTTTGGTTCGCTTTGTTTTGTGACATATCAACCTCAATGGGCTATTCAATGCTGACAAGATCCTACTGTAGGTATGATCTTTTTGTCAAAAAGATATTGCTGATACTGTTTTCTCTCCACAAAGCGCTTCTGGCACTAAAATCCATCTTTACACTTTCATAGTCAGGTTGTGGGGCCAAGTATTCGCCCATAGATGGGACAACAACAGGTGCCACAACCCCGGGTCAGGGCGGACCCGGGAACACCAGCAACCAAGAGGCGGTGTCACGATCCGCAAAACCTCCCGATCAGAGGCCCTACTGCCAGACGCAGTCCATTGTCCCACCCAGGACGGGGGTGCAGTTCATCGTCTTACCCAGGACGGGGATGCAGTTTATCGTCTTACCCAGGACGGGGATGTAGTTTATCGTCTTACCGAGGACGGGGATGCAGTTTATCGTCTTACCCAGGACGGGGATGCAGTTTATCGTCTTACCCAGGACGGCCAAAACGGATAGAGTACACAAAAACGTTCACGTGGTCTTGTGAGAGATCATTTATTTTCCACTCTGCGGTCTCTTTTGCAGATACTCAAAATCGCAGGTCAATCGATATACTATCGCTGGTCCTATGAAAAATTTGAGAGGAACTCGATTCTTTATTTTCACCAGTTCAAACATTTACAACGAGAACGGATCATGTTATTTCCACGCAGTTGTATCACGCTCATTTACCCGGTATTCCGTAATCTGTAATTTATATTGTCGATTTTTTGCAAGTCATTTTTTCCTCACTCACCGTTTTCCTTTTTCTTTTTTTCTTTCTTTCTTTCTTTCTTTCTTCATTTTTTTGGATATTTCCTTAAAATAAACAGCTAATATTACTATTAAAATTATCAATACCAAAACGTCACTATAGTGAATTGAAGATCTGAATCCGATTTTTTCTTCATATACCGGTTGTAAAAGCAACATTGTGCAAATTGTCTCATCATAATTGTCCATTCCATAAGATGTTTCATTTATAAAAAAAGAACTAAACTAATAGAGTTTCTTTTCGCCAGGTTTACAGATTAGCCATCTTGGCACCATTTTCCGTAAGAATCATTGAGAAACCCTTTGAGTTATTCAGGTATAAAAGAACAGGTTAAAATTGTTTTGTGTCAAACCCAGTCTCCTCAACCGAATAATGGTGAGAGAAAAAAAGGTTAATTCAGGCCTTAAGTGATGGTACCAACATTCATACTCTGGATTTGTCTTCAGAGTTCATTGAAGAACCATCAAGAGAATAAGATTTAAAAAAAGAAGAGTAGAGAGGAAAAGAGGGTCAGGGGGTAACAACAGAAAGAGGGATCATCGTTTCAACTTAGGTCAAATGAAATCAATTAGAAATAATCAAATTTAATCCATAAGAAGCTTGGCACGTGAGGGTGGTGTTTCACCTATGACAGTCCAAAGAGCAGTGAAAAAAAACTTGAAAATGAAATCGTACGTGAAACCTCTGAGGTACCTTGTTATTTAACTGTTAGAAGTTCAGATGGTAAAGAACATCTTGAATAAATTCCAAAATGATCCTGGCATAATTATATTAACTTTATATCAATCCTACACGAGGTTCCGATCCTTAGCTATGTTTAATTGATGATGAACAAGTCATTTTCATTTATGATTGATTTCTTTACGATTCTTCTGTTAAGCTAGTTGTTATGGGAACTTACCCATAATAGTAATGGACTATCCCGTACACCATAAATACTGCGCCTCAAGCGGAAGCAGTAGTGTGAAGTTCAGTCCTTTTTGGACGTCTCAGCTATCAGGTCGAACTCTCTGCCTCTGAGGCAGAGGGGAACTCTCTGCCTTTGGGCAGAGAGGAACTCGGACGAGGCTCCGCCGAAGGGCAGAGCCTCGTTCGAGGTGGTTGACCACCCCGATCCCGTTTATACGGGTTCTACGGGCAATTTTTGCCCGAGCCTACGGGCTCGGAAAGCCCACATTAAACCGGCCTTGTGCCACATTCGACACACGTGGGCGTGTTGTTAAACATCGTGTGAAGTTCAGTCCTTTTTGGACGTCTCAGCTACCCGGTCGAACTTTCTGCCTCTGAGGCAGAGGGGAACTCTCTGCCTCTGGGCAGGGAGGAACCCGGCCGAGGCTCCGACGAAGGGCAGAGCCTCGTTCAGGGAGGTTGACCAACCCGATCCCGTTTATACGGGTTCTACGGGCAATTTTTGGCCGAGCCTACGGGTTTTGTGAGCCGACATTAAACCGGCCTTGTGCCACATTCGACACACGTGGGCGTGTTGCTGAACATCGTGTGAGTCAGTCAGACAAAGAGCCGCGTCAGACGATTACTGTAAGACATTGGAATAGTGATAGTGGTCGAGACAACATAGTTCTCTCTAACCTAACTTGATTGTTATTACTAACACTTCTTCTTTTGTACATATTTCTATTTGTAATATATCTGTGTTATTCCATACCTGTGTTCGAATTATTCTTCAGTAGTTCTACCTTGGACCATCACCGTGGTACAAGGAACCTGGACCATAACACTAGCAGAGTAATTATACGGACAATCCTAAAGTTGAAGACTGAAGTTTTTTTAGAAATTTATCAAAAAAATACCTTCGGTCTGAGGAGATGGATATTTAAATATATTTATGAATAAATTATAACAGACATGGATTTTAAGAATGGCTATTACTTATTAATATATTGCTCTGTTACTTACATTGAGTTCTCTTTGGATTAATGTCCTCCTTGGAATTATCCCTACCAATTACCAACTGGCGTATATATATATATATATATATATATATATATATATATATATATATGCAAGTTTTATTAAGAACAATAGACAAGGTACTACCGTTAAGCTTTTTATTTAATTTTTCTTGTGTACGAACAAGAGTTTTCTTTGCTGGTCAAAGGGTGTGTAAGAACTGTCCAAATGTTTTATTTCTCCGAGCGCTTTCGGCTATACCTTTAGCCATTATCAAGGATGATTTGATTTTTCAGCTTAATTGAGTGTGTGCATTATGTGTACGTCTTAGTGTGTAGTAGGGGTGTTTTAATTTCCAAATACGGTTAGCACGTTGTGGCTTTGTTCGTAGTTAATATTGTTAAGGGTAGGCTTTTTCTTTTTTATTATTAAAGCCTCCATTAATTTTAACCTTTTTTTACAGGTGGAAGCAATTAATATATTTGTGTTTTCTACTAATATGTTTCTAATGGAGTCTGGTAAATTTGTGTGCGTGTTTAAATGGGTTCTAATGGAGCCATATCATATATATATATATATATATATATATATATATATATATATATATAAAGTTGAATCAATAATTCTAATTAAGAAAAAACGCACAAACAATAATAATTTTCGAACGTAAGCCCTTTTCTTTTTCAATAGGGTACATTGATTCCATTTCTAACATTCTTTTAACTACTGCATTCGTCAAGCCATATTTCCGCATTTTTTGCATCAGAAATTACATTTGTCTCTTTCTGATTCTAAATATGTGTCCTCTTTGTTTCTAATTCGCCTAATACTTCCTAGTTGCTCATATGCACAATATCCTTCTGTAGAACATTTCAGTTGACTCAAATCACTTCTTTATTTATGAGATTATTCAGCCTTCACTGCCATATAGGAGGACCGATATTACATAACCATACACTATTCTTATTTTTGTTTCTAACAAAATTGTCCCATTTCTCAATACTTTGCTTAGCTTTTGGAAGGCATCTTTCGCTATCCCAGTGCGCCTTCGGATTTCAGTGTCACACTTTCTGTCCTCTGTTAAAACGCTTCCCAGATATTTTACTATTTCTTAATACCTTGCTTAGCTTTTGGAAGGCATCATTCGCTATTCCAATGATCTTTCGTATTTCAGTGTCGCGATTTCCGTTTTCTGTTAAAACACGTCCCAGATATTTTCCTGTTTCTTACTACTTTGCTTAGCTTTTGGAAGGCATCTTTCGCTATCCCAATGCGCCTTCAGATTTCATTGTCACATTTTTCGCCCGACGACCATCGATAAGATATATACTCGTCTAGAATACGGGTTTGATAGGCAGCTACCAAAGTGAAGGAAGTCATTATAAAACAAAAATCAAGAAGCGTACCATTAGTAACATTAATTATGAAGAAGATCTAAATGGCATGGTCGTATTTGAAAATTAAGTATATACCTTCTTTTAGAAAGCTTTATCATATCTACAATAGCGCTTACACAGCATTTATCGAAGTAGAATTGCAAAAACGAAAAATCCTTGAAAATGGCTATTAGTTTATCCGAAAGCGAAACTTTTGAACAATTATTACATTCACTGAGTCCCGAAAATAGGCACAAAATGTTATAAAAAGCCAAATAAATGTATCGTGACAGTCTTGAAAATAGCAATATCTCTCCACTTTTCAAATGACTAATGTATTATCGTAATTCTCTTTCCACTTGGGAGACCATGTTTCCCTCGTCAATATAAAGAAAAGGACAACATATACTGATTACACTCCAACATTTCTCTCCTGAGATTTGACCTGCCACATCTTCGAACAAAGTTCCATATATAAATATTTAACACGAAACCACAGAGAAACTTTTAATGACCGTCATATGAGAGTCAACAGTAGAACAGTACTCTGCCAATGCAACTGCTTTTCAAGACAATTTACAGTGATCTACCATGAATAAAATTTGTTTTATTATCGGCAGGTGTTAAAATGTCATTGCATCGGCTGTTCACATGTCTCTAGAATGCGCTCCAAGAGTGTAGCAGTTGCAACCATAATCATTTCGCACTTCGGAACATTCACATCATAAAACACCCACTTTCTATCTCTCGACTTCTACCTTCCTTTCTGAAAAAGCGATCAAATATATTAGAAGCAATACACACAATTTCCGCAAGTCCCAATAAAAGTTTCTGCACAACGTCAAAAACTTCTTTTATTGCAGAGAAACTAGGCAAACGGATGAAAAGACTTTCCATATATATCCTTTTTTTTGATACATTAGGCTTAAACGAAAAAAATCGCTCTCTTTTATCTATCTATCTATATATTTTCATCCACAGGCAGACTATTTCGCTGTATCACAGCTCATCAGTGTGTTTAGACGTCCGGTTGCATCTAGCTAGGATCGTCAGTCGGAGATTCTACCACTAAGCCGTAGGCGCACGACGGGGGGTGACGGTGGATTTAAGCGTATTTATTTGTAGATAAAATACAGTGACTGAGAGAACTCGATTCGGTTTACCTAAGAGAATTACATTATAACGCAGTAATAATCACTGTTTACAAAGATACACTTCCTCCCTAGACAGCTCAACCGAAATAAATTTTTCGGGAGCATATATATTGTCACATATTTTAAGATATTTTTTATGTTTATACGTTCTTTTTATAGCTACAAATAGACACAATAGAGATTTTAAAAAATGTCTTAAAATAATTGTCGGACTTTGTTCATTTCCTATTGTCATATTGTACATATAAATTACAGTGTATGTGTTTTGGTTTGTGCGTGTGGTAGTCCAAGCGATTCAGGGTTGCCAGATTATGAGAGGTTTTATATATATATATATATATATATATATATATATATATATATATATATATATATATATATATATATATACATATATATATATATATGTATATATATATATATATGAAGAAATATAGTCTTAAAGTGTGCTATATTTATGGGATAAAGTGCTCAATGTCAGAGATAGAGCGTGTGTAAATATAAAAGTGAACATAGAAGTCAACACTTAGACTAGGCCTGACGATTGCATCTAGCATGAAACAGACTGTCGCCTCTAAGTGTTGACTTTTATGTTCACTTTTATATTTACACACGCTCTATCTCTGATATAGAGCACTTTATCCCATAAATATAGCACACTTTAAGACTATATTTCTTTACATATATATATATATATATATATTATATTTGAAAGACCCGAAACTGCCCAATGATCCAATTCAGAACATCACTGACGACGCCCTCTAGCGCTAAAGAGCGTATATTCAAAGTATATATATATATATATATATATATATATATATATATATATATATATATATATATATATATATATATATATATATATATATATATCATCACTAGGTTAGTTTTAATAGGGTTGACTGCGAGATTGGTGAATTTTCATTTTCTGTAATATATTATAAGTTTTATCTGTTTGCAGTCATTTACGTCTGAAATATAGTGTTTCAGAGTCTTTCGCGTGGTTAATTCGTCATGTCTTAATTCTTGTGCTTCTGGTTAGAATAAAATATGTTGATGTTTGTCGTGTTGTATTTTTAGTACGAATATCAAGTATTTTTAGGAATAATAATTATAGCTATTTATCGATGACTTAGTTGAGAGATTTATTTATTTCATTTTATTTTAATTACTTCACCCAAATATCAATAAAAGTTTATCAATTTTTCACTTTCTGCCATAGTTAATATGTTTGAAAGAAAGGATGTTTCCCAAATATACATTATATATATATATATATATATATATATATATATATATATATATATATATATATATATATATATATATAATGTATATATATATATATATATATATATATATAATGTATATATATATATATATGTATAAAAAAAAAATATATATATATATATATATATATATATATATATATATTATACTCGTGGAGGAGTAGATGCGAAAGGCATCAATAAACTACAGAGGAACACAAAATTGATCGCAACATTTAATTATTGAATTAATGTTTAAGCTTAACTTTTAAAACTTCAATTTAATTTAAAGACTATTTGATGTACGTAGATCCTTATTTTACAATTAAACAGTTATTTTTATTTCATGGGTGACAAAATAGGCAACAATTTATGAGATAAAATTAATACAGGGTAAAGATGAGAGAATAGAAATTAGAATTAATTAGACATTCAACATTTAAAGAATTAGAGATTCATAACTCATTAATTAAATCCTGTATCATGGAACCTATATGAATAAATGCGGATTTGGAGCTCCATTCTCCTACGAATTCTATGATTAAAAAGCCCAACCTCTACTTTTTCGTAATTTGGTATTTACTTGACCCCCACGAAGTCGCGTTGTAACACAAGGTCGGTTTAATGTGGGAAGCCCGAGTTCGTACACACGGGCTAGGAACAAAAATTGCCCGAGCCCCCGTCGGTTGCGCTGTCCTCGGTGCGACAACCGATCCCTCTCTCTGGCAGCTGTTCCCCAGAGCTGGGTACCTCCCAGTATAATTTTCCCCAGTTGCGACTCGGTCCTTCGACCGAGCCGTCCCTGAGCAAACTCTGACCAAAGACAAAGCCGCAAATGACTTTTCTTCACTCGGCAGATAAGATACCAAATGCCAATCAGTCGAAGTGCATTATTCATTTTACTGAAGAGCTTTGCATTAGCGCAGGTGGTTGTGGTTTATTTGAATTAGCTTATCACTCAACAGTGGTCAACTGAAATATATTTTCAAGAGAAAATATATTTTCAAGAGCTAAATTATGTCATTCGCAGGCAGTACAGTTTCGCTGTATCACAGCTCCTCATTGCGACTAGACATCCGAATGCCTATACACAAGTATAGTATTGGTGTAGACGGAATCAAATTCCAGTAACTAAAAACGCTATTCTTAAAAGAAGGCTCGCTTCAGAGTAAATAAACTGTATGTATTCAAAAAATATAACGTAAATATGTTATAACATCACTACAAAAACAGCCATTTTGTCTCAAAACTTCTAGTGTCTTATCTAATGATGATGTTAATTGCAACTATCAATATGTCATAATTTTTTAATAAAATATATATATTTGTGCGTGGGCGTGAGAGAATACGTGTGCATGGATACGAGGCATATCTAAAAACTCTCTTCCTGAAGAACTTCCAAAAATATGCCCAAACATACGAATTTCTCATGGCACCTGTTTTTCAGTCTATCCAGCAATTTTGATTTTCAGCACCTCTCTTTCATATAAGATAACAAGAAACTAAATAATAATAGGCTAACTGCTAGAGATTAATAATTTCTATGCTAGCGGATTAACAAAAGCAACCCTTGACAGGAGACTTTTTTTTTTCATTCCACTTAATGTTGCGTAATTGAAAATGAAATTGATTTAGTTTAATTGCAATTCCTTATTAAGGAGTAGCTGAACTAAGAGAAAGAATAAAAGCGAAGGAAAAACGAGGAAAAACGAGGATGACATTTCCTTCTTCAAGAAGAATGAAGAAATCATACACACATTCCCTGCCGTGCGCCACTGGGTTTGGTGTAGTATCTCCGACTGACGCCAATTCAGCCAGGTTTCGACCCTAGCAAGATGCAACCGGGCATCTAGCCACACTGATGAGCTGTGATACTGCAAAAATGTCTGTCTGTGGATGTCAATATATATATATATATATATATATATATATATATATATATATATATATATATATATATATATATATATACATATATATATATATATCATATATATATATATATATATATATATATATATATCATATATATATATTATATATTATATATATATATATATATATTTTATATATATATTATATATATTTTATATATATAATTTATATATATATTATATATATATATTATATAAAGAAAGTTTGCAGTTTTACTAATACGAGTTGAAATTAATGCATGTAAGGTTCCAATGCTCTAGCGTTACTCGTTCATAGTTAGTCTATTGACTCATAAATAATTTCTTTTTTTTTGTTTTCCAAATTTATTCTTCAAAATATTACAATAGTGTCTCTAAAATTAGACATTACTAATGGCTCAAACTTGTATATATAATATGATATATCTGTCTATATTTCTGAAATGAGGTATTATGTACATTATATAAATGAATACAATATGAGACCAAGCATAGAAATGAATACAATATGGGAACCAGTAATAAGAAGTGCCAGAGAAAAGCAATAATAACAACAATGAAAATTGCAATATGAGTTCTGATAAAAAAATAAATGATAGCAGCAAAAAATTGCAATATGAGCACTGGTAAAAAAGTTTGCTGAAGGCATTAGGTTTACTCAGAAACTCATACACAGATATCCTCAAGGGCTCATGGACACAGTGGATAAATGCGTTAGTTAGATCCAGTAACAAGACCCAAAAGAGTGTGAGTACAATACCTGGTTAAGGCGGTGGGGTAATTGGAGAGGGGAATTAAAAGGAGATAACTTACATACATTAGACATAGCACGTGGAACAGAACAGTCTACCCCATTGAGCGAAATAAAGGGTTCATTTCGACATACCAACCACCTGAAGAAGGCCGGAGCGTACAACGGTCGAAACGTTGTGATAAATATGGCAACAAAGATGAGGACAATAGTTCGAATAATATGACATATATTTTGTCATCCACAGACAGACAGTTTCCCTTTTTCACAGCTCATCATTTTTTCTTGTGGGTCTATCTCAAGAATAAAGCTTACACAACTCGACCAAGAACTCTGGATGAGTTAAAACAGAGAATTCAAGATGAAATTCACAGTATCCCAGCTGAGATGTTGCAGCAGTCAATGAGGAATCTCAACAGCAGATTTCAAGAATCCATTCGTACAGGAGGACGCCATCTACAGGACGTAATTTAAAAAAAATGAAAATTTCATCATTGTTTCTTAAATGGCAAGTTTTAAGGTTTGAATTACTATGAATTAAATATTTTTCTTACATCACTCTTGGTTTTATTGGATTGATGAAAAGTTCCCCTTTTTGGGGGTCACCCTATACTAGAAAATAAAAGTGAATTCCATCGGACTCACCATTATATAACTTGTCGTCAGTTTTTTGGTGAAATATGCATAACGGTCACTTTTCTTTCTTTGATCTTCATCATCGTTAGAACATAGAGTACATTATTTCATGTTGTCAGCTTTTCTCAGTCATATTATTTGGCAAGAAGAACGTTATCGTCATATTTATAAAGCTGTTAAGCAAGGTCATGATTTTCATGTTATTTTTGTATGTTTGTGTTCATTGTTTAACTGAATTTCTATCTCGCGATCTCCAGTAAACGATCTATTCGAACTGAATTTCGAAACCCCAAAATACGTTTTCCCTGTAGTAATATGCAGTCTTATACTATGTGATTGCATCTAATACAATGTTTTTGCATGACATTAGATGAATCAATTCGGGTCATTTGTATAATTCAGTGCAATCACTAACTAAACGGATTTATAGCGGCTTTTGTAATGGCCGACATGTTCACTTCTCGCCTTTTCTTTCGCATTTCTTTCCAGCATTGCAATTATAGTAGCGCGTATCTGCTTAACAATTTGCTGGTTTCTTGTCCGTTTTAGCGGCTCCCACAATTTTAAATTCGTGCTTTTGAATAAAATCTAAAGAAAATGTAATTATCGAAAGTTAATTAAATCTAAAAGAATAAAAAATGCACACAATGATTCCAGGATTTGTTGAAAGTAAATCAACTTTGAACTTTAAAGGAAATTTTATTCAAAATCACATGTGAACGAGAATCTTTGCTTTTAATTTAATTTATTTATTTGAAGATAACCTAAAAAAACATAATGAAGAAAGTCAAGTGGAGGAGAGTAAAAGGATCTATTAAAACGCAGTGTAAATTAATAAGAGTAGTAAACGGAGAAAGACAGAAGAGAAAAGATAGAAGGAAAGGCCAACATAATGTTGGGAAAAGAACGAAGAGGAAAAGAAAAGAAAGAACTGAGAAATGAAAAGAGAAAATGAAGTGAAGAACGTAAAGAAAATTGGAAGAAATGAATGAAAGAAAGACAGAGGAATGTTAGAAATGAATAAGAATGGGGGAAAATGAAGATAGATTGAAAATAGAAGATATATCAAGCAAAGAGAAGAGGAAGAAGGCAAAGGGAATGGAAATCAAATGAATTAGAAGGAAAGAAAAGGGGAAGAAATGAAAAGGTAGGAAATTAAGGATTGAAGAGAATGGAAAAGGAAACCGTAAAAAATGTTCGATGAAAGAAACGAATGTGAGAAAGGGAATTTAGAAGAAATGGAGCGTAAAGGACTGTTGTAACCTAGAAAGCGTTACTGAATGAGGAATAACCAAAACGGAGGTTGGAAATGAAATGGTAATCTTTATAACATCAACTAAATACAATACTCGCCAGCAGCGTGAAGTAGGTAAACCACTGTTAGTGGTAGACTACATAGACAGCATATTACCCCCCACACACACACACACACACTTAAAAAATATTTTTGAGGATTGGGACATACCCATTAGTGTTCATAGGTACGGTATATAGCATCCCACCCTTTTTAGATTTACCCTGCACAGAGTCAATATCTTTCTTAAGGATTTTAGTCTTTCTTCTTATCCGTCATTAGATTACATTTTCTCTTCTTCCTGTTTATTTTTATTCTTATTGAACTATTCTGATACATTTTCTTCCTCAGATTTTTTTTATTGATCAGCATTTTTTTAATTATTATTTCACCTTATCTTCCTTTCTTTATTTTTCTTTTTCTCACTTCTTTCTTTTTTTTTTGTTCTTTTCTTTATATATTTTTTCGTTTCTTTTTTGGTGAAAGTTCTTCATAAAATCAGTTCATTTCATTGTCACCTTCATTAGCTTTCTTCCATTACTTCTTTCTTCATTCTGTCTCTTTGTTTCTTTACCACATTCTCTCATATTTCTCTATCTATCCCTCTCACACATTGTTGTAACGTAGAACGTGTAACTGAATGTGGAATAACCAAAACGGAGGTTGGAAATGACATGGTAATCTTTATAACATCAACAATATACAATACTCGCCAGCAGCGTGAAGTAGGTAAACCACTGCTAGTAGTAGACTACATAGACAGCATATTACCCCCACTTACAATAGTGTCCAACGTATATCTGAGGAATGTGGGCATACACATTAGTCTTCCTACGTATGGTATATAACAAGGACAAAGAAAGAAAGAAAGAAAGAAAGGAAGAAAGAAAGAATTTAATTGGAAAACAGTTTGTTGGATGAGCATTATAATTTACCTCAGAATGAATTCTAAATAAATGTAAAAAGAATGCCAACAGGAAAACAAAAATACGAAAAGCAAAGATAAAAGGACGACAATAAAAGTACGTTCTGATAATGAGCGCTGAAAACAAATTAAGTCTGCAATACAAAGCAGTGAATAAACGAGATAAAATGGAGATAAAGTTAATAAACTGAATCATTCTAGAAAGTAAAATGGATGGGGAGAGGACAAAGAGAGTAAAAAAGAAAGATCGAAAGATTAAAAATAGTGAGGAGCTAAGATAAATCAACGGAAAAGGATAGAAAGAAAGAAAGAAAGAAAGTGGAAGAAAAGTTTGAAAAAGAAAGTGTGGAAGAAAAAAAAGAAAGTGTGGAAGAAAAAAAAGAAATTCAAGTCAGAAAAAAGGAAGAAAGGGAGGTAAAAGAATAAGAAGGAAATGTAACGTATTAGTTAAAAATGAACGAAAGAAACAAAAGAAAAATAGAAAGGAAAATAAGGAAATGTAGAAGAAATACATAAATAAATATCAGAGGGAATAATGTGCGAGAGAGAAAGCGTGAAATAGATAGATAGATAGATAGATAGATAGATAGATAGATAGATAGATAGATAGATACTGAAGGAGAAGACACAGATAGATAGATAGATACTGAAGGAGCAGACATACATATATATATATATATATATATATATATATATATATATATATATATAGATATAGATATATATATATAGATAGATAGATAGATAGATAATAAACATAGATAGATAGATAGATAGACAGACAGACAGAGAATAAACTTAGATAGATAGATAGATAGGAAAAAGTAAAAGAATTAGAAAACAAAATTTAGGATAGAAATTATTTTAGAAAAAACAAACAGGAGAAAAAGAAAGGCGCTGAGTGCTAGAAATTATCAGCTCCGAAATTTACTGTCAATTTATTCAGATATAAACAAGAAAAAATTTTTTTTTATATATATATATATATATATATATATATATATAAGAAAGGCTTTGTATTAGTTCGAAAGATTAGTATCAATTTAAACGTTATTATTAGTGGATAACCTTATTTGAGCAATCACTACGTTTATATATTAAACTGTATATTTATTCATATTCAACTACTGGTTTGAGTGTTCGGGAAATTGTATTAAAGAGCAGGAATCGAACGTCTATCCCAGGGATAGAGAGAGCCTCCGTTTATCCCGGTTCGCCGAGATAATCTTGGCCACGAAGCTACAAATGACCGTAAAATGCCGAATTTCATGCTTTTAAGTGAAATTTCATGAATAATCTCTCAGAGTTTTCATATCTGCAATGTTTCGCTATCCAAACGAAAACAAAGGGAATATATTAGAGTGGATTTTTGATTAACCCGACACGTTTTTTTATCTCTTAAACGTTGTTATTAGTAGATACTCGTATATGACTAGACGTTCCGTTTATATATTAAACGGTACATTTCTTTATTTTCAGCTACAGGATTAAAAGCACAAAGTTTGGCTTCGCCTGTACCTTCGTGGAGAAAGCGGTGTAGGGCACTGGACTAAATTGTGGTTCACTTTACCTCTAAGGATGCAAGCTCGATTCCTGTCGCAGGGTACATAATTAAATGTTGTTGAATATCAGTAAAAAAAGGAGGTATTTTGCTGAGGTACTGACGATAATTGCGGAAAGAGTTTATCAAACTCTAGCTAAAAACGGCGAAGCTCGGGCTGTAGGCCATAGGGATTATTCCAAGGAGCTATTTTTAATATAAAATATTAAAAAGTTAAATCCATAAGGAGAGCTCAAAAAAAAAAAAAAAAAAAAAAAATATATATATATATATATATATATATATATATATATATATAGACCTATATAAAAATTTTTTTTTTTTTTTTTTTTTTAAGCGTATCACCCCAAGCAAGGCCGGTGGCCACTATCACGCATGGGGTTACAGAAGGGTTGGAGGAAGAGCAGATAGGTGTGGTAAAGGAAGGGATGTGGAGAAAGAGAAGGACGGAGGGTCGATCGAGGCAGGGGGGTTACGGAAGATATAGAGCGAGAGCAGATAGGAATGAAAGATGTCAGGAAGTGGATAGATCAAGGCAATTGGAGATGATGATTGACGCTACACTTTAACCGTTGGAGATTGTATTTGTCAGGGAAACAGTAATAGGGAAGGGAGTTCCATAGGCGAGAAGTGCGAGACATGAAGCTATTGGAGTAGAAAAGACGTCTACATCTAACAGTTTCAACGGTGAAGGGGTGGGAACGGGGTGCCAGCCTCGTAGGACGCTTAAATTCACGAGGCTTAGGGACAAGCGAAAGTAACTCCTCAGAGCAATTACCGTGGAAGTACTTGTAGAAAAGGCAGAGCGATGCAACATCGCGTCTGTGAGAGAGCGACTGCAGACGAGATGACAGATCAGGGCCAGTCACATTGCATATCCGTCTCTGGATCAAGAACCCTGAGGCAACACGCAGGGGCCCCAGACCATAAATGGCAGCAATACTCCATGCAAGGTCGAATGGTAGACTTATAGACTTGGAGGATCGATTCCGGGGAGAAGAATTTCCTGGCTCGGCACAGGGAACCAACTTTTCTTGCGGTGGATGATGCAATTAAACAAATAATAGGGAAAGACTTAAGTATTCATCATATAATCTGTCATAAATTTATTTCAACAGTTACACACACACACACACACACACACACACACACACACACACACACACACATACACATACACACACATATATATATATATATTCCGATTTCTTTTCGAATTTGTAGGTCTGATGGATTAGAACGTGATTACGACTCTAATGTAATAATTATAACCATGGAATCTTAGTGTTTGAGCCTTTCATATTATACTAGTAGCATGGCCCGACGTTGCCCGTGCTTGATTCAAAAATCGTACGACTCATACAGCAATCGCTATCACTTGACTTAAAATATTTTTACCCTTCCTTGCCTTTAAACGAGTGCCCTTTGCCGTGCTGATGTTGCTACATGCCTTACTTCTTGCCTATCTCACCCTGCGAATTTTTTTCTAAGCTCTATACTAAACATTAAATCTGTTACGAAAAAAGAACAAAACAAAATGAACACAAAACGATCAGCTTTAAAAATGGACTCGTAACTGGAAAAACCGAATGAAAAAAGAATCTTAGCAACAAATACTGTTTCACACCCAACGCAGTTCTGCGGAATCAGAATCAAAGTTGAGTTTAAGCAAGCGAATGAGCCAATTGGAGTAAAATGCCATGCAGATTTAAATTTTTCTCACTTGTAACGAATGCAGCTATCGATTTTTTGGCATGCTAGTTAACATTCGTGTCAGTCAGATGTTGGCTCTCACGCTAGCCAATAGAATCTTATTGCCTATTCGATTATTTCCACTATCGATGGGAGTTGGGAAATGCAAAGTCGCTAACTTGGAGCATGTGCATGTAAATTTTGGGGCAAATCCGTCGAAAATTGCGGCCGTGCATTCGTTACAAACACACACACACACACACATACACACACACACACATACACACACACACACACACACATCCTGCCTTTTATTTATATATATATATATATATATATATATATATATATATATATATATATATATATATATATATATATATATATATATAACACTGTATATAGCACTACATACTATATTACACATGGCATAACGTTATAACACAGCCCTAGACTCACCCTGACAAATACTGTGGATTGCCTAACCATTAAAGTACTTTCTGTACATTTTCAGTCAATTGTTACGTCATTCGAATAAAGTAGAAATTTTAAATCAAAATTATGGTCGAACTCATTATGGTGTGCAATTAATACATTGTGTGTGTTGTTTTGTAAAAGATCGCTTGTCTATTCATATAATAAATATTTTATTTAAATTCCTTGAAGTTTCTCCGATGCATTCTTTGTGGCAATTATTACAGTTGATAGAGTAAATACTTCCTTTAAATTTTAGCTTATTAATATTTTTTGTTTGAAGTGTTTTATTGTTTAAAAATATTTGTAACAAATTTTATTTTAAGCGTCGATAAATTCTTTTCAAATATAGTTTTGATAGAGTCATTGGGTTGAACAATATATTTTAATTCGTTAGATTTGTCAGAATGGTTCACTCTTCTAATCTGATATATATTTTAACGAACCTTTTTCTTCGGGTTCTGGACTGGAGGAGCGTAAAAATATTTTCAGTGTATTTTGCATCTTCATCCAAATATTGAGGCCTACAAATTTTGAGAGCTCTTAAAGGAAAACAATTTCCATTTTGTCAGAGATTGTTCTCGATATATAAAAATGTAAAATTGTTCTTAAAATGTTTTGAAATAAATATATAGTTTTCCAATATATATATATATATATAGACACACATACTTTTATATATACACATATATATACACATACTTTTATATATACACATATTTATATGTATATATATATATATGTATACATATATTATTAATAAAGTAAATATATATTATATATATTTATATATATATATATATGTATATATATATATGTCTCTTCATATGTTATACATATATATATATTATTTTCCCATATATATATATATATATATTTATATTTATATATATACACACACACTTATATATATATCTTCATATGTATATATATATATATATATACATATATATATATATATATATATATATGTGTGTGTGTGTGTATACGTATATTATTAATAAATTAAATATTATATATGCATATATATATGTTTGTATATATGTATATATATATATGTCTGTTCATGTATATATATATATATATATATATATATATATATATATATATATATATATATATATATATATATATATATATATATATATAAAGAGACACAGAGACAGGAGACAAAAGATTAAGAAAATGGTTAATTTCAGCATTTCAAACAACACAGGCTATTGTTTCATTTATAGGCGGTAAACAGACGAGCATGTTGTTATTAAATGTCAAAGTAGCAATGGCTGTTTAAATGAGTTCTTATTATTGAAACATTCCTCTCCAATAAGATTCTTTGCACTAGATGAGGAAACCGGCCGCAGTAATAGCAAAGCGATCTTCCATTCAAAGAGTAACATTCCTTGATTAATTCGGTTTAAGACATTTTTACTTTACATTCAAGCACTTTTGTGGACCACTTGTTCATTTTCAAGGCCGATTGCATTTGATAAAGGAACCGAGTAACGAAGGCATATCTAATTAAGAGCTACTTAGAGTTTTCCTCTAGAAATACTTTCTGTCAAGCGTCGGAATTATGAAATCGTTATTTACTGCTATGCGAAATGATTCCGTCGACGCAAATATATTGAGCCAAGAGACACCACAAATGTAGAGAAAGCGAACAACACCAGCTGAACAGATCCTGGATGATTATCGAGTGTATAACATGGGTAGACAGACTGAAGAGACAGGAATGGATTGTTATGAAAAATACGATGGAGAAAATATGTCGACAGAGATTGCGATGGAAGAGAGGTGCAACTGGTAGAAACATTGATATGAATAATGTAGATATAGAAAAGTATTTGGATAGATAGATAGATAGATAGATGCAAACAGCCATAGATTATACAACTGTGAATAAACTGTGATATATATATATATATATATATATACATATATATATATATATATATATATATAAATAGATAGATAGATAGATAGATGCAAACAGCCATAGATTATACAACTGTGAATAAACTGTGATATATATATATATATATATATATATATATATATATATATATATATAAATAGATAGACAGATATATAGATAGATGCAAACAGCCATAGATTATACAACTGTGAATAAACTGTGATATATATATATATATATATATATATATATATATATATATATATATATATATATAGATAGATAGATAGATAGATAGATAGATGCAAACAGCCATAGATTATACAACTGTGAATAAACTGTGATAGATAGATATAAATAGATAGATAGATAGATGCAAACAGCCATACATTATATTATACAACTGTTAATAAACTGTGATATATATATATATATATATATATATATATATATATAGAGAGAGAGAGAGAGAGAGAGATAGATAGTTGCAAAAAGACATAGATTATACAACTGTGAATAAACTGAGATAGATAGATAGACAGCTAGACAGACAGACAGACAAAGACAGAGAGAGAGAGAGAGAGAGAGAGAGATGAACAGACTGAGATTAAATAGTTGTGAATCGACTAGGATATTTTTTTAATCGGTATCACCCCAAACAAGGCAGTAATGTCACTAAAATGCAAGGGGTTACAGGGTGTGAAAGAATTAGGAACAGAAACAATAATGATAAGAAAAAAACGAAGAGAGTAATCAGGTGGACAGTCGATACCGATTGACAGTGCATTTAAATTTTTGCAGATTAAAGTTGGCTGGGAAGCGTGGAACCGGAAGAGTATTCCATGAGCGAGAAGTTCCAGAGAAGAAACTGTTTGTACAGAAGTTACGGCTACATCTAACTAGCTCAATGGTGAATTGATGAGATATCGACGCCAGTCATGTATTTCGCTTAAATTCAAATATCTAGGCACCACAGTGAAGAGCTCATCCGAACAATTTACATGAAAATATTTATAGAAAAGTCAGAGAGGCAACCTTACGGCGGCGTTGAAAGTGACTGGAGCCGAACCACCAGATCAGGACCAGTAATACTGCTGAGTCTTCATTAGATCTTATCAAGGAACTCATGGTAAACAGCAAAGTCACCGAGCCATACGTGCCTGCAATATTTTAAACATGGACGTATGATAGATTTATAGATATGTAAGATAGATTCTGGATAGACATAGTGAACATACTTTCTTAGCAACTGATCTAGCAATGGATTCAATATAGTCTCTACACTTCAAATCAGCAAAGAACGTGAGCCCGAGAAGGCGCCTCGGGTCACTTTCCTGGAGGATTTCTATTGTATACACATTTCCTTCCGGGTCCCAACCATAGACATATCGTTAGAAATGGCTTCATGACATTTTACGCCATTTTTGTGAAGAACAAACAAACAAACAAACCTAATATCACAGA
The DNA here is from genome assembly GCA_964036315.1 of Acanthosepion esculentum. Taxonomy (NCBI): domain Eukaryota; kingdom Metazoa; phylum Mollusca; class Cephalopoda; order Sepiida; family Sepiidae; genus Acanthosepion; species Acanthosepion esculentum. The sequence continues at coordinate 57,493,569 of OZ038494.1, forward strand.
CATTTTACATAGATAAAGACTTTCGTAATGAGAACTACGTTTGAGTAGGTTTTTTTTCAGTTCTTTAAGGCATTGGCTACCAGGAATCACTTCAATGACTCTATAAGAACTTTTTCCAGTCAATCCGAGTGCTCCAACTACAAATGGAATTATTGATGTCCTCATGTGCCACATGTTTTAGATTTCCACTTATTATTTTGATTGCTTTTGAAGATCTTCAAAGATACATTACAATCTGCAGGGTCTGCCATGTTAATTAGAAAGTATATTTTGTACTTTTGGTCTTCGATTACGATATCTGGGAGGTTAGCTTTGATTGTTCTATCAGTCTGTAGTGCAAAGTCCCATAAATTTATTACAGGTCCTATTTCTGTTACAGGGTCTGGGTGATGTTCATACCAATTTCTTGAAGTTTCCATCCCAATGAATATGCATATTTTCCAGTGCCAATAAAAAAATATTCCATTATTACACTATTTACTTTATTCGGACTATTGTTCTCATCTTTGACGCCATATTTATTACAACGTTTCGGACGTTTTGCGCTCCGGCCTTCTTCAGGTGGCTGGAATGTCGAACTGAACCCTTTATTTCACTCACTTTGTAGACTGTTAAAATTCTCCATTGCCTTAACCGGGTATTGAACTCACACTCTTTGGGTTCTGTCACTGGATCTAAGAGTGTGAGTTCAATACCCGGTTGAGGCATTGGAGAACTTGGAGGGGCGAATTAACAGGAGATAACTGATAACTGACGTCCATTAAACATGGCACGTGGAACTAGAAGAGTCTACCCCAGTGAGCGAAATAAAGGGTTCAGTTCGACATTCCAACGACCTGAAGAAGGCCGGAGCGTACAACGGCCGAAACGTTGCGATAAATATGGTAACAAAGACGAGGACAATAGTCCGAATAATGTAAATAGTGTACATAATACCTCATCTCAGAAATATAGACATATTCCATCATTATTATTATTATTATTATTATTATTATTATTAATTCGGGGAAAACCCATCGAGGAAATTTAAACAACTGCAATAGGCCACGAAATGAATTATCATATTGCTGTTGGTGCTCGATGCAATCATCAATCACTCTAACACTATTTTTAATCTTTTCTTATGAAATCAGTAAAAAGTAGAACCCTTTCAATATATATTTTGATTTTGATTTTATAATGTTTTCCACAAAACCTAAGGCCCAAGAATCACACAAGGAAGTGGATTGACGAATGAGGCTGAATCGGTGTAACTGTAAGAATTTAAAAATGCAGATTATGAGATCACGGACGATAGCTACAAAAATTTAACCTAAAATTGGTTAAGTGTTTTGGGTGACATCTGCTCGGAGGTTTGTTCCCAAAGGTAACAGTCCTTGAGAAGAATCTGATCGAAACTTCCTCCTTACTAATGGAATACGAGGAGAATTAGTATGATTAGATCCTGTTGACGGGTTATGGCAGATCCCAGCTATAAAAGTCTAAACTTGAGGAATGTAGCTGCCCTGAACATTTACTATGTAAATGTGAAATATTTGCCAGAGGTTTTTTCGTCTATGAGAAATGGGTTCAAGGGTAAAGGTCATTAATCACTCCCAAGGCAGTGTAAACGCTTTTGAACTCTCTCAAACCTGTGTAGATTAGACAGCAACCGCCCATATAGGGAAGCGATACTCCAAATTTTCTGAAGTGGTTTTTGTAAATAGAGCTTGGCAAGAAGTGTCAGGTTCCTTCTGGTGCAGCGGAAGGAACCCACTGTTTATCCAGCTTCTTTCCACATGGATTTTAAAATAGTAATAATAACTTTTTGGGTGTATTTTAGTAGGTATGTAAATACACATATATTTGAAATATCAAAAATGAATAACATTAATTACGAGGGACGCCTACAAAATTTATAGTCTGATCATGGAATGATACCAAACCAGGTTTATTTTTCAACATGGTCTCTTTTGCGGACCACGGACTTCTATAATAGTGTTGCAGTACTTGCTTACCATTGGTGAAGAAGCTTTTATCCAGTTGGTCCAAAATGTTATAGAACAGAAATCCAAGAAATTAATAAGAATATTAATAATAATTTGCGGGCAGTTTTCATTTCAATGTCTATTCTTTTGTGCATTATTAAATTCTTCGAATTTTAAATAAGTATTTTAACGAATAAGTAGAAAATAAATGAATAGCAACTGTTAAAATCTTGTCTGTCGCATTCTTGGAATGGTATCTCATATCGTAGAAGCGTTTTTGATTGCGTTTCGATTACCCAACAAAAAAAATTGAAATAGCATTGTAGATCAGCATCGAAGGTCATTTTCTGATGAAATTTCCTTTCTGGACTAGCGATTCGCTGTTATCATTAATTCCCGTAATGTTATCAAATATTAAACTTTTAACAGTGACAAGGTCTTGAGTAACACTTTATTGTGGAATAGATCTGTCTATATTTCTGAGATAAGGTATTATGTGCACTATTAACATTATTCTAACTATTGTCCTCATTTTTGTTGCCATATTTATCACAACATTTCGGTCTCAAGGACACATGGCACAGTGGATAAAGGCGTTAGTTAGATCCAATGACCGGATCCAAAGAGTGTGAGTTCAATACCTGGTTAAGCCGGTGGAGAACTTGGAGTGGGGAATTAAAAGGAGAAAACTGATAACTGACATCCATTAGATATGGCACGTGGAATTAAAAACAGTCTACCCCAGTGAGCGAAATAAAGGGTTCAGTTCGAGATTCCAACCACCTGAAGAACGCCGGAGCGTACAACGGCCGAAACGTTGTCATATACATGGCAACAAAGATGAATAAACAATAGTCCAAATAATGCAAACAATGTGGAATAGATAAATTGATTTTGAATTATAGAAATCGTTTGTTAAAATAATTGGTAATCTAGGACGTATTTGCACTACTATGGCATAGCCTTTCGTGACTGCATCAAAACGTTGGCATAATTTTATTTATTGATGGTGTGGCTCTTTTTAATAGAGTCAATAAGAACAATGCCTTTTGCATCCCAACGAATTGTAGCCACCGCGTTTCTGCAGATGAAACAACTTGACCTTTTTGGGAGCAGGTAAGAAGGGGACGTTTCCTCTTTATCTCTAGCTTAAAGTGATCGTCACAAGGCTCATCCCTTGTTAGGAAATGTTCCAGTAAAACCAGCTGGAATCGCCTCAAACGATATTTGATTTTTCCGTGATCTGATCAGGCTAGTGGGCCTTTTATCAGGTGCCAGAAGGCTAGACACCCACCGAAAATAAACTTCAAATTCCACGTGCAGAATATTGTTAACACTTTCACGAATTATACTAATAGCATTCGCTATGTTATTGATAGCCTATCACCTGTCATTCATCAACATGTAAGTGAAAACGATTACTGTTTTCCTCAGTAGTAACAGTTGCAGAACGAACCAGACCTTGGGCCATCTTCAGACCTCGCCATTCCTCTGCTACATCCAACTGCCCACTTTTGCGCAGTATGCAAATCTGGAGTCATCATCCACTATTGTAGTAACCATGTCAGCATGAATGTCCTTGAGGATTAAACCGTTTCTGTGGAGGTTGTTCATAACACCACGATGCCGAATTTCATCCACTTTTGAGATAAGTCGCTACTAGTTATTTTGAAATTTTATTTCAACATTCAGATCTCAGTTTATCTGGAAATGAACAACGCAGTTATTAATAAAAATAGTTGAAATTAATGCGTGTAAAATTTCACAGCTCTAGCATCTCTCCATCACAGCAACGTTTTTATATAACAAACTATCCGAATTACCCGCGCTTTGCTGCGTGTCACACATGTGTTTGTAAGAAAATGATGATTTTAAATCATTGTCTTAATTTATGGAGTAAAATGATGCTTTTCGATATTACTCATTGACCTTGCCGATGTGACCTCTATATTCTAGCTTTCTATTTCTATATTTCGGATAGGAGTCGTTCCCTTGTTCAAATTTAAATTTAATTTAAAACAAAGGGAAAAAAGTCAGTGTGGGTGGGTTGTGCAAAAATAGCTTGATCTGACCCCTTTGATGTGTATTTGATTGATCAAATTGATGAGCAGATTTCAACATTGATATGAGAATTTAATATTCGCAACAAATATGTATTGTAAGTTATTACCCACTGATTGGTGATATCTTGCTCAACTTCATGTCTATATAGTCTCATTTTGATCACGACGATATAACCGCCATTCTCTGCTTCTCTCCGTGTATATTTTGATAGAAGTCATTCGCTTATTCAAATTTAAATTTAATTTATATCGAAGGGAGAAAAAAAATCAGTGTGGGTGCGATGTGCAAAAACAGCTTGATCTGGCTCCTTTTATGTGTATTTGATTAAACAAATTGATGAGCTGATTTCAAGATTGATATGCCAGTTGAATATGCACAGCAAGTATGTATTGTAAGGTTTTACCCACTGATTGGTGATTTCTTGCTCAATTTGAAATCTATATTGTCTCATTTTGACAGCGACGTTATGACCGCCATCTTCTGGTATTCTCCATGTATATTTGGAGAGAAAGTCATTCGCTTGTTTAAATTTAAATTTCATTTATATCGAAGGGGAAATAGCAGTGGGCGTGTGTGCCTACATGTGACCCGCTTTGATCAAAATGAAATAGACTTATCCAAGGGACCTGGGTAATTTAGTTTCAGAATATATATGGTTATGGGGTTTTATCTCCAAATCTTCAGGAGGAGTTTATTAAATAACAAACAGACAGGCAGTGGCTGCAATTTATATAGAGAGATTACTTCTAATTTAATCATGGCGTAATTGAGGTATTCATGGAAATCTCCCATGTACAGTATAAGTTGTTTCGGAGATGGGGTATTTTTCATAAATTCACCCCAAGGAAAGCGACAAAGACACTAAGGCCTTCGAGTCTACTGTGATTGATGGACACTGAGAAAAGTTGCTGTTAGGAAAGAACAATAGAATAAACAGTATTCCAGCAAACAGTTTTTTTTACTACTTGACTACTATCAGGAGTGGAAAGCCCATTCTCTTCTACTAGTTTGAGGGGAAAATGTTAAATAATACATTTCCCAATGGTATTTGACAAGGCGCATTCCCTGTTGAACTCGACACCCTAAGACCACTGTCTCTACCGGTATCTGCTATGCTGCGCACAGACCCCAAAAACATTGACTTTCTTAAGAAAATATAACACACTATAACAGCAATCTGTGATAGCCAGTTGTTTCAAATTAGTGTCAAACAAAATGAATCAGAAAAAAAAATATTGACAATAATGTAATAAATGTAACTATAATTGGTTCTTATTTGGCACGCCTTCAAATTATTGCAGACATGGTGACGTTATTATGGAGCCAAGTTTGGTTAATCTATTGACTGTTTAATAATACTTTGTATAGACAAACATCATTTCCTTGAATATCGTTGGCTTATCTCGTCTGTTGTTCCGGCTCTATACGAGTTCTGAACAAAAAAAAATATAAAGATTGTAATAGAAAACGACATATATCAATTCGGCATCGATTCTTCTTCGAAGTAGTTCCATTCTGAAGCCGCACACATTATCCAACGAAGTTTGTCATTGAAGGAAGCATTACTGAAATTTCTTTTTGGAGATAACGTGAAGCCGCCTCGTCGCATGCTCTTGAAATCTTGATCCTTTCAAGTGGAATTTGATTTGTGAAGAGGAAAAGTCGAGTGGGGCGATATCTGGGGCATATGGTGTTTTTGGGGACCTGGGAAATGTTGCGCTTCGCCAAAAACTGCTTCGTGATCCGCGGTCACCTATGAAACTTCTGTAGTGGGGTAAGACGAGCACAATCTAAACAATTTCCATCCAAGCACTGCTATAAATAACGAAGGTGATCGGGAACTGTATATCTTAGTGTGGATGTGTGATGACATTCAACCTGTCAACCTGTGCCAAACGGCTTCACACTGTGTACTTAAGCTACGTTATTCTTAAAACAGCCCCGATAATTTTGGATCAGAACTCCTATCTTGAGATTCTCGACATAATCTAAAGAATGGTTTGTAAATTTATCGGTCCTGAGATGACATCTCAAACTCAATGAATATCGCAGCGCCGTAACTTGACCGCCGTGCGACTTTTATATGAATATTTTCCTGGCGTTTGTTCTAATGAATTCTCCTCCTCGTTAATTATGCAACGCTTTGTCTCTGAGAAAAGGGTTGTAGGTTGGGAAATAATTCATCACAAAGCCGCGTAGATGATTTTGGACGCTATCACAATTGGAAAGTGACAACTTAGCAGCTTCAGACTATACATGTCAAACAGTACTCCATTTTAGGCCTAATCAATCTCTTGTCAAGGTAGAGTGTAGCAGGTTGAATGCAGTAGTTCTTACTACAGTGGTACAGAGAACGGGCCATATCTATCTATCTATCTATCTATCTATCTATCTATCTATCTATCTATCTATCTATCTATCTATCTATCTATCTATCTAATTCTGTTATCATCTATCGCAGCCTGTTAACATCTCCCTCTACAAGTATATATATATTTATATATATATATATATGTATATTATAAAGAGATAATCATACATTGAATCAATTAGCAATATTAGCAATGCAATTAATTGTGAAATCTCTTCGCTAACAGACTTAATATAAGCATTAACCTACTAACAACCCCCTGAATGATGCGATCCTTATGCATAAAATTGTTGTCAGATAGATCTGGTGTATTTTTAGAGCAGCTGGTACTTTCGAAAACTTCATATATATATATATATATATATATATATATATATATATATATATATATAACGAAAGAACATATCCAGTAAAATTTAAGTAAAATAAATAAATAAAGGCCACATCTAATACAAAATAAGAAAGAAAGAAGGAAACAAGAAATGAAAGAAAGAAAAAGACGGAAATGAAGGAAAAATCAAATCAAAAGAAAGAAAAAAAAGAAAGCTTCCATTTCAGATAAAAAAGAACATATCCAGTAAAATTGAAGTAAAAAATGAAATAAAAGGTATATATCTAAGGCAAAGAAAGAAAGAAAGAAAGAAAGAAGGAAGGAGAGAAAGGACAAATCCAAAACCAAGAAGGAAAAGGAAATAGAAGTAACACTTCCAATACGAAGAAAGAAGAAATATTAAATAACATTTCAGAAAAGGAAAGAAAAACACGTCTAATAGAAGGAAATAATCGTTGAACACATCCAACTGGTAGAAATTAGAAAGAGAAAGAACGAAAAATAGAATCTATGTCAACAAAGTTTTCGATAATAGAACTGAAATTTTCGGTCAAACAGACGTTAATAATGAAACCTTAAGAGGTTTCGCCACACACACACACACACACACACACACATATATATATATATATATATATATATATATATATATATACATAGAAAAGTTTGCAATATATACATATGTATGTATGTATGTATGTATGGGTGTATGTATGTATGTACGTTGTGTAACTGTTTAATGATGTTAGCGGTGTGCCGAGGCGATGAGGACATTTCTGCGGGGTAGTTAACGGGTAGATGTTACCTTCACCAGTTGCTTGGCCTAATGTTAAAAACTTGTCACTTGTCGACGCGAACCCTTACAAAATATGCTTTGCAAGTTTTCCTTTCTTATTCGAAAGGAGAGTTGAACACTGGACATCAAAGAGGTCGACATTATTTTTGTCTTTTATTTTTTTAATGTTTTTTCCTTTTAGTGGGAGAAAAATACATTCAAAGCGAATGTTTAAATAGGGGGCTATTATTTCGTCTTTTTTTTTCTTCTGTTATTTTATTTTAATTCGTTTCTCACGCTATTTGTGATGCTTTCTTTTTTCGTATTCGGCTTTATTTCTTTTCTCTCTCTATATATATATATATATATCTCCCTCTCTTTCTCTCTCTATCTCTCTTTTCTCTCTTTCTCTGCCGTGTGCTTCTTTTCTTTTTCACTTTATCACATAGGATATTCCATGTAGTTCTTTCATTCTCATTCTCTCCTACAAGTAGGATACTAAGTTCTCTCCGTCAGTACAATCTAGGATATCCAAAGTTATTTATATCAACTTTTGGACCTATCTATCTATCTATCTATCTATCTATCTATCTATCTATCTATCTCTCTCCATATACATATATATATATATATATATATATATATATATATATATATATATATATGTATGTGTATATATATATATATATATATATATATATATATATATGTGTGTGTTGTAATTCTGCACCATGAATTCTGTCAAATATCATTTGTTAAATAATAAGGACAAGTTGTGTCTATCACTTTTTTTAAAACAAAACTGACAGTCAACATTATTTAACAGCATACACACACAAACATACACACTAATATACAGACACACACACACACACACACACACACACACATATATATATATATATATATATATATATATATATATATATATATATATATATATATACTTGTGGTACAATTAGAGCTGGCATAAATGTTGATGCCAAGATTTTTAGCTTAATATATGACTTACCATAAAGGTCGATCACCAGACATACGGTACAATGCTATTCTTTTAATATTCTATATTACAGGCCTGAGTGCCCGAGAAAACTTAATAAGTGAAAGATGCTCCTTGACAAAAAAAAATGTGCTCTCAGCCCCGTTTTTGTAAACAGTGCGCACTCGACAAATCTTAATAAAAAGCATGTTTTTTTCATCAACTTTTCTTTCCTTGACTATCCAATATCCGCGTTTTCTACTCCCCCTCTGTCTCTCTCCAACTCTCTTCCCTCTTTCTCAATATATCAATATATACCAGTATTTCCTCTCTCTCTCTCACCCTCTCTACATTCTCTTTCTCTGTCTTCCTTCTCTCTCTCTTACCCTCTATTTCACAATATATTAATGGTTGCCTGTTTGTTTCCCCTCTCCCTCTATGCACTCACTTTCTCTCTCTCAATATATAAATATCTGGCTCTTTCTTTTATATCTCTCTCTGCACTCTATTTCTCTCCTCTATCTCGCCCTCTCTTTCTCAATATATCAATATATGCCTGTTTCTTTCCTCTCTCTATCTCTCTCTGCACTCTCTCGCTCTTTCTCTCTCTCTTTCTTTCTCTCTCTCTCTCTCACAATGAACCATTATATGCCTCTTTCTTTCCACTCTCTCTGCACTTCCTCGCTATATCAATATATGGCTCTTTCTTTCCTCGCTCTGTCGCTCTCTCTCTCTCATTCTGCACTCTCTTTTAGTTTCTCTTTCAATATATCAATATATCACCCTTCCTTTCTTTCTTCTCTTTCTTTGCTCTCTTCCCCCCCTCTGTCAATATATATATATATATATATATATATATATATATATGCCTCTTTCTTTCCTCCCTCTTTTCCTGGTATAGCTTAATGCATTCTAGTCCGTCGCTTTCTACCTTTCCATATCACTTGAACATCTATTTTTCGTTTTGCCTTTAATTATGGTGAATTTAATAAACCAATTTCTGAAAGCTCTAAATGTGTTTTCATTTATTCTTTTGCGGGGCTCGATTAAATATTGTGAAAACTTTCAGTCATCTAAATCAAGATAAAACGTATAAGATAAAAAATACATATCTTCTTTTTCCGAAGACAGATAAAATCATTAAGATAAACTCAACCACAAATAAGAACGCTATGCCGGAGAACAGATATTAGAAGGAAAAAAAAACTAGTTTAACAGAATATTTCATGTATGTACCGTGTTCCCTCATACATAGGAGATCCTACTCACCTAACATTCACTACCATTTGTTACTCTAAACAATGCCACTCCCTTTGCAACCTTTTCTCGTCTATGTTCTGTCATCCATTTGCACAAGATTGTAAGTTACTTGATATTTCACTATGTCCGTCATGCCTTCGATATTCCTGTGAGTGTCAAATTCTCCAGACCCTCTTTCCTTATTACGCTTCCTAGAAATTTCGACTGACACGTGTGATCCTAAAATAAAGTGTGTTTCATTAAGACGGATTATATATAAGGGTGTTTCATTAAGCCGGATCAAAATCCGCAGGAAATTATTGGTGAACATTGATTTATTTCTCTATTGGCTCATGTTATTTAAGTCATGGCAATTATTTGTGAAAAATAATATCGCCCAAATGTCCGCCAAATCTGAAAGAAAAAGAAAAAAATCATTAGACACTTAAACTTAATTCATATTTAAAATCGGTCCAAGTTATTGGAACAGTCTTTATATATATATATATATATATATATATATATATATATATATATATATATATATATATATATATATTGATAATGTACATGTTAGTTTATAAGAGTCCGCTTTGTTCTCATTTTCATTACAATTTAATCGTTGCCCACAGGTATCGCCAATGATATCCCCAGTATCCTTCAGTAGAGCCAAAATAAAAGTTCGATTTCCCAAATTACCCCTTACTTGTGGTTCTTCCTGCATGGTAGGGAAAAGGTGAAACGCTTAATACTAGGAAATCATTAGCAGAACAAAATGGCAGGTATTATGCTTTGGAATGCAATGGGCTAAAATGATATTTGTAAAATAATTATAAGTTTTCTTACATTTTTGTGAGATCATATTCATCCCGCTCAAATACTGCAAATGTTAATTTAACCCATTAATGCTCGCCGAAGTTAAGCAATGTCGAGCCTTATCAGTATCTAGATGGGCGACCACAGGAGAATTCCAGATACTGTAAGCTTGGATGCGCGGCGATGCATTAGCCAGTGACAATTCTTCCTCCTTTTTTCAGTAAGTTTCACTCTGCAAAGGCCTGGGGCCACTTGAAACAGAGTGTTACATTAAGAGACAGTTAATGCGGATATGAAAAGAAGATAACCGTTAATCCTATACTTGAACATCTTCAGATTATACTGATCGGAGAAATATCCACTTGGTAATCGTTTCCATCGTGGGACGAATCTGTTCGAGTGGAACTCACTTCTCACCAAGATTAGAACTGGAAGAACCAAGGAATATAGTTCGTCCAAACACTTTAAATGGCAGTAGCGATAGAGCAGTGAGGGGCTTGCTACATCCCGCCTGTAAGAGAAGGGTTGGAGGCTGGTAAATATTATGTCACACAAAAGAACTCGGGGTTGTTTTAGGACTCCATCAAGACCAGAAGGTGAGGACATTATGTGGCATAATATATATATATATAGGACATTATGTGGCATATATATATATATATATATATATATATATATATATATATATATATATATATATATATATATATATATATATATCGGTTCTATCATAAATACTTTTGGGGTAGTTTCCTCATACCAAAACAAGGACAAAAGATTATTTTATTATTTACTTTCATTATTTACATTATTCGGACTGCTATCTTCACTTTCATGTATTATTGATATATGAATTGGATTGACCAGTTTGAAAAGTAGAAAAATGGCGCGATTTACCTTTGATTGAAATGGAGCAAACGTTACACTGTCTAAGAATCGGTGATGTGTCGGTACTCTCTACCGATTATCGAAAAGCACATCGACATAACATCAGTGCAGAATTAGTGCTCGTCGCCTATATTGAATGTGTCGTTATTTTAACCTCTACCTCTAATCAATATAGTATTGTTGCTTTCATCCTGAGATCAAAACTTCAGATTACTATAGTAGAGGTGTTATGAATATCTTTGAAAATAATAACTGCAATCAGATCATGGATTTTCCCTTTCAACATGCCCGATTCAAAGTTAATATACTCTGGCTATTGAGAAAGTGGATGGTTAGCGTCAAATAAACATAGCATGGCCTAGAAACTATTTCGCATAGGGTTGAAACTACCAAACTGTAAATTAAACACAAAGAATATAAATTTAGAAATAAATTCGCTAAATATTCAATGAATCTAACAAATTTTGACCAGAAACAAGTACAAAAATCAATATGAATTTATTGAGTAGAAGACGGAAGTCCACATAAAATCACTTTTATTTTGACGGGCGCTACAATCGTCTTGCTGAGATAAGCATAAGAAAGTAAATAAAATATTGGGACACCCATTAAACATTTTTGGCTCTTCAAAAGAAAAAAAAGTAGAAAAAAATTTCAACTTTTAAAGATGATCCTTCAAATATAGATTTATGACTTTTTAAAAGCACCATGATTAATAGATTTTTAAATAAGTTAATTATATATTGTGTATCAATAGACATATACACCAGGCACCACCTAGATTTAACCGACTTGATAGCTACAATACATTAGATACATGAGTTTTCTAAATAAGTTAAATCTTAACACTCTTTAATTAAAAAAGGTGGAATTTACCTTAGCCGCAACATATAAAATATCAAATTTGTCTGGATTTATAAATTAAGTAAATCAATTTCTAAAAGTTATATATACATATATATATATATATATATATATATATATATATATATATATATATATATATATATATATATATATATCAGTTCTATCATAAATACATTTGTGGTAGTTTCCTCATACCAAAACAAGGACAAGCCCACACATTAATTGTAAACTTACGTTGGTGTCTAGCCTATATTGTAACATGTGGATTCCGATCTGCCCACAAATATTTGTTGTGTAAATTGTTTTTTCCATCTCTTCCAAATGTTGCCTCATCGGTAAACAAAACTGAAGTGACAAACAATGGATCGACATCTTGTGCAATCAACCATCTTCAAAAGTTCTCCCGTGGTGAGTGATCAGATGACGAAAGACCCTGCACATTTTGCAAATGATACGGATACAGGAGATGCGCTTGAAGTACCCTCCCTGCGGTACTGTGAGATGTATGTTATTCCAGGGGAACTTTGACGTGTGCTGATAACTGGATCGTCTCCGACAGCCTGTGGAATGTGTTCTTCGTGGCCAGGCGTACAAGCGGATCTCGGTCTTCCTCAGTCCATTGTTTGTGGTGCCACGGATCCTGTCTCAGGAACGCGACAATAAACAGCAGCAAAGGTTGGATGACTCGGCTGTCTTCGGTCTGGAAAAGCAATCTGATAGAGCACAGCAACCTCGCGTCCAATACTATTCGCGCGGCCGTGTGTGAAAATCATATCTGCTTGCTTACGATTTGAATATATTACCATTTTTAAACGGACCACTCCTCTGTTAACTCACTACTACACACGTTAAAGGTTGAAGATATACTACCCACAAATGTACACGAATCGAAAATGTAACTTGGTCTACCTGGCAATACAGCGCCTTCAACCGTAGCCTTTTCTAAACATAATAACTCAAAAACGAAGGATTTTCGGACGTATGTTTATATAGGCTTTTGTCCTTGTTTTGGTTTGAGGCACCCGACCAAAAATCTGTAAATGTATTTCTGATACACCCTGTATATGGTACAAACGTTTATTCCGGGAGGCCGTAAAAAGAACGTCGCTGGAATTTGAGTTGGCGCCCTTTTATTTAGAAAAAAATCTTTAGCACATTATTTCCGTTCTTAAATAAAATGCGATCTATACTTCACGACAGATGTTTTATATAGATGTTTTCGGTTACGGGTTTTATGAAGGGTGATAGTGTTATCAACCAGAATTTTCCTATGGGTTCTTGTATATTGTAGATTGCAAAATTATGGCGCTTTGGCCAGTATATATATATAAAAGTGAACATACAAGTAAACATTTAGAGGCGACAGTCTGTTTCATGATAGATGCAATCATCGTGGCCCGATGAATGCATCTAGCATGAAACAGACTGTCGCCTCTAAGTGTTGACTTCTATGATCACATTTATATTTACACACGCTCTATCTCTGATATAGACCACTTTATCCCTTAAATATAGCACACTTTAAGACTATATTTCTTTACCTATATATATGTATATATATATATATATATATATATATATATATATATATATATATATATATATCACTAGGTTAGTTTTAATAGTGTTGACTGCGAGATTGGTGAATTTTCATTTTCTGTAATATATTATAAGTTTTATCTGTTTGCAGTCATTTACGTCTGAAATATAGTGTTTCAGAGTCTTTCGCGTGGCTAATTCGTCATGTTTTAATTCTTGTGCTTCTGGTTAGAATAAAATATGTTGATGTTTGTCGTGTTGTATTTTTAGTACGAATATCAAGTATTTTTAGGAATAATAATTATAGCTATTTATCGATGACTTAGTTGAGAGATTTATTTATTTATTTTATTTTAATTAATTCACCCAAAACAAGGGGGAGTGGCACTAGTAAGCATGACGCTGCAGTGGTGTAAGTAAAAATGCTGAGCATCTGGGGTGAGGAAAGGATAAAAAGAAGAACCGGGGTCAAGACATCAGAAGATGTCGATTGACATTACATTTAGATTCTTGAAGATTATAATTATCAGGAAAACAAGTAAGAGGAACGGTTTTCCACTGTCGGGAAATGCAAGAGGAGAAGCTGTTTGCGTAGAAGAGACGGTTACATTTAACTCTTTCGACATTAAAAGAGTGGGAACGAAATACCAACATAGTAGAACGATTAAATTCATTCAGTCGTGGCAACAGTGAAAACAGTTCGTCAGAGCAGATGACATAAACATATTTATAGAAAAGCGAATGGGAAGTCACATTACGCCGGTGAGAAAGTAACTGCAGGCGAGATCCTAAGTCAGGACCGATCACATTATATATCCTTCTTTGGATTTTGTCTTGAACCTCGAGAAGAACAGTGGGAGCACCAGACAATATATAGCAACAGTATTTTATGCTTAGAAGAATAGTAGATTTGTAGATATGAAGAATAGGCTCAGAGGAGAAAAATCCTTCTGGCGCAACACAGAGAACCAATTTTCCTTGCGGTAGATGCAACTATTAATTCAATGTAGTTGTTTCGCCTCAGGTCAGTGGAGAACCTGCGACCAAAACGGCACAGTGATGTACTATCGTGGGTTGAGTTATCAACCATGCTGATAGGAGGCAGGGACGTTTCTATATGGTGAGTAAATGACAGCAGTTTGGTTTTGGATGCATTAAAATTCAAAAGCCATTTCCTGCCCCAGAGATTGGAGGTCATTTTCGAGACCAACGGCTAGGTTAACTTCATCAGCCATGCCGGGTTTAGTATTGGGACAGGAGTAAATGTAGTGTATGCGTAGATGCCGACTTGAGAATATCATTGATGAAGATCAGAAACAGCGTAGGACCAAGGATAGAGCCTTGAGGGACACCAGCTTTCGTATGGAAGAATCTGAAAGAGAACACATTAGGACAACATTCATTTCACGATTATAATAACGTATCACTGAAGTTCACGTAGAAGGCCCGCATGCCAAACCCTGTCAAACGCCTTCAATATATCTATTGCAACAGCTCGAGCTTCCCCGTTATTATCAAGAGCTTGGTATACATATTCAGTTATGGCCGTAAGCACATCCACGGTAGACCGGGCAAAGCGGAAAACATATTGATTGTCAGGGAGCAGATCGTGTTAAAAATCTAAACAAAATAATATCCCCATACACTGAGAAACAAAAATGAGAAAAACAAAAATGGTCCTTCCATAAATCTCAACTTTCAACCCAAAGAACAATGAAATCCAGACACACCTACAACTAAATCTACCAATCCTATTAAAGGAGAAAAAAATGAAAAACTTTTACAAAAGGAATCAGCCATGAAAAGTAAGCGATAACCCAAATCCCAAAAAGATGCTGACGAGTGCAAAACTGCAGACAGTAGTTGGAGAGACTCAAGTGAAAAGATGCAACCGAAGCCACAATTAGAAAGCGACGAATTTCACTTCAAATACGAACCCAAATTAAAAATTGCATGTAACTCGTGCAATTCAGAGAACTTCATATACAAAATAACATGCAAATGCTGCCACGAACACTATATTGATCAAAGCGGCCAGACACTCTGACAAAGGATGACAGTTCATCGCCAACAAATTAGGGATGCCACACTCGAAAAATACCCCGTAGCCTACATATAGAAAAATGCAGACGACGAAATCTGCCAAACTTTAATATCTTCCCATTCTACAAATACAGCTATAAAACAACCTGACAAAAGTGCATTAACAAAGAAATATGTTTATCAGCAAATTGAAACCAAAACTTAATTCATTACATAAACCGGAGATACGTCCATCAAAAGAGTTTAATATATATTTCTTAGCAGAAGCGACAGATAAAAGTAGTGAAGCCTCCTGCTTTTTTTCCCTTTCATTTCGGACTTAAACGTCAGCAATTGGTAATCTAATAAACATTTACAAACCTTTAGAAAATCTACTAGGGAAACCGGTTAAAGTAAAAAGATTTTTTTCTGAAAACTCACACGAGCAAAACCATTTTAAGATTATCTGTAAACATACATGTATTATAAATATTACATAGAACACGGCACTTGATCCAGACCAGCTGCAATCTTCAGCTGAGCGCAGTGCTTCTCCAAAGTCTCGACTCATTAAGCTCTGTACCTCTACACACGCTGGGCCCGCAACAGCTGGATGATGTTACGTTGAAGCCGGTTTATGTTGTTAGTTGGACGCGACTTGATAAAAATTTCTGGGTAATCCATGAACTACCTTCCACCGTTTTCTCGGCACAAATCTTTATTGCTTTATTCAGCTTTTAGATACCAGCAGACTTGAGGAATATCTTTAAGAAATCAGCAGAAAATCCTCTACAGTCAACCTCAAACAGCACCTGGGTGCAGTCGTATGCCTTCTCACAAATATATAAAAGCATTAAGTGCTTTTAAATATCTTATTAATAATTTTTCTATACACCATGTTTTTTTAAACTCCTTTCTAACACTTTCACTTCATATAATATATATATATATATATATATATATATATATATATATATATATATATATATATATATATATATAGTTGTTAGATTAAGATTTGAACCATTATATCTTAGAAATGATTAAAGATCTCTTACTGAAATTCGCCGAGGTTTTTAGAACACAACTGGACACAACTTTGAGCAACAAGAATATATTTAACACAAAACGATTTTAACGTGTTTTCTTTCAAGCTGAATAACTCAAAGTTTTTTCTCAGTGATTCTCACGAAACATGGTGTCAAGACAGATAATCGTCTTAACTTTAACCCTGACAAAACGAAACTCAAATAGTTTCGTGTTTCTTTTTTAGATATTAAACATTTTGTGAGATGGACAGTTATCTCATGATGTTACACGATTTGGACAATCTTTTCTGTTACGCCCGATACGCACACACACACACACACACACACACACATATATATATATATATATATATATAATATATATTTTTTTTTTAATTTAGAATTAGATGGCGACAACACAAGAGCTCCTTCAACAATATTCAAAATAGAAATCAGACATCTCTATCCCAATACTACTGGCATTTAAAAGAAACGAATAAAACACCGAAAGTAAAATGGAAAATAATAAATAGAACAAGAACTTGTAAAACCTGGGACGACCCATGCCCTTTATGCCTGCATGAAAAACTACACATCATTAAGTTTCTAAATAATGAAAAGTTATTAAACCATAGACAGGAGTTAACGGTTTTTTGCCGACATCAACAAATTTTCGCATTAAATAATTAATAAAAAAAATATAAACAAATAAATTCTATAGTTTAATAAAAGCCTTAAAAGCTCAGCCCAATCATTAAATAGAAAAACCCCTTGTAGAGTCGAAAAAAAATTCTAATCCATTTCAACACGTTTGTAAAAAAAAATAGCCATTTGAATAAACAAATAAATAAACAGATTAATAGACAGATAATAATGAAACAGAATCTCCTCGATACTTAACGACCTGCGGCAAGGCCATAAAAATGCCTTTTCGACCAACTAGACGTACACTCCTACTATCAGACTTGAAATAGGCACCCCAATATAAACTGACATAAACTTTTCGAAGGGGACTGCTCTGTAGATAAAAATTAATTCTTAATTCTCAGACCACCGAAGCAATATAGCCGACCCTAGCCGTTTCCATAGTAACTAATGTTGCAAGAGACCATACTTATAAACACGCGCTAACCACAAGATAGCTTATTCCCAAATTCTCGCTTGACGAGGAAGCGTGACCAGACACCTTAATTCAACTTAATTTCAAAAATTATATTTGGGTCTCGGCTCTCGCTTTTGAAACATGAGAATTCTTATGTAGCGAAGGAATCATATTTTTAAAAAAATATTATAATATAAGCTCTACTTATGCATGGAGCACTGTCTTTTAAAAAATAAAAGCAAAAATACTAAGGAACTCCGGATTATTTACCTAACGTGTTCTTTCCTATTTTTCTGCATACCTGCACACACACACACACACACACACACACACACACACACACACACATATATATATATATATATATATATATATATATATATATATATAAAGTATCACCCCCCATATCTGATGTCATACATAATCTCCCAACCATATAAATTGCAAACTGAAATCTGGAGAGCCAGTGTAAAAACCGGCTAGATTATCAGTGTGATAAAAGGGACATGATGGTGAGTGACACACGGATGGTAGATTTCTGAAGTTCTGCGGACTTTAGACATCTCTTTATCGATGGTGTCACGTGTGTAGCGGAAATTGCCGCCAATTGTGGACATTGCTGTTGGCCGATCACGTCTCCTTAATAATCGCCACCAGAGGCATCTGGGGTAATTGCCAAGAATTGTTTCTGGTGACAGAAGTATGGCTCTGGCTCAAATCGCATCCACAATCCAACAATACATGGAGCACATAAGGCATATCCAGCAATTTAATCCAAAATTATTTCTATTCCATGTGAGAATGGACCAAAAAGCGTGTAATTCTTGATATCATAATTGCAGACACTCCGAAGCATCAGCATTTTTATCGGACTAGACAGCCAAATAAAAGGTACCTTCATCGAACTTCGACGAACAATAAGAAAGAAAGCCGAGTAAAATTATATTATTCAAATGCTAAAAATATTATTCAAATGCAGATAACAAAAATAAGACTATGTAAAAATTTAAATATCTTGTAGGTGTTTTAGCAGTGGACGGAAAATGTGACAGCGAAATCCGAAGTCTAAGCAAAGTATTAAGAAACAGTAAAAAATTTTTAGAAACAAAGAAAAGCGCGTTGAACTGTTATGTAGTATATATCCTTCCATATGGCTGTGAATGCAGTACAGCATTCGATCTACGAATGGGTGACACTAAAACCAAGCAAGTATGGAAATGTAAATATCTAGGAAGTGTTTTAACAGAGGAGGAAAATTTGGCACCGAAATCTGAAGGTGCTTTTGAATAGCGAAAGAGCCTCCCAAAAGCTAAGCAAAATATTAAGAAACAGGAAATTTATGTTAAAAATAAAGAAAAGAGTAAGGTAACATTGGTCCATCTATACACCAGGGAATGCTCTTCACAGATGAATATTTTTTAACTATGTTGAACTTGATAAGCTTGAAAATATGCAGATAACCCAGTGTTGATAGCAGATACAGAACTGAAACTATAGAAATATTTACACGACGCTGTAAACGAAACCGTGATGAAAACACAGAATGTATACTTAACAGCAAAACGAACCGCTCAACATACGACCTGCTAATTGGAGACGCCAAAATCACGCAAGAGTATTTCAATGCTTAGGGGCTGTTTTAACAGAGGACGGAAAATGCAAAAAGGAAATCCGAAGACTCATGGGGATAGCGAAAGATGCCTTCCAAAAGACAAGAAAAATAGTAAGAAATAGAACAAATTTCTTTATAAACAAAGAAAATTGTACTGAACTGTTTTGCAATATCGGTCTTCCTATACGGCACTGAATACTGGCCAATCTGCTCACAGATGTGGAAGGGACTTGACGCAACGAAAATATAGTTCTACAGAAGGACGCTAAGAATATCATGAACTGACCATGCGAGCAAAGTTGAAGCTTTAAAGAGATAAAAAAAATGGGGGTACTTCTAATCAGAAAGAGACTGTTCTGTGGAACATGAGGAAAGACGGCTACGACCCTCACTGGATATATTGAAGACAAGAAGGACAGTGTAAAGTAGAGGAAAACTTACATGAGTAGCTTCTGGAAATGGTTATCAAAACATGGATTGGGAAGGATAGTCAAAAGACAAGCCTTGCTCAGAGCTGCAAATAAGGAAGTTGTGAAGGACCTTGATCGTCCACGTTATGAAGAGACACGGTACAAGGAAGATGAATGAATGTCAGAGGTTATCTCCCAGACGAGGCTCTGCTGAGGGGTAGAGTTTCTTCTCGGGAAACTGTCTCCGTTTTTACGTAGTCTATAGGGAATCTTTGCCCGAGCCTACGGGCTCAGATACCCCACTTTAAAACTCGGCCTTGTACCACTTCTTGCTGCGTGGGGCAGCGGGTAACTAATACTCATGACTTACAAAATGACAAAGATTATATGGAAATTAACAGCTTTTGGACAAAGTCATATTAGAAGGTTGTGCCATTCACAGAATGTATGGTTGTCAGAGAAGAAATCCAAGACGCCATCTACGAATTACAGATGTCAAGTCAAACTTAAGTTTAAATATCTGTGATGAATTTCACAGGCGATCGAATATGTGACACTACAATCAGAAGGCGTGTTGGAATAAAGAAAGGTAACTTTGAAAAGCCATGCGAAATACTAAGGAACAGGAAAATGTCATTAGATACAAAGAGTAATAGATTCCTACGGAATATCACTCTTCTTATATGGCAGTAAATGCTGGTGAATTTTCTCACAGACGAAGAGAAGTCTTGAGGCAGTAGAAATGTGGTTGTACTGAAGAATGCTAATATCATGGACTTAGCATGAAGAAGTTTTAAAGAAAATGGTAACCAATATACATAATTATATATATATATATATATATATATATATATATATATATATATATATATATATATATATATATATATATATATATTAGGATATGTCTCATTGAATAATTTAGACAAGTTTTGTCTATTTATATTAAATAGGACGCTATAACATTCACGAATAAGCTTCATAATACCCTTATTAAAGGGAGAGAGAAATGACCAAGTTCATACATATACATTTATTGCAAATTAAATGCAATTAATACTGCTTATTTAAAAAAAAAAAAAAATAGAGCATTTACTTAAATAATGTTTATCTCAAAAAATAACGTCTAAACGTATAATATAATAAATCCATGTCGGAGTTAATCCATTTCATAATATGTTGTCAATGTTTACGTTAAGGTACGTTTTGTGAGCAGATATGATCGTTTGTGAAAGATCGTCGAATATGTAATGTTTATAAACAGTAATTTGGACTTTGCTAACCAAACGCTTCTTTGTAGCTGAATGATTAACATCACATCAGATGAAAATGAATGATGTCTTTGGGTTTACAGTTTCGATTCCTGTCGGAGACGCGCATATTTTCTACGAAATTTCCCGAACATTCATCACGGTAAATGTTATTGAGACTGTCTATTTAAAAATAAGAGCATTTACTTAAATAAAGTGTATATATCAAATAACGTATAAACATAATATATATATATATATATATATGTGTGTGTGTGTGTGTGTGTATATATATGTATATATATATGTATATATATGTATGTATATATATATATATATATATATATGTGTGTGTGTGTGTGTTGAAAATGTTCGATCATTGTTAGCAGAGCACTGAAAAAATTAGATTTGTCTATAAAATTTCAAAAAAACAAAAAAAAAATCCAATTCCTTACGATACCTCAGCATACCTAAGCAAATTGTACGGAAGTTCAAAAGTGATAAAATAACCCACTTTCTTTTTAAGACAGGTTGTTCTCTTTTATTCTTCTTAGCCAGAGTTTATTCTTATTTTGTCTTTACGAGATTTTTGTCTTATATTTCACGCAATTAATTAACTAATCAAATTAGTCTAGATTTGTATTCTTCGTTTAAATTCTTTAAAATGTTTCCGTGTCAGTTACAAGCGCGTATGACTTGAAAAGAAAAAAGGAACGTAAAATCATTAATCTTTAATCCGATTGTGCAAAATGCTTTCCTTTAGGAAAAAATTATAATTGATTTAAAGATCCCGTGCCTTGCTAAGTTTCTTTCGTGTGTAAATATGATATCATCGCCGATATTTTTACTTTTGTTTTAGAATTTCTTTTATTACAAACTTTCCTGTACATCTAAATGTTTTCTCTCTCTCTCTCTCTCTCTCTCTCTCTTTCTCTCTCTCTCTCTCTCTCTCTCTCTCTCTCTCTCTCTCTCTCTCTTGCTTGAGATGAAATCACATTCCAAAGTTTATGCTGCTCGCTAAAACATTCAGTAAGACGCACTGGAATAACGAAAGGTTCCTTCCAAAAGCTAACCAAAATATTCAGAAACTGGAAAATTTCGATAGAAACAAAGAATAATGGACTGCTATGGGATAACACACTCATATCATAGACTTATCATGTACACAAGGAAAAAGTTTTTAAGGAAAATTGAAACCAATATATATATATATATATATATATATATATATATATACAAAAAGTAAATTAGTAAAGTTAATGATATAAAATGGCGAAATCCCTTCGCTAACGAAATTTTAAAGATGCGTTAACCCTCTAACCACTCGATGAATGTCATGATCCTTGTTTTGTTTTTTTAATTATGAACTGTCTTCCTTAAATATGCAAGTACTTTCGACGGGTCCGCCGGCTATCATCAACGATGGAAACTATTTTCTTTTTTGTAAAATTCAGGTAGTATCCGAGACGGAGAAATATACAAATCGAAATATGTTTTTTTGAAATGTGTTATTGATAACAGATACAAACTAATACATTTTATAATTAAAAAAAAAACGAAGGTCATAACATTCATCGAGTGGTTAGTGTGTTAATTGCATCTTTAAAATTTAATTAACGAAATGCATTCGCGATTTTATATCATTAACTTTACTAATTTACTTTTTGGATGAATGATACATCGTAATATAAATTAAACTGCACCACATACTTGATATTGTTATAGGTCCTTACCTATAACTACAGAATTAACTCTTCCTAACACTATGTATACTTCGCCTCTCAAGAGAGAGGGACGAATCGACTCGAGCCGATAGTAGTTCACTCCAAATCAGACTGACAGTCATACTAACAGCTTCCACATCTTGTATTATTATTCCGTGTAATATATCTTCGTTATTTCTACTCTTGTGTTCGTGTTGTTCTTCCTTGGTCCTAACCTGGACCATAACTGTGGCGACGAAGATATTGAAGAAACGAATTCATGCCGCTATAAGACTTGTCTGTCGTGCAATAAAGTGGGACATAAAAGTTCACATTGTAGATCAAAGAAAGAAAACAAAAGCCGAGTAAGAGTCACTAAACTGACCAAGCGGACGGGATAAATATACGAAAATACGTACAAGTAGAAATGTTAAACAAAGACATCAGATTACAATTAGATTCCGGAAATGATTTAAGCATTATTTGCTTACAGACGTGGAAGAAATTAAACAAACCGATCATGTGGGAAACAGATAAAAAGCCAGGTCAGTAACAGAATGGAAAATCAAATTTGAGGGGGAGATTATGACAAATGTGACGTTCAACGGCATGACCAAGAAATTAAAGATGTATGTTCTAAAAAATACGGAAAATTTATTTGGAACTGACTGGATGCAGAAATTTGACCTCTGGGATTTACCGACAAATACGTTCTGCCAAAAAGTGGAAAGGTTATCGACCGAGGCAGAGAAATTGAAAGAGAAATTAAAAGAGAGTTTCCCCGACGTATCTTCAGCCGGCCTCGGGAGGTGTAAAAAATGGAAGCACAAATCGAACTAAAAGAAAATGTACAACTCATTTTCAAGAAGAAAAGAAATGTACCTTTCGCATCATTAGAAAAATAGACGAAGAGTTGGATAGACTCGTGAAAACCGGTATATTGACAAAGGTGGAATATAGTCAACGGGCTGCACCTACGGTTTACGTGAAAAAGGAATCGGGTGAGATACGAGTATGCGCTCATTTCTCGACGGGATTGAATGCAGCGATTAAGGATTATCACTATCCTCTCCCTAGTCCAGAGGAAGTTTTCACAAAGTTGAACGGAGGAAAATATTTCTCAAAGATAGACTTGAGCGAAGCATACCTACAAGTACCAGTAGATGAGGAAAGCTCGAGATTATTGTGCATAAACACACACAAAGGATTATACAAGTTCCAAAGATTACCATTTGGGATTAAGGTCGCGCCGGCGATATTTCAGCAAATAATGGATACTATGCTAGGCGGACTGGATTTCACGATCGCATACATTGATGACATCCTGATAAATAGCAAAAATATTGAACAACACTGGGAACCCGTTCAAGAGATTTTCAGGAGAATACAAAACTATGGTTTCAAGGTAAAAGAAAACAAATCCGATTTCTTCATGAAGGAAATAAAATATCTGGGCCATATGATCGATGAAGAAGGAAGGCGACCATGCCCAGAAAGGGCAACGGCAATAAAAAAAATGCCAGCTCCAAAAAACGTAGCCGAATTACAAAGCTTCTTAGGCTTCGTGAATTATTACCAAGAATTCATTCCAAACATTCATAAATTATGCGCACCCCTAACCGAACTGTTGAAGAAGGAAAAAGTTTGGGAGTGGACAGATGAATTCCAGAAAACGTTTGACAAAATAATTAAGAGTGTAACCGCGGATCTATTTCTAGCGTACTATGACCCAAAATTAGAAATAATAATCGCAAGTAACGCGATTGCCTATGGTGTCGGGGCGTGTATACTGCATAAAATGCCGGATGGGACAATAAAACCCATCGCGCATGCTTGACGAACTTCATACCAGCAGAAAAAAACTACTCACAAGTTGAAAAAGAAGGGCTAGGATATTTTTGCAGTTACAAGATTTCATAGATATATCTACGCGAGATTCTTTATGTTACAGACGGACCACAAGCCGTTACTAACAATATTTGAATCGAAGAAAGGTCTACCATTTTACACAGCAAATAGGTTGCTAAGATGGGGTACAATTTTACTGAACTACAATTTCAAATTGGAATATCTGCCAACGAATAAAATTGGGCATGCAGATGGTCTCTCGAGACTAATACCTAAGAAAACGGAGCCATTGGAAGATTCCGCAATCGCAGCCCTACGACATGAAGAAGTTATCAGGACATCACTATGTAGTACAGTTCGAAACCTCCCCGTCACGCTACAAGAGATAAGAAATGAAGCAATAAATGATGAATTCATTAAAGGAATAAAAGCAAAAATTGCAGAAAAAAATAAAAAGGTATCAGACAGTTTTTCGTCATGTGACGACGTTTTACTATATAACGAAAGGCTAGTAATTCCAAAAACACTACAAAGGCGAATCCTAAAGAACTTCCACATGGGCCATCCATGAAAGAACAGAATTAAATCGTTAATTCGTAGTTACGTATATTGGCAAAACATGGATCAGGACATTACACATATGGTGGAAAAATGCAAGGATTGTTCCTTAGCAGCAAAAGCACCTCCGATCATCCATACGCCTCGGTCAGAGAAAGATCGACCATGGTCAAGAATCCATGTCGACTTCGCAGGTCTAATAGATGGTTTGTACTATTTGATCATAGTAAACAGTTAAAGTAAATGGCCGGAAGTGTTTCGTTGCAGAAAACCAACTTCTGAAACAACCATAAATTGCCTCCACGAGCTGTTTGCTCGTTTCGGAGTGGTTGATTGTCTAGTCACTGATAATGGGACACAATTCACATCCGCGGACTTTCAAGAATTTTACGAAACTTTTCAAGTTACGCATATCAAATCCCCACCATATCACCCAAGATCAAATGGGCAAGCGGAGAGATTTATAGAGACACACAAAAAAGCGTTAAGGAAAGCATATGACGTGCCTACAGAAAAGGCGTTGCAACAATTTTTATAGGTATATCGAATTACACCAAACAATGCTACGCCATTGGCATTATCACCCGCGGAAGTAATGTTCGCCCGGAAAATCAGATCAGTATTTGACAAATTGCTACCAAAGCAAACAAAACAAATACCAATGTCGTACGTACCTAAAAGAAAATTCTACCCAGGAGAGAAAGTTTTTTCAAAACGTATAAAAACAATACATCCTACTGGGAGCAAGGTACAATTGAAAAAAGAATCGGGAACATGCTTTACACAATACATGGCCTATAAATCAAATAAAAAAGAGATTGTTAGATGATTCTAATGGTCCACCCCAGGAAGAAGTGATGGATACCATATTCGATACATTCGATATGCAAAGGCCGCAAACAATGTCGGAACCACGAAAATCGACCAGGAAAAGGAAAGTCACATAGCCTTTAATAATAAATTCAAAGCGAAATGGGTACTAAATACCCCTGTGACGCAAAAGCTGGAAGGGGGTGTTATGGGAACTTACCTATAACGAGAATGGACTCGTCCGGACTGTATAAATACTGCGCCTCTCTGAGATGGAAGAGGAATGAGTTGAGTCGCAGTCTCTGACTGTGCGCGACTCCTGTCGAACTCTCTGCTTTGGCAGTGAGGAACCCGGACGAGGCTTTGCTGAAGGGCAAAGTTTCGTCCGGGGAGGTAGACAGTCCCTGAACCCGTTTATATGGGTTCTAAATGGGCATATTTTTGGCCGAGCCTACGGGCTCGGGGATCCCACATTAAACCGGCCTTGTGCCGCATTCGACCCGCGTGGGAGGGTTGTTAAATATCGAGGAATGAGTTGAGACCTAACTGGTCAAGACAATATTAGTTCACTCTAAAGCAGGCTGACAGTTAATACTAACACCTTCAACTTATTGTATTATATTTCTGTTGTAATATATCTTTGTTATTTACTACTCTTGTGTTCGTGTTGTTCTTCCTTGGTTCTACCTTTGACCATAACCGTGGTGCGAGGATATTGGACCATAACAATATGCAACAACTATCTATGTGTTTGTCAGCTGATGTCTACTCTATCAAAGCTTCTTAATTTGTATCATTCAACATAAATATATATATATATATTTATTATTGTCTTATATTTCCTCAATTTTCATAAACGCGCATAAAATAGAAGGATTTGCTGTGAAATTATACAGGGTATTTCGCAGTAGTTGCAAAAAAAAAAGCATCGGCTTCTCTGATGGGGAGAGGAACCGGGGTTCCAGCAGGATAGTGACCCTCCTCACACTGTTAATGTTACCATGGCATGGCTCCGTGAAATGTTTGGGGAGCATCTCATCAGCAGCAAAGACGAAGTGGAATTGACACCTGAACCCCCCAGACATGAACCCCCAGATTTCCTTTTTCTCAAGGACAACATCTACCAGGGCAATAATCGCACCGTTGCTACATTGAAAACAGCCATCACTGAGAAGATTCAAGTGATCACCCAGGAGGAAACCCAGGGTTATCAACAACGGCGGACATATGGGGTATATATTCTAGGGCCTTTTTTGGTTCATGTTTCGGACTAAATGTTGCAGATCCTACAATGCTATCCTTTTACCTTTCAATAAATGTCATTTCCGTTACTCGATCATTCGTGGTACTTGATTTGTGCCCGATCATTTTGTTTCTAAAATTGATTAACACCCTGTATTTTAGCAAATAGCTTTCCGTTTAATTTGTACTGACATTATCTTTCATTTTAGTTTGCGTTGTGTTTTATCTTTTATTGAATCTGGTGATTGGTCCCAAAACTAATTTGAATGTAATGTCCACCAAACACGAAGTCATGTCAGATATGTGAAATTCTAATTTTATTTTACTACAAAACACACACACACACACACACACACACACACACACACGAACATACACACGCACAACACAAGCGCGCACACACACACAATGAGATAAAGATTGTTTAAAATCTGTAATAATTATGAGGAAAGTTTTTAAATATAGACAATATGAACAAAAAGCAACACCATGTGCTGCTGTATATATTTATATATATATGTACGTCTGTGCGTTAGTAGTTTACACACACACACATATATATATATATATATATATATATATATATATATATATATATATATATCCGATGCGATGAGAACGAAAGTAATATATAAATTCCAACGTTCGCAGCGTTAATTCAAAAAAGAGCACGATACAGGTAGTAGAGCGATAATTATTTATTTATTATAATTTTATCATATAGACAAAACCATTTTACTTTGTAGTGAGTAAAATGGTTTTGTCTATATGATAAAATTATAATAAATATATATATATGCGCCTATATTACTGTGATGAGGTATTATGATTACTTGGATTATTTACATTATTCGAACTGTTATCCTCATCTTCATTGCCATACTCGCAAGGTGAATCCATCTTTTATCCACTGGGCCATGGGTGACATGTATCAGTAGATACGAAATGTTGGTTAGATCCAGTGACTAGACCCAAAGAGTTTTGAATTCAATACCAGGCCAAAGCAGTGGTGAACCAAAACTTGGAGAGTTGAGTTACATGGAAATAACTGGAGAGAGAAAGAGAGAGTGTGAGTGTGTGTGAGAGAGAGAGAGAGAGAGAGAGAGAGAGAGAGAGAGAGGGACAACGAAAGAGAGTCCGTCTCACTTCATGTAGAGTACGAAACAGCAAGAAGGTTTTTCACAGAGTGGAATTACCAGCTCCACCCGCCCCACAAGGTTTTGAATTCAGAATTAACATTCTCAACGGAGGTTAAGGAGCACAGTCTGTATTGACATTTAGCAGATAGTTCGGCTGGAGGAAAAATGGATTCATGCCTTTTCAAAGATATTTGCGTGAAAGTTGTGTTTTCCGTAGCAGGTTTTACTCGGTGGAATTACAAACACCCATCCAATTAAAAACTATCATTCTCCCAGACTAGTTATCAACCAAAGCCCAGTCTACTCTGCTATTTAGCCTATAGCTTGGGTGGAGAGATTGACTCATACTTTTCATAAAGGGGATTTGCGTGAAAGCTATGTGCTACCTAGTAATTACTTTTTTTTACAGATGGGTGGAATTATCAGACCTATGTCCAACCAAGTCAGAATTACCCTTCTCCCTGATTAGTTATCAACAAAGATAAGCGGGCCCAGTTTATTCTGCTATTTATAATTTGGTTAATTATATATGTATCCACACCTTTAATAAAGGTATTTGTGTCAAAACTGTGCTTTCGGTAGCGATTAAGCTTCTGTTGGGCAGTATTAACAGCTCCACGCTCAACCAGGTTTTTGAATTTATAGATATTCTACTTCTTTACTGGCTGCCAAGAGAGGCTTGTCTGCTCTGCTATTTAACCCATAGATGGTGGACGTTGGGAAAGAAATTGGTTCATACCTTCCTTAAGTGCATTTATGACTTAAAGAATGCAACGGTATCGGTCGGTATTTCAGTCAGTTATGACAATAATATGTTCCATTCCGATAAACACATAGTTAAGCGAAGATTATTTTAATCAGTATATCTAAGGAAATTTCTTTTCTACTGAAACCAACTAGGTATGTTGAACTTTTTAATTACCGATAACCTCGACTAATTCAATACTGTCTCATAGCATAAAAAACAATTTCCGTTACTGTTCTGCCTCTAAGATAAAATTACGTTTACATAATAAAATTATGAACGCATTTCATTGAAATAAAGATAAAAGAAAGAAAGAAAACAAAAAAAAATATAACAACGATCTCTGTAGATAGGTTTGGGGTGAAATAGATAGTTTCCTTTCCAAAGAGAAGATAGGAGTCTCGAGAAAATAATTCATGTTAAATATAAATGCACGTTAGATTACATTACGGACAACGTTCGTTACATTATTTACACTTGAACTAATATCCTCATCTTTGTTGGTCCTGGGTGTGACGATAATCTACATCCGGCAGCAAGGCCTCTGATCTGGTCATTGGAGGTTTTGTGGAGCGCGAAAGCGCCTCTTAACTACTGTTGTTCCCCGGGCCACCATGACCAGGGTAGTACCAACTGTTAGGTTCCCAGTTATACGTAAATAGTGAATATCCCAAACAAAAGTCAACAGTACATTTTTATAATAAAATGAGCCAAAATACATTTTCAAATGTAGCAAAAATGACGACACTAAAAAGTATAAAAATATATTTTTATAGTAAACTGACTAACAATACATTTTATGATGTACAAACTATATATGTAAAAAAACACACCTTTACTCTGAAAGTATAAAATTGTGTATAATATATGCGTAGTTGAAGCCATAAAATTGTGTTCAAAATATTTAGTTTTCGGTATTAAATAATCCATAGATATTTACATGCCGCTAAGCAAAATCAACCAACTCCATCTTTGTTTTTTTATAGTTGTGTCCTTCGGTCTTTTCCAAGTGTCAGTAAATTCTTGTAAACTATATGTCATAAATTACAGAATGGCATCTTATAAGATACGACGCGACGTGTTACTTTAAATCTTTGAAAATTTTGATTTACACGGGAGAGATACTCAGGCAATGCGCAAACACTCTTGGAAATAAAGAGTTTATATGTCTAGTGAAAACGACTGTAGTGAATGCCCAAAAGCAGAAAGAGGAGTACAACAAAGAAGTCTTTTATTACCGGAGTTATTTAACCAAGCAATAATATGTTGATGTTTTAAGCGTAGCTTAGACGTGGCACAGGGCTGAAAGTACGGGACATTAAGTAAGGATCGAACTCATTATTTAGTCGTAATTGATCTAGCTAGACAAGTTTGCTAACTATTAGACCACATCGAATTACCCAATGATTTTCCAAGCGTATCTGAGATGTGGCACAAGGCCGAAATTATGGGACAACCAGTTGGGATCGAACTCATTATTCAGTCGTAATTACCATTGCTAACCATTAAACGAAGTTGAAGTGTTCAAAATGATTTTCTAATCGTAGTTTAGATGTGACACAAGGCGGAAAGTACGGAACACCCGTAGAGGATCGAACTCACTATTCAGTCGTAATTAATCTCGCCAGACAAGATCGTAAACATTACACCTCGTCGAAGTGCCCTAACTAAAAGAATAATATGATTCTACGTAGATTGGTTGCTTTGTATATATTACAGTTTATCAACCCTTTGAGTGTTATTTAAAGTCAGAACCTATTTTATATTGCCTGGATAATATTTTTTTATGAGAGTGAATAGTGCAGTATTTTTTTAGGGGGGGGGGATAACAATGATTTTTATAGATACCTATCTCTATTATTTAATCCATAGATAGGGAAAAAATGGATGCATATCTTTCCCCAGCGTATTTGTGCGTAAGTTAATATAACTAAACTCGATATGACCTACTTAGATTTAACATTTGCGCGCAAATAGGGAAATACGCGAAGAAAGGACTAAGTGTTAACTTTCAACAAGACAAACTGCGTGGTTGTCAGCAAAAGGGAAAGCGCAAGTTTTGAGCTACGTATTGGGAACGTTAAAATCAAGTTATTAAAATGTCCAACTAATTAATAGACAACAGAAAAATGTGATAGAGAAATTTGAAAGTAAATAACAAGAAAAAAGGAAAAAAAATTCCAGAAACCAAGCAAAGCATTAAGAGACAGGAAAATATAATTTTAAACAAAGAAAAGTGTACCAAAGTGCTATTTAATATCTAATATCCTATATGGCAGTAAAATGCTGGTTCATTACTTTCCCCAAGTAAAGAACGGCAAAGAATTGATGCAAACGAAAAATATCTTGAATAGAATAATCCAGCAATGATGCAATTTTAAGGAAGATAGAAAACTGCAATTAACCCCTTCCTCACCAATTATTTTGGAAAAAAGTTTCATTCTAAGTCGAACTCTTTTTATTTGTTTTTTAATATAGCAAATAAGAAACTGAGGCACCTTGATGTACCCGAGCGGTGGCTAACACCTCTACCAGACGTATGAGTTGAAAATTGAACAGAAGAGCATAAAATGATTCAAGACCGACGTATAAACACATCTCTAGCGGGTTTTTGAACGTGTTTATTCGTCAGTGTCATTTTTCAGATTTACGCAGGGGAAGGGGTTAAACTTATACTTGCAATAAAAACAAACAAAAACAAGAATAAACAATTCTTGAAGACATAATTAGGCAAGGAGATTTGGAGATTTTAACATATACTGGACATTTATTTAAAGACAATCAATGGTAATCAGTTTGAGTGAATGGAAGGCAGAATATGAATAAGGAGGAATAATGAAGGGGACAAAATTAATTACAGAAGTAAAAAATAAAGGAAATTGTGGCGAGCCATAATGGAAGTTTGGTCTTTAATGATACCAATTCAGACCTATCGAGCAACCATAAATCAAATTTAACGGCTAAATATAATCTTTTTTTATCCTTGTGTTTAGTTGCTGATCGAGTTTTACAAATCTCATGGTATCAGTCAGATGTTCAAAGTGTAGACTAGAGCCAAAATAGGAACTGAAGATATGTGTCTGTGCTTGTAGGAGTTTATATGTTTCGTCCATGTCTGTTGATCAGACAAGGTTACATGAATGCCTTTTGCGAGAATAAGACAGATAGTCAGACTCGGTGGACACAGACCAGCAATAAACTTGAGATATCACTATAAACGAAGAGGGAAATAAGGAAATATATACGCATGGAGATTAAATAAAGTGCCGTTCGAAATTCTCTGAAGTTTACTTGTACCAACGGATACCTCAAGAAATCAGGGAGAAACTCGACCGTCGAACAGTTGTGATAAAAACAAGAACTAATGTCGACATTAATGCGGGTGCAGATAATGTAAATACATGTCAATAATGTTGCAAAACTTGAAAAAAATAGTGCATCCCAACATTTGGGATATCTTGAATGCCGCCCTCATTGGGGTCTTCGACGTGGGGTAATAGTTACAAAGCTTGTCTTGCTAGATCAATTTGTAACTGAGTAGTGAGTTCGATCCTCACTGAATGCCTGCTATTTTCGGCCTGTTTTTACATCTAAGTTACGCTTAGAAAATCCTTGGATGTGGTGTAATGTTCAGAAACTTATCTCGAAATTAACACTGAATAGTGTGTCGGATTATCCGTGGGTGCCCCATACCTTCAGCCTTGTGCCACATCTAAGCTACGCTTATGAAATCCCCATGAATACCCTCAGTATGCACTTGGTATAACTTTTCATACTTACCTGGCACAGGGATTCGTCCCTGCGCTGGTAGTATAACGGCTACGACTAGCTTGGACCGGCTCTGGCCTGGACCATCTATGACAAGCCAAGACCAGCTTAGACTAGCTCTGACTAGCTTGGACAAGCTATGACCAGCTGAGACCAGCTATGACTAGCTTAGACCCGCTATGACCAGTTCGGACACGCTATGACCAGCTAAGACCGGCTCAGACTAGCGGCCCGAGTGAAAACACTCGAGTCCCCACGTTAAAACCGACCTTGTGTCGCAACCTGACTCAGTGGGGCGTCAAGTAAATATACCTGTTATAGCTTTGCTAAACCATCAAAGGAAAACGTACTGTGTGTGCGTGAACTAAAACTCTCCATTCTCGTTTTACGCTGCCGGCTTTAAAATCACATAGCGTGAACTTCTTTTTTGCCTGTCTGATGCGCAACAGCGATTCGTGTTTAAAAAATACGGCAACTTCCATGATTTCTCGACCCCAGGTGTAAATTTTTTGTTTATCACACAGATAAAATGGTCGTTGAAATGAAACTAGTAAATATGATATAAAACATCTCGCGTCTGCCGATGACACTTCTGAAATAGCACTGTACAGACTGTCTTTAAGATGTGGGAAGAATTTCGGTCTGAATTTCTAGGATGAGAAATAATCCGATGTGGAGGCCTATGTGAAAGGATGATCTGCCTACCAATCATTTCAGTTCTGTAATTTGGCCACTTCAACGTGCTGTAGGGATTAGTTTTTCTAGAACAATTACGACTGAATAGCGAGTTCACTACTCACTGAGCGCTCCATATTATCAGCCTTGTGCCATATCTAATCTGCTTTAGAAAATCCCCATATTAGTTCTGTAAACGGGACACCTCGACGTGATGTAATGGTTAGCATGCTTGTCTCGCTAGAACAATTAAGACTGAATAGTAAGTTCGATCCCCACACATCCAAGCTGCGCTTAAAAAATGACTATATTACTTCTGCAACTTAGGTACTTCGATGAGATGTAATGGTTAGTAAGCCTGCCTCGCTAGAACGACTGAATAATAAGTTCGAGCCACATGCCTTGTGCCATATCTTGTGCCCTTAGAAAATCACCATATTAATTCTGTAATTTGGGCAACTCGATTTAGGTTACGACCCGAATTACGACTGAATAGTAAGTTCGATCCATACTTTCGGCCTTTCGGGGCTTAGAAAATCAATAGATTAGTTCTGTAATTTACTAATTCAGATGTAAACTTGGAGACGATCACAATATTTTGAACTGAAACGTCGTCAATTTACATAGGCCTGTTAATGTATTATGTTCAACGGTAAGTGAATATTGGTTTAAAAATCAACAGTTATGACGCGACAGAAACATACAACTGAAACCACGTCACCTGGGGTCATTCTAAAATCAATTGTTAAAAATAGTTTCCAGTGGATCAAACCTGAGTTTCTTGGGAAAGAATATTATGAACTGACGCTACAGAATCACAACCAGTGAACTGTACCAAATTATAGAAACCGCATCATTTGAGGACTTGCAACAGCTAAAATGGATAACACATTTTGATCGAACAGAAAATAATGACATGATCTAGATAATGACATTCCACACCACTTCAAACAAAAGGTTAGGAAGGAAACTTCCATCAATAATGAAAAGTTACTGAACTTGATAAGCATCGTTTTAAGTGGAAGATTTTATAAATTTCAAACGAAAGTATTACTGTCTGTTTGGTCAATGAATGCTGATTTTTTTCCATATGAATAAACGATTAATAAAACAATTACCCTTTATGGATATTTTTTTTTCATATTTTTAGCAAGTCTCAATTACTGCTATCCCGATTTTCATGAAGCTGTGTCTGGATTACTCGGTATATGGATTAAGCTCAGAATTACTATGTCCCCAAATCCACTAATCTCAGCGACTGATGTGCAGTTGGATACTAACCTAGTGAATTAAATCTAGTGGGGTAATTTTTTAGAATCTGATCTTGAGCTGATTCGGACAGATATACAGACTCGGTGGACATAGACCAGCAATAAACTTAGTAATTAACCAATACGTGAGTTCAGTTCGGAATTCACTGAAGCTTACCTGCACCAACGGACACCAAAAGAAGTCATGAGAAACTCAATGGTCGAAAAGTGATAACAACAAAACCTAAAATGGACATTAAAGCAGGTGCAAATAATGTAAATACGTGGCAAGAATGCTGAAAACTTGCGTCATGCCCCAAGAGGATTCATTTGAATGTGACTGATTTACCATTTCCCAAGTTGGCCTATTCTTTACTTAGTTTATATATCTGGATCATCTTAGGGAAGATCTTGTAGACGGAGGACGTGCCCATAGCGTATTGGTTATCGATTCTGATGGTTTGGATCCGTGTGCTAGAAATTCAAGCAGAGTCGATTGCGTTTGCCCCCTCACGTATCCCTCTGATGAAGTTATGAATCCATCTGTTATTCCCCTCACCTGTTGGATAAATAGTAGAGAAGGTACTGCTCTGTAACTTGATTTGGCAATTCGTATAGCGGAATCTGCAACTCTGAAGACCAAACAGCGACGAATGGGGCGATCAATTCCACCCCGTACACACTACCTGAAATAAAAAACAAATTATTAACATCTATCGTTGTGAGGTATTCACCCTATACTCTCAATTGTGTCTACATATTTAACATAAAAACTATTTGATGGATTCTCGACATTTTACTGGAGAACTAATGAGGTTCGTTTTAGGAAAATTCACAGTACAAGTACTAGAAGCATTACGATATGAGTTCAGTGTCGAATAGGTAATGATACATGAGGTGCGTGATATGAATAGGCAAAAAATTAGAGATAATGCGTCTAAGCGGGGATAGATAAAAACAGAACCTTGAAGATGCCATGATTGTCTTGTGCAGTGCCATAATTACGTAGAAGTCTGTTCGACAAAGTGTCAGTTCTTGGGAAAATATTTCTGAATTAAATATCTTTCTCCCTTTTTGAATTCGGGGGGAATGACAGTGATTCAATTCTGTGGATGTGTCGATGTGTCTCCTAGCTCTAAATCTGAGTTGGTGGACCTAAAGATCATCTGAACATTAAACTTAAATGTAGTGATAGATTAGCTACAGGACTGCAAATTTGCGTCTGTTGGGAAAGAGGTTGCAGAGGGGAAAATAAGTCTTCCTTTACAAGTCTAGTTAAACAATTCCGAAACCTATCAAGGCCCGAAAGTGTGGATGGATCAGCTCGAAACCAGATATAGCAGAAATAATCCATTTTTTAGTCTAACCTGATTTCTTGTTAGGGTAAAACATGGCATAGCGCGTAAAATAATTCTTAGCGCGATAAAAATAGCTAACGATTTTTCGTATCATTAGGCATCAGTTTTATATATGCTGTACGTATATAACCAAAAATGAATTGTATCAAGGATTTTTAACAAAATTCAGACTACAGACTCAAGGCATCGCTCGAAGCCAAAGACTAAGTCTGGGATGAGAAACTTTCACAATTCTTCCATAAGTACCACTCGCAGCAGCCACTCAAGCCGATGAAGCTGAAGCAGCCAAAGACGATTTGAAGAGGGAGGACTGATTCATACGCTATATAATTAGATTACTTCAAGAGTCCTTTTCGCGCGTCCAATGCTGGCCATATTAAAGAGAAGATTTTTCGCCAAACCTGATAATAATTAATATTGACCAAAATCATTATTCTTCATATTAATAACCTTTCACCACCTTTGACATAATATAGCAACTGTTCTTAGTATTTTCTTGATAACTTTATCCCGTATTCATCTTCGTATCTCTTCTGACCCAGCCTTTCTTATATCTCTCCCTAATCCGCCAAATTTTTCTTTTAGTGTTTCGTTTCTTCCCCCGCGGTCTATTTCTTTTTAAATCTACAACTTTAGTTCGGAAGTTGATTCAAGTTTCGTTGTTGCCAAGTTAAAGACAGTACTGTTAATGGCTGCCGTTGGAACTTCTCAAATGTATATATTTTTCTTAGCGGATATTTTTTTCACGAATATCGGAAGTGTTTTCGCCTATCTTTTCTGCTCGATTTTTTTAATACAGGAGATTTACTGCGTTTTTGTAATTTATTGAGAGCAGTACACAATTCCAATGGCAGAAGAAAGTAAAGAAAAAGTTTTCCATTTGTAAGAGATTTGCAGTTGGTTTTTAAAGGTTGTCCCAAAGTTAAGCGTTATATGCTTAAAAAGACGGTTCAGATTGTTGAGCCTTTCAAATATTCCTGACATTTATTAAGCATGTCAGAAAACCAGATTATTTAGAGAGAAGTGTTTGTTAATCCGATTAAAACGGAAACGCTTCAGTTTGCATTAAAATGTCTTGCCGATTCGAGCAGGTAATATTAATATGATGATAATATATATATATATATATGTATATATATATATATATATAGATATATATATATATATATATATATATATATATATATATACATATATATATATATACATATATATATATATATACATATACATATATAGATATATATATAGATATGTATATAAAGATATATATATATATATATATATAGATATATATAGATATATATATATCAATATGTATATATATAAAAATATATATATAGATATATATATATATAAGTATATATATATAGATAGATATAGATATACATATATAGATATATATATATATAGAGAGAGATATATATAGAGAGAGGTATATATATATATATATATATATATATATATATATATATATATATATCGCCTGACGATTGCATCTAGCATGAAACAGACTGTCGCCTCTAAGTGTTAACTTCTATGTTCATTTTTATATTTTTACATATATATATCTATATATTTATATATATATATATATATATATATATATATATATATATATATATATATATATATGAGCTTATGATATATATTTTTCGTGATTAAGAACCATATAAGGGAAAATGTATGACAAAATGAAAAAAGTTTACTAGTGACGCGTTTCGTCCTTCAGCGGATTAAATTGTAATGTTAGTAGGACTACAAATGCGCACGAGCAGGGGGTGCTGGGGATTTTAGTTTTTTCTTTTATCTAGCCGAATTCATTTAGAGTATTTTCCTTTTTTCATCACTTTGTTTAGTAGATATCCCACACTGATAAAATAGTAATTCTCCAGGAGTAGTGAAATGAATTCATGCAATTTTCCACACACACACACACAGACTCACACACACACAGACTCACACACACACACACACACACACACACACACACACACACACACACACACACACACACACACATATATATATATATATATATATATATATATATATATATATATATATATACTAGCAGCATGGCCCGTCGTTGCCTGTGCTTGATTCAAAAATCGTACGACTCATACAGCAATCGCTATCACTTGACTTAAAATATTTTTGCTCTTCCTTGCCTTTAAAGGAGTACACATTGCCGTGCTTATGTTGCTACATGCTTTACTTCTTGACTATCTCACGCTGCGAATTTTTTCTAAGCTCTATACTAAACATTAAATCTGTTACGAAAAAAGAACTAAACAAAATGGACACAAAACGATCAGCTTTAAAAAAGGACTCGTAACTGGAAAAACCGAATGAAAAAAGAATGTTAACAACAAATACTTTTTCACACCCAACATAGTTCTGCAGAATCATAATCAACGTTGAGTTTAAGCAAGCGAATGAGCCAATTGGAGTAAAGTGCTATGCAGATTTAAATTTTTCCCACTCGTGACGAATGCAGCTATCGATCTTTTTTTTGTATGCTATCATGCTAGTTAACATTCGTGTCAGTCAGCTGTTGGCTCTCACGCTGGCCAATAGAATATTCCTGTGTATTCGTGGCAACCAGCTATAGAATCTCACTCTGGCCAGTAGAAAATGGCCGCAAAATACATGAAAATTGCCGTAGAAGCAAGAGATCATCGATTATTTCCACTATCGATGGGAGTTGGGAAATGCAAAATCTTGGCCTTCTCGATATCTTGGAGCATGTGCATGTAAAGTTTGGTGGAAATCCGTCGAAAATTGCGACCGTGCATTCGTTACACACACACACACACATCCTCCCATTTATATATATATATATATATATATATATATATATATATATATATATATATGTGTGTGTGTGTGTGTGTGTGTGTGTGTGTGTATGTGTGTGTGTGTGTGTGTGTGTGTGTGTGTGTGTGTGTGTGTGTGGTCCACAGAAGACAATAAAGCCATTAAGATTAAAGTTGTAACTGAACGTGAGAGAATATGCGTAAAACATTATTAAAAAAAGAAGAAAAGAAGAGGAAATAAGAAGACAAAAGTTAATGATTAAAATTGTCTTCAAGTTTATGAAGTTCTAAGTTAACTGAAAAATGAAGACAATTTCGTCAGCTCCAAGCGCCAGAGAACAAACAGTTCACATATAACTTACAATTATATTTAGATATTTCAACTATATAAATGATGAAACTGTCAATCTAGCAATAAATTCAGAAACTCTAGGTACCAAAGAATACAAAAAATTAATTTAGAAATACACACACACCCACACAAATACATACATATACCTTTATTACTTATTATAACACATCAAAATTTATGCCCTAATGTTATTTTATTAGTAATAAAGCGTTATGTATCCAATAACAGATATTCTACACAATTCTGAAAAAAAAATACGTTTTTATGTAATATAAGAAAAATATTGCCAACTTAATTTTCGTATTTTTTTAAAAAGAAATTACTTTTTCTTCTATAAAATTAGACTTTTATAGCAAAAGGAAGCAGCCAATGAATTTGTTGAAAGTACAAAACGTACATTTATTTGACTTGTCATTTTTATGGTCTTTTTTTTTACGCGATGTTATGATTGATATGAATTATTTTGCAAGTGAAACGGAATCTTTTTTCTTTTCTTAATAGAACTATAAAAAATATCGATATATTATTTTTATCTGAAATGAAAATCGTGGGTGGGTAAGAGAATTATACATCGAAACTACCATAAATACCGAGAAAGAAATTAAAATATATAACATAGATCAGATAGAATTAAATGAACTGAGATAAATAGAATGAGAAAGAGAGAAACTGAGATAGATAGATAGATAGATAGATAGATAGATAGATAGATAGATATGAATAGACTGAGATATATATAGAGATATACGAAGATATTAAGAGGGAAAGATAGGGAGATACGAGAAGGTTAAGATAGATAGATAGATAGATAGATAGATAGATAGATAGATAG
The DNA here is from genome assembly GCA_964036315.1 of Acanthosepion esculentum. Lineage (NCBI taxonomy): Eukaryota > Metazoa > Mollusca > Cephalopoda > Sepiida > Sepiidae > Acanthosepion > Acanthosepion esculentum. The sequence goes on from OZ038494.1 coordinate 57,533,928, forward strand.
ATAGATAGATATAAATAGACTGAGATATATAGAGAGATATTCGAAGAGACTAAGAGGGAAAGATAGGGAGATACGAGAAGATTGTTGTTCATGATGACGGTAGTCTTTGAGTATAGAATCCAGAGGTTGGCAGTGAATATTTCGAGGACAGTAGTGAAGCGTAGTTCAGATTAGCATTGGATATCCCGATAAAGTAGCAGAGCGTAGTTCTTCCTTCTTTTCTTTTGCCTGACAGGTTGGCACTGGTTATTCGGAGAGAGTAATCAAAATGGCCGCCTTTATACACGACGGATTGAATATTTCACGTCTCCTGATTGGTTAACCTTATTTTGGGGAACAATAAAGTGAGTCAAGTCATTTGGGTTTTCTCACTAGTATATAATGGTACACAAAAATTGTAACAAAGATTAAGATAGATAGATAGATAGATAGATAGATAGATAGATAGATAGATATGAATAGACTGAGATATATAGAGATATATGCGAAGAGACTAAGAGGGAAAGATAGGGAGATACGAGAAGATTAGGATAGATAGATAAAAAAGAAACAAACTGGGAAAGAAGCAAGCAAGAAAGGGCCACTCGAGGTAGAGAGTTATAGACATTTGGCTACGTCAAATTGCATACTTTTCGTTTCATAATACAGTAATTAGAAACATCGTTCATATGGCGATTTACTAAGCGTAACTAAAGTGTGGTACAAATCTGAATGTACGGGACCCACAGTGAAGATCGAACTCACTACTCAGTGGTAATTGGTTTAGTGCGACAAGATCGTTACCATTTACACCATGCTAAAGTAGCGATATACATGTTCAAATATACGACGTCAGTAACTACATTTATTGGCACGTCAGTAAGTAATTTACCTTTCATTTTTAAACTTTAATAATTAAACATACATATTTAAATTTCAATAATTAAATAACCATGCAAATTTGAACATCAGTAATCAAATAACAATTCCTATTTGCACACAACTAATTAAACATTCATATTTGATCTTCAATAATTAAATAACCATTCAGAGTTGAACTTAAATAACCATTCATTTTTAAATTCCATTAAGTAACGATTAATATTTGAATTTCAATAATTAAATAATCATTCGAATTCGAACTTCATTAATTAAATAATCATTGATATTTGTAATTAAATACTTAAATAAACATTCATTTTTAAACTCTATAAATTAAATAACCATTGATATTTGGACTTAAATACTTGAATAAACATTCATAGTTGAACTTCATTAATTAAATAACCATTTATATATTTAACTTCACTAATTAAATAATCATTCAAATTCGAACTTCAATAATTGAATAACTATTCAGATTTGAACATAAATACTTAAATAAACATTCATTTGCAAACTTCAGTAATTAAATAACCATTTATTTTAAAATTCCCTACTTAAATAAACATTCATATTTGTTCTTAAAAAATTAAATGAACATTCATATTTAAACTTCAATAATTAAATAAACATTTATATTTGATCTTCAATAATTAATAAACATTTATATTTGATCTTCAGTAATTAAATAAACATTTATATTTGATTTTCAATAAATAAACAAACATTTATATTTGATTTTCAATAAATAAACAAATATTTATATTTGATTTTCAATAATTAAATAAACATTTATATTTAATCCTCAATAATTAAATAAACATTTATATTTGATCTTCAATAATTAAATAAACATTTATATTTGATCTTCAATAATTAAATAAACATTTATATTTGATCTTCAGTAATTAAATAAACATTTATATTTGATCTTCAATAATTAAATAAACATTTATATTTGATCTTCAGTAATTAAATAAACATTTATATTTGATCTTCAATAATTAAATAAACATTTATATTTCATCTTCAGTAATTAAATATACATTTATATTTGATCTTCAATAATTAAGTAAGCATTTATATTTCATCTTCAGTAATTAAATATACATTTATATTTGATCTTCAATAATTAAATAAACATTTATATTTGATCTTCAGTAATTAAATAAACATTTATATTTGATTTTCAATAAATAAAGAAACATTTATATTTGATTTTCAATAAATAAACAAATATTTATATTTGATTTTCAATAATTAAATAAACATTTATATTTGATCCCCAATAATTAAATAAACATTTATATTTGATCTTCTATAATTAAATAAACATTTATATTTGATCTTCAATAATTAAATAAACATTTATATTTGATCTTCAATAATTAAATAAACATTTATATTTGATCTTCAATAATTAAATAACCATTCGTACTTAAATTTCACCAATTAAATAGCCATTCATGTAGTTAAATGTCACTTCTCGGCTTATCTATTTGAAATCCAACAATTAACTGTTTATGCTTTAAAACTTCATCAATATCAAATTCTAATGGCTGCCTTTACAACTTTCGAGTATTTCAATGATCGTTCTTCTTGTGATGATACGATATATTCTACTATTAACCTGGGCGTTTATATAACTTATATATCTTCGGTTGGATCCACTTCCAGTTTATGTTGGTCTACACAGGGATATCATTCGAGGCTCGATTCTGTATTTGGTAGCTTTGAAGTCATTTTCTAGGAACACCTCCAATGTATCTAGGCGTATTTGGCTATGTGAGGTGACACTGAATACAAAGGTCGCTTTAGTATCACTTTGAGACAACCGAATACATTTTAGAGTCACCGTAGATCAACTCTTCTTAGATCAATATTCCTAATGTACATTAAATTCGATTAACCCTGCTGGTGCTTCATTGTAGGAAACAGATAATACACTATCGCTTCATTTTCACCAAGTAGATGGATGATAGTCGTAATTTCTTGCAATTTTCCAAAATGGTTAATATGGGAAATATTTGTTTAATTTGAGTTTCTCACAATCCTTTAAAGAAAGGAAATATGCGTAGCTAGTGCGTTAGGTGTGTGTTACTGATTTGTTATTACTAGTTTTAACTCATGAAAGTTTCACAGTTTTCCTATGGGAAATTTCTGATGAGTCTCATTCTTCAGTTAATGATTGAAAAAGCTTATAGCGAGTTCTACGGTAATAAATCATCCTTAGAAAATCTCCTATCACATCGTTAAATATTAGAGCTTGACAACTTTCACAAAATATTGCAATAACAATCATAAATATGAATGCTGGTTGTTATTATAAGAAGTAAGGGGATACAAATAAAAAGATTTCAAATTGACAACTTTTTGTCATTTCACTGAAACAGGCATTAAACACTTTTGTTTTCCCATCATTTTTTTTATTCATTTTCTCATTGAAACCAAGTAGCGTATCTGATATATTTTTCCATGAAATGAAAACGGAATAGTCTGTTATTTATGAGGTAAAGATTAAACATTTCTTTCTTTCTTTCGTTCTTTCTTTCTTTCTTCTAACTAAATACTCCTCTTACGAACATTTCTTTTAAAAATAATTTTAAAATAATTCAGCAGACGATGTTTTATTTATGGTAACTGTATTTTTGTCGATTGCCTGGCTCGGTTTCCGTCGTTTAATGCTGAGCCTCTGAAAAATGACGACTTTATCGCATCTGCCATAGCTTCTCGGCCTTTAGGCTTGGATAAAACTCGAGCGAATGAACAAGATTTCATCTCTCAGTTACGTGTCTGTCTGAGGACAGAACGGAACTAAAAATATTATTGAGGGGTGTGCCTGGTCTCGGAAAACAGCTCCCCACGGCAGTACCTCCTCATTACATTAAAGAGGAGGAGCGGTATTAATAACGATGCCGGCACAACCGACAGTCGCTGGGGTTGGGTTATTTGTTGGAACCGGCCAAGATTAAAGTGCAGTATATGTTCTTATCAGCTTCATCTGAGTCTCTCTTTTCGCTTCTATTTTCCCTTTCTTTCTTTTTATCATTTTCTCAGTGAAACCACGTCGTGTATTTTTACCTCTTTCCACGCGATCAAAACGGAATAATCCATTAGTTGTGAGGAATTGGCAAGGCGTAACGGTCGCGCGCACTAACGCAAGGAGGAACGGGCGTAATTATAATAGCGTATTATTTCCATTGGTCAGGCATAAGAGATAAGCCGACCTAGTTCTGGAATCAAAGGTCCGTAAATCGGTAGTGTGCTTGTGTCTACTCAACTCAAAAGAGTTCAGACGTCGCGTTCAGTCGTCGAGTGGATACCTGTGTACTAGCCAGTTAATTAGTAGGCATAACGCTGAATGGATATAGCTGGAAAATTGACTAAGCACCCTTATTAGGCGAAATCGGAATTAGTCTGGAAAACATTACGCATATCTTCGCCTTATGTTTATATATCTAAATATATCAGATATTCGTTCATATAAATACAGATCTAAATGAACTCAATAGATATGAAAAGACGTAGCGTGGATTCTCTCTGTCTATTTGATGTAATGAAATAACCTGCCACCCCCATGTGTGGCGGCAGTATAGCTGGTAAACACGTATAAGTATTCTTTAGGACAGCGGACAGCAGAGTTGAGCTGGGATCTGCGAGAACTAGCGGGCTTCCGATAGCAGCACGCACACAAATGTACTGATTTGCGACGACCGTGAGCATCACCATTATTTCCTTGCTTGTTGTACCAATTTCTACAATAAACCGTGTTTGTCCATTCCATATTCCTATTAGCACGGAATATAACACTATTCTACAAATATTTTCATGGCAACTGCTCTGACAAGCTTTTTTTCCTGATGTCCCGACTACATGAATTTAGTCGTGCTACAAGATTGCCTTCTAAGCCCCATCCTTTTACTGTTGAAATAGTTAAACGCATCAGCCACTTTTACTACAACAGCTTCTTTTCTTGCACTACTCGACTGTGGAACTCCCTTCCGTTTACTTGCTTCCCTGATAACTACAATCTTCACAAATTTAAATGCTATCATCTGTATTCTTGAATCCTGTTAATATTTTGTCCTTTCGTCAATCCTCCCTATTCTCAGTCTTCTTTTTCATTTTCACTTTCTCTAATACTTTACGTGCTACAGACATTCCCGTCTTGCTTGGGGTTAAATGATGAAAAAAAATACATACAAAAATTGCTGAAAAAGTTATTTTTGTTACCCAAGGATATTTTCGAACGTATTAAGTTCTATTTCAATGGCAGGTGAAAACTGTTTTTTTTTTTACGGTTATTTATTCTCAGTAACAAACGAACTTACTGGTCTGGGTTTAGGTGCTTTCTCTGCGCAACTAGATTCAAAAGACGGCTCAGACGATTCCTATCAGCAACAAACTTCAGGGTCTGGCCTAGGTGACTCCCAGGAACTTCTGTGCGGGAATTAACCGCAATTTTCTGTCTTTACCATCATGAAGCGGCTGAATATACGGGAATTTTCATAATTAAATCCATTCGCAATTAATTCTATATAATTCGCCCACTTGGTTCGGAAAGGTTTTTCATTATTCGCCAACATTTCGTCACAACTGGATAATTTAAAACGGGAGAATAAACGAAGACTTTTTTTTTCTATTTTTATCATTACCTCATCAAAAAACTGTTATTTGCACACATGCAAAATTTCCAGAAATTTCAGCCCGGGGAACTTTTTCGCCGAGATTTACTTCTCAGTTTGGCTTCACCCAAGGACATAATCTACTATAGCTGTCATGTTAGCAAAAACAACAAGTCGGTTCGGCTTTCCGTTTATTTTCCCTCCCGATGATCCAATTGCATATTTTATTGTCATTTCCTACACTGACATATTTATCTAATTCCTAGTCACTTTCAATGTCCTTTTCCCTTTTATTTTATCATATTTGCCAGCCCCTAAAATGCGCAACTTCACAATATTGCCACATCTCTAACAAGATTACAAATCTGTTCGTACCGAGTTACCCTGTTTCTGTGCGTATTTTTTTTTTTACTGCTTAAATGGTTTGTATATCCACTTCTTTCTGCAGAGGTCTTTCGGTTGACGGTATCGATTCTTCTCCCTTGGCCGTCTTCTTCCGGTCAGGTTATAGCTAGTTGGTTTGTTCGTAAGTAAAACTTCAACAAAAAGTATTTTGACTTACTACTATTTACAGGTCGACGTGTACATTTTTAACTAACCAGTGTGACCACTATCCGACACCACTGGGGAGCAAGTTCTCCGAGTTTACAAAATAAGGACGTTTAATTTGTATGACGTGTAAAAACTCCCGAAAACATTTTCTAACTCTAACATTCCCACGTTCGGCTCAGCAAATCAAAATCCACATCCCTATTTTGTCTATCATCCGACCTTAAGGTCAGCCTCAGAACGTCTGAGCCAAATACACTGCCACTAAAAAATAATAGTCTGAAACTATTATTTATCAAATTAACCATCGGTTAAATTTAACGGCACGTCCACCAGTATTCGCGGAAAGCAAGCGAAAGAGTGAACTAAAATAGTTTTTAAGTCGAGATTCAGAAACAGAGTCAGTGTCTCCGAACCTTGAGAAATTATTGGGCCTTAAACCCACACCTGACCTCAAGTGTGACTCGTACATACGATCTAAGACGCAGGTAAATGAGTCTGATCCCTGTACCGCTCCAGTAAGTATCTGAATCCTTAGGCTATTTACAAGAGCTAGATCAGGCCGAAAATGAAGTTCTGTTGTCATATTTGGGCGGGAACTGCTCTGTATCCACTTCCCAGTCTTAATAGAGTTCAAAAGCGTCTCCGAGTCCTTGTGGGAGAAGAATTATTTCCCACCCTCAAACATCTCTCTCACAGACGCGATGTGGCAAGTCTATCACTGATCTATTGCTACTTTCATGGAAAGTGGACGGACGAACTACATTCCTTGGTTCCACCAGCTCTAACCTTCACGGCTACGACCTGGCATGTCATTCACATTGTAGCAAACCACCCACATTCCCACCGTATTTAATCGGTGAGAATTAAGTTCCACTCGAACAGCTTCTTGCCGCGAACCACTGCTCTGTGGAACAGATTCCCAAAAGGATGTTTCCCCGATCACTACAATCGTACCCTGTTCAAGTTTAGGGTTAACCGTTATCTTCCATTCAGATCCGTGCAAACTGCTTCTTAATATAACTCTCTACCACGAGTAACCCCCGGGATTTGCACTAGGGGAACATTACTGTAAAAATCAAATCAAAGATAAAACGCAAGGTTATATTTGAACCGTACACTACAGCAAAACTACTTAATATTGTTGAAATTTGTCACACTTGCTTTCAAAATCACACCAGTTTCGAAAAATATAGAATTTTTTTATATTCTTGTTCACTCCAATCCAACGCTCAAGAGACGCCCAAGAGGGTTACTGAATGAAGCTATTGGAAGAGCGTTCCAGAAAGTACGAGGTCAATATTATGAGGATATGTAGGATAGGTAACGGTTGAGACTAGACGAGGTGTTAATATTGTTGTGATCGGAAAATATCATTTGGGGTATCTCGCTCCAAAGCAAACAGATCTGGGGATGAAACTGAGTAGAACTTCTTCCTTACAAATGGTGGACAAAGAGAGTGAGGATGTGGAAGAGTTCCAGTTGGAAAGGTCTGAACTGGTGGAACTGAGAAATATGAACATCTGTGCGTTAACATCGTTATTTAAAGAAAATTTCTTTTTCAATCCACTCCATGACAATGTAAATGATTTCTCTTCATTTCTAGCCAGATATACCCGCTCCACGAGAGCGCACATTTTACGACGTCACAAGGGAATACTGAAAACGTATTAAATCATTTCGGAATTTATTTAAAGGCCAACGCATATAAAGTATATTGTGCCAAATTATATCAGACAGTCAATCAATATATTTAATTGTAAATGGATGAAAATTTTAACACGCTTCAGTGGGTCAATAATTAAAATATGAGCAATAAATGAACGAATCCATTTCAATAAATTTCCCTTTAGAAATTTACAAAAAAATAATTTCGTATTTTACATAATCAACCAATTCGATTTAAACGCTATCATTTTTTATTGCATAGAGCACACGATTTTTTCCCCCACAATTTAATATCAATGCAAACAAACCTGAAAAGATCGAATTTAATGAGACTCGCTTTTATATTGAAATATTTTTAAAAATTCCATGTCAGTTCCATTATGTCCATTTCTTCAGCACCCAATTTTGATTATGTTTCTCCACAGCTTCCTTTTTCTGTTTTCCTTCTGTGAGTTTTTTTTTTATTCAGAATTGTTCTCCTAGACTTGCTGTCACAAAAGTCTAGAGTTCGAAGTTAACCTGCTATAAAAACTATATATGGACAAGAGGGAAACATGGATCCATGCCTTTCCTAAAATATTTAATCTAAACTAGACAACCGGACAACCAATATTTTGTGTATCTGTGTCTTTTTTTTATAGAAATGCATTTGTTGGCAACTGCAGGTAGTGTAACGCTTATCGGTGCAGAAAGTGGAATCGCCGAACCGAGTTCAAATGATGGGCAAATGTGTTGAGGTCAGTGGGAAAGGCAGGAACGCGTTTCTTCTAGCCGCAGCTATAGAGCGCCAAATCTTGTGGGAGACTAGTGTACTCGGATACGAATAACAAACAAAGAATAGAATTAACGGCAAAAATCTTGTTCTATAAATCATCTGAGAGACCCCTTTCTGATGGTAACCTCCAGAAGAGTCATTCGTTGTGCCTTCTCGGGCTAAAATTTTCCGTGCTAACTTTTTTTATATTAGCTAAATTGCTAGACTTGATGCTAGGAAGGTTTATTCACTATGCCGTTCAAGAAAAAGAAGAAAAAAAGAGCAGTAATATGATTTATCTGGTCGGAAGATGTGTGAGAGACTGAAATTCATCGGATGCATTTAACACAATAGGGCGACAGTTTACTATAGCTTGTAAGTGAACATGAGGCCGGACAAACGTGACGCACGAAAAAGTAGCAGGACGCCCGTGAACCTCCACTACTGACGTGAAGATTCAGCTAACTCGTGAGATGATAATGGCGAACCGGCGAGCTATTATCGATGAGGAAGCATGTTTTCTGCAGATTCGTATCACTCTTCTTTGTTCCTCCTTGGTAAACACTACTAGCAGGACGTCCATGTTTACACAGCAACAGAAGCAAGAAAACTGGCGCGATCAAGTTCAAACTTAGATCACATGACCACAATAAAAACAAATGTAAGCACGCATGATTAGAAGGCAGTGTGACAAAACTAAAGATATGTTATGGCGAAAGGGCGGTTAATTTTTTGACATGTCCTCGTACATATATATTTAGGATAGAACATAGGCTAGAAGACGTGACTCATGGGGGTATATTCCGTTGATATAAGTAGACTCGGATGAGTCACACGACGGAATCTGTAAAGAGCTTGCTCTATATCAAGTCTGGTTTGCTACCTTTCCGTCACCGAGACTCGTTGGTCCATATTTCGGTTTCGGTTCTCGGTAGTGGATGCGCACTGCTGATTAGTCCCCAACATAGGACGAAACGGCCGTGGAGTGCTTTATACATTCTGTTGAGGATTCTAGAAGAATCCTCAACAGAATGTATAAAGATATAGATCATTTAAATCATACTCCGTATTTCATTAATTAATGCTGTCC
>OZ038494.1:57548474-57550974 GCA_964036315.1 Acanthosepion esculentum
AGATTTTCCGTTTGCCGGGGAAGGAGATATTTCTCTTAACCCTCCCAGGAGGATAGTGCCAGTTTAAGGAATGGCTGCGCGTGATGCAATCAAAATAAGGATATGGGTCAATAGTGGTAATGGTAATCCAGGAAAGAAGGGGGAAAATTGACCTTGCTGACGAGACCACGCCTGCGATACGAGTTGCTTCTGTGAAAGAGAATTGGGTCAAACAACTGATATTGTTATTTAAGATCACCCCCACTTTGCGTACCGCATCGATCCACACAAGCGCGTTAGGTAAAGTCGGACCAGCGTTGGGCGGGCGCGTTAGGTAAATGGCCCGCTGCCTCTCACTGTCCATTTCGCTATATCCTGTGTTTCATTTTCCAAGCATTAAATCTTCTTCATTTGAAGTGTTCCTTCAGGACGTAGACGAGCGAGTTTCTAATAATATTTTCGTCATCTTTCCTAAACCCTACGAATTTTCCAATGGTGTTCTTTGTTCTATTACTCTAACTTACTAAAATATAACCGAAAGAAACTATTTTATTCCCTTCGTGATAGAACGTTTAAACATTATTCGCATGTTTCGCATAAAGCCCTCACGAGTGAGTAGAGGTCTCACTAACCTATCATAGGTCGAATGCGTTTGGGAGTCCTAGGTAAGGTACGGAGGTAATATGAGGCATGCATAAAGATTCGAGTTATTGTTACTGTTACTCTGCTAGTATTTCATAAAGAAAACTTAAAGTAAAAAAAAATATAATATAGTTCCGACGTTCGTAAAGATGTATAATTTGCTATTGGTTGTTTGTTTGATTTTTTTTGGCGGCATATCAACCACTATTGGTTATTTAATATAAATATTTTGAACTTAATTGCATGCTTTCAACTGGAGATAAAATATATTGTTGGTCATTCTACTATAAAGAGTTATTGATGGTAACTTTATATAATAATGTATTGCTGGCATTTTTACTATAAATACGCGTCCTCGGTAAGACGATAAACCACGCCGGATAGCAAGGCCTCAATTTTCAAGGTTTTGAGGAGTGTGGAACCACCTCTTAATTGCTGGTGTTCCCAGGTCCACCCTGACCCGGGGTGGTAGCCCCTGTTTGGGACCCAGCTATCGTTAAATAGTTAACCTCCAAACTGGGGTCAAAACACTATGAAAGTGTAAAAATAGGTTTTAATACCAGAAATACTTTGTAAAAAAAAGTTATTACCAGCAATTAGTTTTTGAAGAAAAAATTATTACCAGCAATGAATTTTTGAAAAAAGATATTACCAGCTATACTTCTTTGGAAAAAAGTACAAGCGATACATGTTTGAAGAAAAAATATTGCCAGAAATAGATTTTCGAAAGAAAAAAATTACCAGCAATACATTTGAAAAAAAAATATTACCAGCAATAAAAATCTTTCGGCATTAAATAACCCATTGAGGTTGATATGCCGTAAAACAAACCAAACCAAACCAAACTTTACGTATGTATGTTTATTCGTTCATAGGGATTTGTTTTTCTTTGTGAGTTCACTATTTTCCTTGGAGCCCTAACAGGTGCTACCACCCCGGGTCAAGGTGGACCTGGAACAACAATAATTAATAGGTGGTTCAACGCTTCCCAAAATGTCCATTCTCTTGATCACAGGACTTTCTGGCGGATGTAGTTTATCGTCATACCCAGGAACATATATATTTCGTTAATTACCATGTTCATTCTTTAGGAAAATACTGGAGGAATTTCCCATTGCCTTCTGCAAGAATTTGATTTCCAAGGTGTTCTTTTAGATTTGCTGCTAACCTAGGCTTGAAGGTTCAGTCAGCCCCGTTATTTCAGATGGCGACAAGGAGATTTATTCATTTATTTTCACGGTTTATCAACCCATTATGTGTTGTTTAAAGCCTACATAGTTTTAGGATTGTAAGTATAATTCTATTTTTTGCGTGTATGTAAGTATTGCATAAATATATAGTTATTTTAGAATAAACTAATTTTTACAGCTACAATCCTGCTATCTAACCTAGATAGGTGGTAGGAGAAGATAAGAATTAGTACTTTTCCCAAGTGTATTTGCGCGCAAATATTTAACCCACTAATGTAACCTACTAGACTGGAAATCGAACTTGGCTCTGCGGCTTTTCATTTTAAGCTGCTATCCATTAGAGCATGCGCACACCAGGCAGTGAGACAAAAAGCTGGATATATGCCTTTCCAAATTACATTAGTTCGGAAGTGAATGCAATGATTATTGTGAATACATCTTGCTCTTTCTACCACAACAAAAGTCACTCTACCAACATATCTATATGTTGTGGTAGGATCCACCTAATCTGCATAGGTGACTACTGATTATATAAATAATGGTTGGTACCGGAAGACGAGAGCGAATACAGAGATCCAGCTAGAGACTCTGCCCGACTGCGACTTAGTCAACACATTCTCCAGGAACGGTCTTCCCAGAAATATACAGAAATACTATATGTAAATATTGTGTACATTTTCTTGTTATAA
>OZ038494.1:57555974-57593474 GCA_964036315.1 Acanthosepion esculentum
CTTCATGATAGGTTTGTCTGTATATATATATATATATATATATATATATATATATATATATATATATATATATATATATATAGATAGATAGATAGATAGATATAGATATAGATATACATATATATATGTGCATGTATGTGTGTGTGTGCATAAAACAACATTTATTTATTATTAACTCATTAACAGACTGTTCCACGCAGTTTAATTTTAGTTTTACTTTTTGTTGGTTCCGAGATCGAGCTTTCATTTTCACATATTTTCAAAATCAATGCTTCATCTTCCCGACACTTCGAAATAATTTCTTTCCTTTTGTTTATTAATCCTTTTACATTATTGAATTCAGTGATTGCAATGTCTTTCTCTGGTGTCCTTGTTTCTATCATATTCCATTCTAATAAACATAGACAAACGCTCCCCAGCTCTACAGTTCTTTTAAAAGTTTGTCAAAAGGAATGTGCCAAACAAGTAGACATTAACAGTAGACCGTCATCATTTTTATTGCTTCTGATTATTGGCAAAATTCACGATCTTGAAGTCTATGATTTTGAATTTCTCTTACAAACATAGTTACATATCGCTTCCATTGAAACAATTACGGCAAATTATTTCCTAAGCGTAGTATAAGGCCGAAGGAATGAGGCACCCATTGAAGATTAAACTCACTTAGTTCTCAGTTGTAATGGTTTTAGCAAAACAAGCTTGTTTACCGTTACACCACATCGAGGTGCCCTAATTTCTCTTGCAAACATAGATAGCATTTTTTTCTAATATTCTTTAGCATTTTTACTACACACTCACACAAACACACACATACACATGTGTACGCGTGCGCACACACAAAATCACGCACACACACACATGCGCACCTGCAAGCGCATACTCACACACGAATACACACACATACCCACAAAAACACACAAACACACACATAAACACAAAAACATACATGCGTAGGCATAAACTAACTATATATATATATATATATATATATATATATATATATATATATATATATATATATATATATAATTAATATACCCCTCTCTAATCCACCATTTTCATTACTTTAAACATTAATTTTAGGGGATTAGCGTATTTGAGTTGACACCCTTTTCTCGAGTACGCTGACCGGTAGCCGTAATAAAAATTAAAAATAAAAAGACTCGTCTACTCAAATATGGGTATCAACTAGGATGATAATAATAATAATAATAATAATAATAATAATAATAATAATAATAATAATAATAATAATGAAATCGAAATCTCAAAAATGTGGCACATGGGAACATCAACAACCCCTGTTGTAGTTGGAGCCCTAGGATTTGTTGGAAAAGAATCCAGTAGACTAATAGAAGGTATTCCTGGAAGCCCATGCCTCAAAGAAGTACAAAAAATTGTTCTCACAAGTACAGCCCACACTTTACGAAGAGCTTTATCGATGTAAAATATGTTTTTTGTTTGGTTGTTTTAGGGGTTTTTTGGGGGGGAGGGGTGTCAGTGGAAAGTGTCATGATGACATTTGTAACCTTAGGTCTCTGGGCGGGACCCAGAAAGAAATGTGTACACGCCAGAAATAAAAACAGTAATAATAACAATACAGACTCGGTTTTAGAGATAGGACCTGTAACAATTTTATCGGACTTTACAATACATACAGAGAGAACAATGAAAGCTAATAGCGCAGACGTATTCAAAGACCACAAGGAGAGAATGTGTTTTCTTACTGGCATGGCAGTCCCTGCAGATTATAATGTATCATTGAAGATCTTCAAAACAATTATCAAAATACAAGGATCTTGAAGTAGAAATCTCAAAAACGTGGCACGTGATGACATCAATAATTCCAATTGTAGTTGGAACCTTCGGATTGATTGAGAAAGGTTCCGATAGACTCATTGAAAGGATTCCTTGTAGACCATGCCTTAAAGAAATGCAAGACATTGTATTCAGAAGTACAGCTCACTCATTACGAAGAGATTTGTCTATGTAAATTGTGTGTGATCTTAAGTATTTTCGCAACAAGTATCAGTAAAAAATGTCATGGAGCTATTTCTGATCTTAGGTCTTTGTCTGGAACCCGGATGGAAATGTGTATAATACAGGAATCAATATAATTATTATTATTATTATTATTATTATTATTATTATTATTATTATTATTATTATTAATAATAATAATAATAATAATAATAATAATAATAATAATAATAATAATAATAATTCCGACACCACATAGTTACATAATTACTCGGTACTCCTAGATGGCCGTGAATACTGGGACATCTAATCACAAATGGGGAAGAGTCTTGATACAAGGGAAATGTTGTTCTACAGAAGGATGCTGAGAATATCACAGATTGAACACGTGTGCAACGACAAAGTTTGTGAGAAGATTAAATGAACGAACATTATACGTAGCATCAGAAAGAGAGCTGAAATTTCTCGTGCATATATAATGAGGAAGGAAGGCTTGCAGAATTTGACACTGACAGGGCATATTGAAGGCAAAAGGTAATGAGGAAAGAGGCGTAAGCCCTACCTAACCAACACGTGTAAATCGTTGGCAAACTGAGGTTAGAAGATGTAGCGAAAAGACCATCTTCGCTCAGAGGACACGGTATATCGTATATGAAGGCATTACTGCACAAATATTCGATAATAACTCGATTGAATTGTATATCAACAAATAGTAAAGCATAATACAAGAAATGGGATAAAACCTAGAAATATCACAAACATATATACGGGGGTTGGCTTAAAAGTTCCTAGGCTTGACGGCCAGCTGTTGTATTCTGATACACATGCATGTTCTGCAGTCTGACAACTGGTATGTCTCTTTACATTTACATTCTGGCTAGTCTATGAAGACACTCGTACATAAATTCCTCGTACTGTAAATCCCTCCAAATGGTAGAAACCATCATAGTTAAATCTTAAAAAAAAACCCCAAAAAACGAAAAAAAAAACCCAAAAAACGAAAAAAAACCATCGAAAGTTAATTTAATTTAGGAATATGTTAAAGGTATTTACAATAAATAATAAAGAAAAAAAACAAGAAACCATTACAAAAACTAACATGTGAAGTGTTGATAGTGAAAAAAAAAAACCAAACTGTCGATATGTCAACCATTCATTTGACAGTTGAAAACGATCAAAGAAATGCAATGCTTAGTTGTAGGTATAATCCTGGCAACACACAAACAATTTTGGATAATTGCTTATGGCAGCAGAAACGCTTAGAAGTTAGTCAGCCTTTACCCAGATACCAGAAAACAACTCAAACTGTCAAAAAGTTAACTAAACAAATGTTAAACAAAGAACTTCAACCAATAGGAAACAAACCAAAAATTCCAGTTCAAATATATCGAATATATATGCGTGTGTGAAAGCTTTGCAAATTAAACTACATATATATATATATATATATATATATATATATATATATATATATATATATATATATATATATATATATATATATATATATATTATCAATTTGTGACTAGGAGGGATCATTCCAAGGAGGATAATCATTCAGAGAGAGCTCAATGTAAACTACAGAGCATTATATATAT
This sequence comes from Acanthosepion esculentum, assembly GCA_964036315.1. Lineage (NCBI taxonomy): Eukaryota > Metazoa > Mollusca > Cephalopoda > Sepiida > Sepiidae > Acanthosepion > Acanthosepion esculentum. The sequence continues at coordinate 57,559,553 of OZ038494.1, forward strand.
ATATATTATATATTAACTGATTTAAAATGCTTTTTGCTACGCAGTAATAACCATGTTTCAAAAATGGAAGCTAATAACTTCAAATTTAATTTTTGTAATTAAATTAAAAACCTTTCATCTTCAAGACTGACTCATCAGCAGTGCGCATCCACTACCAGGAATTGAAACCCGGACAGGATCTGGTTGCGAGGCGTTGCTTCTGAGCTGCAATAATTAGGTCTTCTGTCTCAGCTTTCAGTCTGGTTCTCTTCAGTCACTGGTGTATTTTCTGTTGGTCCCCATCTACTTCTTTCGTTCTTTTTATACATTTGCGATGCAACGCTTTGTCCTCCCAGTTTTGTTGTAATTTCATTTGGCTAAATTGTTTTGCTTTCTTATTAAGTCGTTTGGCCTAGAAGACATTCGCTTCATTTTTGTTGGTAAGATTTCAGCTGTTACTTGAAGAGTGCAGCTTCTTTGTTGATGGAGTGGATTTGGTGTTTCACTATTTGCAGGAGAGGGTCATTGGTTTTTGTGACGTATGCTTCCAGTCCGATTGTTGTAGTTTTTAAAGTTAGTTCAAGTTGGATTATACCTCAGTTTCCTAAAGCTCTTGGTACGTACAGCATATTAACGTCTGATTTCGGATGGTGCAGCCTCATTTGGGTAAGCATTTTTCTGATCTTGGCGTACCATCTCTTAATGTCATTGAACTTCCATTTAATAATGTTGTAGCTGTATGTTACAACGGGTATTACTAAGGTACTGACAGCTTTCATTTTATTGGTCTCATTATGTTTCTAGTATCAAACGCATTCTTCTATAATATTCTTTTCGGATCTTTTTCTTCATGATTGAATGTTGTATTCCATCTCCTTCATTAATTCCTAAGTATTTTTATGTTTCATCTTGGTCTAGTTCCTTAATCTTGTTGTTGATAACAAGGTCTAAATTTTTAGTTTTCGTTAGATTACCCCCTTTTACGGTGTCTTTGGTACGTTTGTCGAGTCCGGATTCCTTGGTTTGGTTTGGTTTGTTTAATGGCATATCAACCTCAATTGGTTATTTAATGCCGACAAGATTTCTGTTGCTGGTAATATTTCTTTCAAAATGTATTTCTGGTCATATGGATTCCAGACTCCATTCTAATGTCTTCGCTGAAGGTTTTTGACAATGGTGAGTTGGTTTTCTGCTGGTTGTCATCCTTGGCAAAGTTTTAAGATCATCAATATAGAATAGCTTATTCAGTTTGCCATTTTCTGACCTATATCCGTAGCTAGTTTTGTTCAGTAGGCAGCTGAGTGGCGCAAGGCAGAAAAGAAGTGATGAAAGTTAATCTCCTTGGGAGATCCCGCTTTTGATGCCAATTGGTTTGAATGCTAATAATCCGTTTGTATGGTTTATATTATTATTATTATTATTATTATTATTATTATTATTATTATTATTATTTTATTGTGTTTCTGTTGTATGCACATTTCCTTACGGATCCAACAAGAGAGCAGAAGTCAGAAATGGCTTAATTTTTGTAAAAAAAACACAAAAAAAATCTCAAGATCTCACGCATTTTACATAAAGCTATTCGTCATGTGTGATGAGACCGATGAGCTGACCTACATCCTAATGGTCACACAGACAAAGTTTGATTCAACGGTAATCCACGGAAATTAATGAAAACGTGAAAAAAGCAATCAAGTTGTAACTTTAGTAAGATGAAAGACAGATAATTCGAAATTAATCGTGTATTGAACTGGTCCATATATCAGAGCTCAAAGAGAATTTGTATATATATATATATATATATATATATATATATATATATATATATATATATATATATATATATATATATGAGTACTTCACTGGGTACCCCCATACATTCGGCCTTGTGCCACATCTCAGCCGCGCTTTAATCACGATATATAAGCGTACCCATGCGTTCGTTCACGTTGAATATATCCTTACTTGTGAGTACAATGTTTTTATTTCTTTAAGGCATGGGCTACTAGGAATCCCTCTAATGTGTCTATCGGAATATTTTACAATTATTCCGAGGGCTGCAACAACAACTGGAATTATCGATGTCCTGATGTACTATATGTCTGAGATTTCCACTTCATGATCCTTGTATTTTGATAGTTTTCTTGAAGGTCTTCAAAGATACATTACAATCTGTCGGGACTGGCATGTCAATAAAAAAGAACATTCTGTCTTTGTGGTCTTTAATTACGATGCCTGGGCGATTACCTCCGATTGTTCTGTCTGTGTGTATTGTAAAGTCCCATAAAATTATTACACTGTGCAACCTGATATAAAATGCTTCGTTATTTCTGGATATTTATCACAGAATCTGTGTTTGGGGTCAACGCATTTTTCACTATGTCCGCGTGATTATTTTTTAGTTAGTAAACATTGGTCCTATTCAGTTTTAACCCTTCAATATGTAACCACTGATGGACAAGTGGTTTTGTCTACATCAGCTTGTTTGGCACAGTTACGGTATGGACTGTGAAGAGGTTTATCTTGCCATTGTTTCTATCTTTATTATTATTATTATTATTATTATTATTATTATTTTCCTTGGTATTTATTTTTTGCATTTCTTTTCTTTTCTTAATATTGTTTTATATAAGTAATCCTGACAATTTATGTATTCTATTGACCTATTCGTTTAGGGTTGATTTCTTTCTTCCAATTATGAACCAGTTCTATTTACATTTCCCTCGATTTTAAGCTAGAAATGATACTATTTCTGTATTCCTTTGAAGTTCAAAGAACATTATTTGATTCGACATTTAATTGAATTATTTTAGGTTCATATAGGATAAAACGTTTCCAATACGTTATGGAAAACACTCTATCCTTTGATTGTAACCCAACCAGCCGGTATCACCATGCCAGTCCATACGAAAAATCACGTTCTGCTAGTAAAGATTAGAAGAATTCGAGAACTTCGTAAATAATCCAAAAATGCAAAAGAAATGAGAATTAATTAAGTACCGGATATTTCTTTTGTTGGTTTTCTAATAATCGACTTTTGATTTGCAAATGTCTTACGGACATATCAGACTGAAACACAAATATATATATATATATATATATATATATATATATATATATATATATATATATATGCACATTTCATTAAAAACGACTGACAAGGTGCTTTTATTTAGTTTTGTATATAATTTCTCGTGCGATCTAATAATGTTTTTCTTTTCAGATGATAAATTATATAAAAACTGTCCGAATGTTCTTTTTATCCGAGCGCTTTCGGCTATACATTTAGCCATTTTCAAGGATTACATTTCAACTGTTAGAATTGGAAATAGTTTGTTATATGTATGTTTTATAAAATGTTTAATTTTTTTTTGTTTCAAAACACGGTCAAGATATTATGTCCATGTTCAAATTAATATTATTAAGTGTTGGTTTGTTTGTTTTTATTAATAAGGCTTCCATTATTTATTTCTAATACTAACATTTGAAATATAATCCTTGAAAATGGCTAAATGTTTCGCCGAAAGCGCTCGGATAAAAAGAAAATTCGGACAGTTTTTATATAATTTATCTTCTGAAAAGAAAAAAAAAATTATTAGATTGCATGAGAAACTGTATAAAAAACTAAATAAAAGCACCTTGTCAGTCGTTTTTAATGAAATGTGCATGAAAGAGGATTGCTGCTTAAATACACACACACACACACACACACACACACACACACACACACACACACATATATATATATATATATATATATATATATATATATATATATGTATACATTCTTACAATCTGAAAATCTTTTCTGTCTTTAAATAACCGGCAAAGGGTTGACAAGCCGTAAAAAGTGAATCAATCAATCAATCATTTACTCGTAATGGATTTTCCTGTTAGCTGATAGTAAAATGCTCTTTGTAATTAATGTCAGTTTCACGTTATAAGTCGACCTACACATTCCTTTGTTTGGAAAGCGTACGTTAACGGACAGTTATTGCAAAGAGTTTGTAAAACTGTAATTTCAAAATTATTCCTGACGTTGTCGGGACTTTCGGCCTGACGATTGCACTAGCATGAAACAGACTGTCGCCTCTAAGTGTTGACTTCTATGTTCACTTTTACATATATATATATATATATATATATATATATATATATATAATCAGGAACACCAAAACCTTAGCTACCACGCTACCTAGGTTTCGACCCTTATGTAACCTCAGGCAAGTAGAAAGATTTTAGTTGATTCTACCACCATTATATACGAACAGCGGAAGTTAGGGGTAAAAAGTCGGAGGAGAGAAAAGGCGGAGAAGAAAAAAAAAATTTTCATCCATGTTGGTACATACAAAATAAATATTTACTAAGGGGTCTTCAGTTAGATAAAAACTCCGATCTTTCATTTAACAGTTCGTTCATGTTTGAGTATATGGCGGTCGTCAGTTTTTCTTCTTGGCATAGTTTACAGTAACTTCCACGGGCTCTGTCCGGTTTTACTATTTTGGTGATCTTCTAATTTAAGTGTGGAATTTACCATTAACTTCCTTCAATCTTCAAACACAATTTCCCAGTTTTGTCCATTTTGCTCTGGCTTAAATATTTATTCATTGACTAATAAGATGCTGGACTTCTATTAGCTTCTAAAACTGCTTTGATTCTACGGGGAAAAGAAACAAATAAGTTTTGAATCGTTTTCAGTGGAATTTTATCCCATTCTTCAAACAACATCTAGGAAAGTTGCTTCAGCGACGACAGAATCGGAAAATCTGTTCCTCAATCTCTGCTCCAGAACTGCCTGTAATTGTTCAATTATGTAGATATCAGGTGATCGTGCTGGCCATGGAAGATGTTTAATTAGATTATGATGCTCATCAAACCATAACTTCACTTTTTGCATTGTATTATGGGTGAATTATCATCTTGGAATATGGCACATTGTGGCAACAATATGGTAGACATTGTAAGCACATTGTCATTAAGAATGCCGTGATATTTATCTGCAGTAATTCCATCATTAAGAGTGACCAGAAGAAGATCAGGAAACTTTCACTCAAATCATTACTGAGCCACCTCCATAATTGACTGTCGAGACGCTGCAATCAGGATCATAAGTTTCACGCGGTGTTCTCCATACATAAACACGCCTGTTTGCAGGAAATAACGTGAAAGAAGACTCATCAGACCAAATAATGTTTTTTTCTATTTCTCGACTGTCCAATTTTTGTGATCATCACACCATTTCTTTTGCAACTGGGGGTTAAACATTATAATCAGAGCTTTAGGAATGGCAGCCATTCCATGGATAACAGCTTTGTGGAGCTCCCGACCTACTGTGCGTGTAGAAACTTTTTAGGTGTGTATGGAGTTTTGCTGTCACTTTTGCTGCAGTAATTTTATGATTTTTTTGTTGTTGCCACAATTCGTTTTAAAGCTGGTCGATCTCTTTCGGTCAACTTTGGCTTCCGTCCACTATTTACTCTTTGCTGATGATGTTTTGCCTTGTTTCGTATTATCCGTCATAATCGTGGACACATTCAATAATTCACACGTTTTCGTCACAGATGCTCTTGCTAATCGAGCACTAACTATTTGTCCTCTTCGAAAATCCGACAGGTCGCGCATTTTATTATGTCAATGTTATATCTGAAGGTAAAGAATGACTTAATTAAGTGGAAAACAGGATAAAGGATTAAAATGCTGAGCAGTTACCTTTTATGTCGGTTTGATGTTTACAAATACATGGAAATGTTGGAATTGAAAAAGATTTTTGCTCCTAATTTTAATTTTAAAATTTGCAGGATTGTTCAAACTGTATATGGTACCACTTTGTAGTGAGTTACTGGTTAGTTGTGGAAAGAAAGAGAAAGAGGGTGGGAGTGTAGGAGATATGGCAGAACAAGGCCCCGTTACAGGAATTATATTATGGCGGTATGAAACCAGGCTTAGGGAGAGGGAAGGGGAGACCGCTGAGCTGACCTACATCCTAATGGTCACACGGCCAAAGTTTGATTCAACGGGAATCCACAGAAATTAATGAAAACGTGAAAAAAACAATCAAGTGGTAACTTTAGTAAGATGAAAGAGAGATAAATCGGAATTATTTGTGTATTAAACTGCTCCATATATTAGACCTTAATATATATATATATATATATATATATATATATATATATATATATATATATATATATATATAAAAGTGAACATAGAAGTCAAAACTTAGAGGCGACAGTCTATTTCATGCTAGATGCAATCGTCAGGGCCACGAGTAAATATAGCACACTTTAAGACTATATTTCTTCATATATATATATATATATATATATATATATATATATATATATGCGTACCTCACTAGGTGCCACCATACATTCGGCCTTGTGCCACATCTAAGCCGCGCTTAGAAAATCACTATATATATACGTACTCATCCGTAGTTTAATTAGAAAAACCCGTGCATTAACTTTAAAAAAATGGCTCTAATATATATGGTTATGTGAGAGTTTATGTGTGCGTGTCTGTGTGTATACGTGTGTGCGCGCGCACGGGTATATATGGTGGCGCACAGAATCATATATATGAGTGTACAGGTATGTTTCTCGGACAATTGCGTACAAGGTAATTCCGTCCCAGGACATTTGCTTCCCTAGACAAATGAGCCCCTGGATAACTGCTTACCTCTGACAATTTTTTGAAGCTTTTAAAGACAAACACCATAAATTTTGAAAAAAAAGGGAGGTAATAATCATATATTTTAAAAAAGGAATAAAATATTATAAAAATAGTTTATTTATGTTTAAATTGCAATGACAGATTAACAGTGTTACAAGATCGCTCTAAACAAGGCCAATATATTTTGTTTCATCGGAGTTTATCTTATGATAGGGGTAACTGTAATTTTCCTCGTCCACAAATATTTTTTCCGCCCGTGTTTGATTTTTGGAACTTAGCTATGGCTCCCAAATAAAAATATAATCTATAAAATCAAGAATATATTAGATGTTTGTATGCACTGCTGCAGGTAACTGGAATTGTTAGCTTAATTTTCTCTTGCTTTAAAAAAGAAATTTTTCTCTTTTTATGGTAACTACCATTCTGATTGTTTAGAATAATTAAAGGTATTGGTGCGCAAATTTCTATATGAAACAACACTTTAAAAAAAATTGCAGCTTAAAAATATTATCAGAGGTACGAAATTACCTTGGTATGCATTTGTCTAGGGACGCAAATGTCCAGCGATGCAGTTGTATGGTACGCAAATGTTCGGCACGCAAATGTCCAGTACGCAACTGTCCGACCACCGTGCAGGTATATATATTAAGTAGTTTATGTATGTATATATGTGTAGAATTATATATAAAAATGGGTCTATGCTATGCATATGCGTGTGTTATATATGTATAAACGAGCATATATCAATGGACATGTTTATGTGTACATGTATCTAAAAGTATACAAAAAATATTTAAAAAGTTTATATATATATATATATATATATATATATATATATATATATATACCCGATGCGATGAGAACGAAAGTAATATATAAATTCCAACGTTTGCAGCGTTAATTCGAAAAAGAGCTCGATACAGGTAGTAGAGCGATAATTATTTATTTATTATAATTTTATCATATAGACAAAACCATTTTACTCACAACAAAGATGTAACTTGGTTTCAGTGCATTTTAACTGAAAATCTACGGGTGAGGGTCGAAAATGGTCACCCGTAGATGTGCAGTTAAAATGCACTGAAACCAAATTGCATCTTTGTTGTGAGTAAAATGGTTTTGTCTATATGATAAAATTATAATAATATAAATAATATATATATATATATATATATATATATAGATAGATAGATAGATAGATAGAGAGAGAGAGAGAGAGAGAGAGAGAGAGAGGCCAAATAGAAATATTTACTATAAAATCAAGAATATATTCGATGTCTGTGGTATGCACTGCTGGAAAGAACTGAAATTGATAGCTTAATTTTCACTTGCTTTAAAAAAGAAATTTTCTCTCTCTTTTTTTAAATTCATGGTATGTACCATTCTGTTTGTTTAGAGTAAATAAAGGTATTGGTGTGCAAATTTCTATATGAAACAACATTTTAAAAATATTGCACTTAGACTGCAGAACAGTGAATACGCTCTTCGCCAAAACGCGTCCTTAATAAATTTTCCACTTTCTCATTTACATTGCATAGTGTGATTGTTAGTGTCACGTGTCAGTTCGAACTTTAGACCAAATTGCACGGAACATCTCTGTGAATTCCTTCAAACCTTCGGCGATCTATAATGTCGTCAACGGAATCCGGTCTACTAAACTGACGGTACATTTTTCTGCCGAATGACAAAGACGGACGAAAGTACTTCAGCCAAAACCCCGGAAGAAATATGAAATGAGGACAGCTTATCCAAAATTTCGATCCTGTTATATGAAGAATAACAAAATATAATTCATTTGCTGTTTGGAAATACTATGTAAAGAAGAAAACACTATTTAGATTATGCGAACTATTGTCCTCAACTTTGTTGCAATATTTATCACAACTTTTCGGCCTTCTTCAGGTGGTTGGAATGTCGAACTGAGCCCTCAAGGACACATGGCACAGTGGATAAAGGTGTTAGCTAGATCCAGTGACAGGACCCAAAGAGTATGAGTTCAATATCTGGTTATGGCAGCGGAGAACTTGGAGTGGGGAAGTGACAGGAGATATCTGATATCTAACATCCGTTAGACATGGCACGTGGAACTAGAACATTCTCCCCCAGTGAGCGAAATAAAGAGTTCAGTTCGACATCCCAACCACTTGAAGAAGACCGGAGAATACAACGACCGAAACGTTGTAATAAATATGGCAACAAAGATGAGGATAATAGTCCGAATAATCTAAATAGTGTACATCATACCTCATCTCAGAAATATAGGCAGATACAAAAGAAGAAAACATTTTTACTGCAAAAAAGTATCGAACTCTCAATTTGCTCTCTCAAAGTATACAAATATTTCGCATGTTCAGACATGAATAATAAAATCTGACACAAGCATTTCTAATCATTTCAAAAAACAGTAGTTTGAATAAGGACAAAAAAAGAAGCTTGAACCATATCCTGGGACTATTAATTACAGTGTAACCCGGATATAAGAGACCCGAATATAAGAGACCCGGATATAAGAGAAACCCGGATCCCAAATTAGAGTCATACTTACCTAAACAAAATAGACAAAACCCGGATATAAGAGACTTCGTCTCCGGTCCCGACAACTCTCTTATATCCGGGTTACACTGTATATCCATGCTATTTGATGATTGTGCACGAAAGTGTTTGGTCGTGGGTTTTCTTCTCCTATGTATGTGCAATGTCCTCTGTGGTTTAGGCGATACTGGTTTTTCACAACCTTCTCCTATCTATTCACATATTAGTTCATTAGACAGGGGACCAGCTTCCTCCATCTGTTCTTTTGCCTTAATCATGTCTTGTGAGTGTCGAAAACGCCGAGCTCACCTTCCTCGTTATGTGTCCGTGAAATTTCAACTCTCTTTTTCTGATTCTGGTTGTAAGTGACATTGTGGTTCCTATTTCCCTTGAGTATTCTTCGTTTCTTATACGCGCCGACCATGGTATTCGCAGCATTCTTCTGTAGAACAACATCTCGGTTACCTCAAGTTTTCTCGTCTTCATTGCGGAAATTATCCAGTATTTACCATCGAATAGAGTGATTGCCGACCTGGGTAAGACAATAATAAATTATATCCAACAGCATGTCATCTGATCAGGAGGTTTTGAGGAGCATGGAAAATTTCGTAATTGCTGATGTTCCTAAGTTTTACCCTGACCCGGAGTAGTAGCCAGGTATGACTAAATAGTTAGCCCTCAAGCTGGGGTCAAAACACTATGAAAGTGCAAAAATGTGTTTTAATACCAAGAATTTATTTTAGAAAAAAATGCCAGCAATACATTTTTGAAGAAGAAAATTACCACCAATACATTATTACCAGCAGTACATTTTTGAAAAAGAAAAATATTACCAGCAATAAATCTTTGGAAAAAAATATTATCATCAATATATTTAAAAAAATATTAACAGTAATACTTTTTTGAAAAAAAATTACCAGCTATATATTTTTGAAGAAAACTATTACTAGCAATACATTTTTGAAAAAGAAAAATATTACTAGGAATATATTTTTGAAAAAGAAAAATATTACTGGCAATACATTATTGAATTAGAAAAATTGCCAGCAACAACAAAAAAAAACTTGTCAGCATTAAATAACCCACTGAGATTGATATGCCGTAAAACAGAACAAACCAAAGAATAGCGCGATTAATATTACATATAGAATGATTGATATTTTGGATTGATTGCTCTTAATCATGGTCCTCGTATTCGACCTTGGAGCCAAGAGTGTTCCTAGCAAGAGTTTAGAACACCCGAGAGCATCCCTTTGAGAGTCTTTGGACCCCGTAAGCACCTCCACCACGAAAAGGTGCAACCGCCATAGAATTATAAACCCATACACATATATATTTTACATTTTATATCGGAGTAAACAGTATCACATTATTATTATTACTTTACAAAGCAACACATAAATTTCGCCTCCTGAAATCGATGGTATCAAAAAGTCACTTCCCTGACACATCGACCATTTTGAGGATTCGAACCCTGGTATCATGATATAAACTCGTGTCGAAGCTAGATTATTTTTTAAAAATACTTAATTTATCGTAGCCGCATTCTGTTCCAACCGGTTCAATACATTTAGAATACAGTGCAAACTCGATTCTCGAACGTCCCGCATGTCGAACAAATCGGTTTTCGAGCAGAAAATTCGAGATGAAAATGCCTCGGTTAACGAACTAAATTTCAGTTCCCGAACAACAACGAAGTTAAACCGAATGGAATAATTTCTGAGTCGACCGCCGTGTTGTATACATTCGTGTATTGTGACTTGCTTTTCTTTTCTAATTTTATTGTACTGTGACGTTTTTTCTATACTTTTATTCCTCCTCAAAAATACTTTCGGTTTACGAACATTCCGGGTTATGAATGGTCTTCAGAAACGAATTAATTTCGTGAATCGAGGTTCCACAGTAAATGAAACAAAACGTCAGTACTACTAAATATTATATTCAGCAGCTGTAAATAAACTGTTTCAGAAAACTGAATGAAATCACACTTTCGCCCTAGAAACTGAGGATCGATTCATCTGAGCTATTGTTCCCATAAAAAATAGTCACCGTATATTATTAAAAGCTATTTATAATGAAACATTGAATATTTTCTAAGAATGCTTTTTTTATACTTCTTATAGAAATGTTTATTCAAATCCTTTATACTGAAGTTTTTTTAGTATAATAGTCCATATCTGAAACCCAAGAATATTTCTGAACCCTTTTCACCGTGCGTGAATTTCCATGTGATAAAAAAAATCCTCATTTGTACGTCAGAATTCAATATATTTTATTTTAAGACTCACTTGTATTATTTAGTCCTATACACAATTATAGGCTTTTATTTTTTGTCGCTAGTCTCAGTATGTGGTTACAATGAATTGTATTTCTACCTCTGAGTAAAACTCGAGATTTCTGGAGGTTTTTTATACACTGAGTAAAAGTTTTCATCTGCGCATGCGTAAAAAATGTTTTTATACGCATTAATATTTTTCTAAGTTTTTAAAATCTGACCTCGGTTGAAGATGCCATATTAATGACGCATAAAATATTTTTGTGAATATCATGATTTTATCTTTTTTGATTTTATCATACTGATTGATACCTGTTGTGTATTCTGTAGCGCCTCTCACTCTATTTTATAAAATAACTTAGGTAAAGAATATTTGTTAATAAAGTTCACCAGCCGAGGGCCGATTTCCAAGTATTTCCCAGCAAACGTGTTCGCCACGATATTCAACTTGCTTGCCCAGGAGCCAAATGAAAATGAAAATGTTTGATTCTCTCCAAATTAATCAACTATTACACAAACTAAATATACGAGTATAATAACAGGCTGTTGTGTAAATAATATTTAAATAAAACAGGAAAAAATAAAACGTCCCAATTAAGTTATTATACCCTTTTTCCACTGAACTTTTTCATCTCTGAGGAAACAGTCCAGCATTCAATCCAATATAAGTGATAATACATTACTCAGCACTGTTTGTATCTAACGAAACTTTCCTATGTTTTCCTTTTTTTTACATGCTAGTATATATATATATATATATATATATATATATATATATATATATATATATATATATATGATGAAGATGTGGAAAAGACGAAGCAAAATCCGAATATGTGAGTTTACTGTTTTTATTTTGTTTTTGTTATTCTGTCGACGTCAGACGTTTCGCTCAAATACACCTTCTTCAGGACATGGTTAATGGGGACATATTTATATTAGATTTAAGTTAGATGAAGAGACGATATATACAGGACTGGTCAGAAACAGAAAAACTGAAATTCTAAAGTCAGAGTATTCTTTCTTGGAGTTGGATACGCTGGCGTCGCGTGGGCGTCGCGTGGGCGTCGCGTGGGCGTCGCGTGGGCGTCGCGTGGGCGTCGCTACGAAAACCTGGTCACAGGGAAAAGATTGTATCCTAAGTGGAAGTTGCGGGGGCTTATTTAAAACTATAGCTTATCGGTACGTTTGTCAAGCATTAATCTTGCTAGAAAGCTTTATATATATATATATATATAAATATATATATATATATATATATATATATATATATATATATATATATATATATATCGGGTGTAACTGAAACATTGTCCAAATCATGTAACAGCATGTGATTATTATCCTTCTTATAAATGTTTAATATAAAAAAATAAATAAATAAAATAAACACAAGACAAATTGAGTTTCTTTTTTTTTCAGATAAGACGTTTAGCCATCTTGATACGATTTATCTAAGAATCACTGAAAAACCCTTTGATTTATTTAACTAAAAAGAGAACAGGTTTAAATCGATTTGTGTCATCTCCAATGTGTCTTCCCAACTGAGCAATGGTGAGAGGAAAAAAGATTATTCAGGACTTCAGTAATGGTACCAACATACTTATTCTGTCCCATTCAGCTTCATTCAAGAACCATCAGGAACATCGCGCATAAGTTTGAAAAAAGTGGGAACAATAGAAAGGAAAACTGGATCAGAAGATCACAACAGGAATATAGATCATCATTTCAACTTAAAGCTAAATACATTCTTATGGTTCAAAGTAGAGTCCATCAGTGTTATAAAAACCTCGGAGAATTCCAGTAAGATATCTTTAATCATTTCTAAGATGCAACGAAGCCTTAATCTAACTTTGGACAAATTTGCTGTTACATCCGGCATATATATATATATATATATATATATATATATATATATATATATATATATATATATATATATATATACGTGTGACCCGTTTCGTTCTTTAGCCCTTCATCTGACTAAGGGACAAAACGCGCCACACGTAAAGTTTTTCCACTTTGTCATACATCTTTCTTCCAGAACTTTTCCTTGTATAGAAAAATAAATATATCGTTATCCCATAGATAGATAGACAGATAGATAGATAGATAGATAGATAGATAGATATCAACAGAGATTATATGAACTGACTGATAGATGGATAGATAGATAGATAGATAGATAGATAGATAGATAGATAGATAGATAGATAGATAGATAGATTCAATTACTGATACCTCCCTGACAAATGGACGACATGATTTCTGGTGGGCCCCTCTACGTAACTCTGGAGACTGGATGCTGAATGTAACATCAATCAGCAAAATTAGGAAAACAAAAACTGATTTGTGTTATTTTAAAAGGCAAATAATTAAGAAATGACAGTGCATTAAATAGAATTTCAAACGCCACCTATTTTCCTTGGGATAACTTCCTTGGCATTATGACAAAGATTCACAGTTTTAGAGGACGAAACAGGTAAACAAGTTTCCACCTGTAATTCAATCACCTAATAGTCCAACATTGTCTTTAATCTGATGTCATTTACACCATTTCATTCGCTCACATCTACGGTAACCTATTAGAGATACCGTCCTGGGTATGACGATAAACTACATCCTGCCGTAAGCGATCTGATCGGAAGATTGGCGATTTTTTGGAGCACGGAACCACCTCTTAACTGCTGGTCATTCCAGGTCCACTTTGATCTGGAGTGATAGCATTTGTTAGGCCCCTGGCTATGGGCAAATTGTGAGCGCCCTAACAGCAATTAAAAGTACATTTTTATAATAAAATTACCAGAAATTTATGTTTATAACAAAATTACCAACAATAAACTTTTATCATAAAATGACCAACAACACATTTTTATAGTAAAATGTCCAACAATACATTTTTATGACAAAATAATCAACAACATATTTTCATAATAAAATGGCCAACAACATATTTTATACTAAAATAACAACCAATAAAACACTAAAAACTATAAATATACATTTTTATAATAAAATTAAAGACAATAATTTTTTATTGAAATTACCAACAATACAGTTTTAGTAAAATTGCCAATATTTTTTACTGAATCTACCAGTAGTACATTTTTAATGAAATTACAAACAATATATTTTTAGTGAAATTACCAGCAATAAATTAAAAAAAATAATAAACAATACATTTTTTTCACCTACAAACTATCTCTAAAAAAAACATACCTTTACTCTGAAATTATAAAATTATTCAAAATTTCTATAGTTGAATGCGTAACATTTTGTACAAAATCTAGATTTATATTTTGGCATTAAATAACCCATATGCCGCTAAACAAAATCAGCCAACTATTAGAGATGAAATAGCATTATGTGACCAAAAGTCGATCTCAAATGATGCTATGTGGCTTAAACCAGTTTTAGTTTTCTCATTTCTCCTTCAGATGTATCGAGAGCATTTATATGGCAGCTTGCAATCTATCACAGGAAATGAAAACGTTTAGTATATTCATGGCACGATAGTGACACGTAGACAACTTCCTGGAAGTGACCAGGTTATTTTTGTTCAAGATCAGGAAGGAACTGGACTCCTCTGGCTGGAACTTTCCATACGGGACCAACAGAAATAAATATCCCAAGAGGCAAGTCCGAGGAAATCCATCACAACCAGGACATCAAACCGACGTCCTCATTAAGTTGATAAAGGAATGATCGACACCTTGCATTGCACCAGAAAATGTCTATCTTCCGCTGCATTGTTCTATCTTGCCAAGGTGTTAGACCAAGAATGGAGTAAGGCTGCTATATCTGGACTTGCGCTGCCCAATCATCACTGGCCTTCGTCGACAGATTTCAAAGCGGTCACGCGGCCTTATGGGTGATTAATTATCCTCTACCCTGCAACGATTATCGCACAGTCTATACGGTGCTAACCTCTCACTATTCTGTAGCTATCAATATGGCAGATATTCGTACGCGTTACATTCCGTTGTTCTATCTTCGACCTTCATAGCTACGACCCACGCTGCCATAGTTACGGTTTCAAACCATCACCATTTCTTTTGATAAGGAGCAAGTTCCACTCAAACAGGTTTTCTTTTTCAGACCTGTTAATTTGGGGAACACACTCTCGAGAAGATGCTTCCCTAATAACTACAATATTGGTCTCCTTAATTCCAAGGTCATCCGAGATCTATCCTGCACGTTCTCATGCGTTTATTATTTTATTACTCTTTCCTTTTTCTTTAAAACAATCTCTCTTAGTAAGCATCTACCTTGAGTAGCCCTTGAGCCTTGTATTGGGTAAACAAACAGTAAACAATTTGCTCAAATTGGTGGCGCACATTGTCAAACCTGAGAGGCTTAAGGACAGCAGTTACAGATTCTTCTTGAAAGGCCTCACGCAGTTACAAGGACCAGTATTTGATCGAAGCGAGAAAACGAGGAGGCCACTGTAGCAATTCAAATTAAATCTCCCGTGTAATATACCCGAGTATTTTGGGCCCAAATTTAGAATAATCCAAGGTTTATGAATGGGTAAAGCCTACTTCATAGTTTGGTTTATAAACGCAGTTAACAAAATCAGTCGAAACAACGTTTCTCCAGATCTACAGACATGTTGCAAAAACTTCACTTTTTTTTCTTTTTTTTTTTTTTGCGAACTCTCCATAACATGCCAGCATCTTTTAACATCGCAAAAACGTTACCTTGTAAATTTATATTAACCAAAAAGGCTAATAAAGCTTAAGAAGATTTTAGAACGCACCTATCTAATCTATATCGGTGGGATTACGGCCTTATAATGTTGAAACACCAGTTCCCATACGATCATCGATGCTAAGCAACGACGTACGCCAAATAAACAGTTTTCTTGAGTATATAAAATTGTTCATAATGAAAGATTATAGTTCTTGCAACTGGATACCAAAAAACATCGGTAGTCAATCGCACAAATGATCCCTCCTCATCTATTTGGCCTCAAATCAATAGGTCCCCATTAGTTTGGCCTACTAGAGTGCGTACGAATTGAAATAAAATTGAGGCAATATATATATATATATATATATATATATATATATATATATATATATATATATGTATGTATGCATGTATGTATATAAATATATGTGATATACATTGAGATATATTCTAAATATAGTCTAAATTATTCACCATGTATAAATTATATATTCTAAGTCTAGTCTAATATTCACCATGTATAAAAACGAACAGCTTGGAATAACCGTGGCATACTCTAGGAGTGAGATGCACCCATGGCTGTTTCATCAGCATGCTCATCTCTGAGAGGATGTGAAATGAATAACACGACTTGTTTGAAATCATTTTTAAAGCCGTATATGCCAGATATTTGTCATCTGTAAGCACTAACTGGTAAGTTGTGTAAGAGACAAAACTTATGCTGGTTATGCAAAATGATACAAAAGCATCGATTTATTGTCACAGTTTCACTTAATTGATGACCAACTCAGATGCACCCAAATTGTTTATAGTGTCGTGCCTCTTACATTTTCTACACAAACCTGATGTTGACTTCTCGAATATCCAAAGCAGACTGCATTAATACGTTTTCTACGTACCGGCTCCACACATACATCCGTTTTTACCAATACAAAATGAACAATATATTATGACCAGACAAACCCACTCCCGCTCAAAAAACCAAAACCTTCATGTCCAGCCAATTGAAGACTATATATACACAAGTTCAAAGAGACCCGAAACGGACCAGCGTTTGATTTCAACACCAGCACACTGAGAGAGCAAGTGAGGGAGGGAGAGAGAGAGAGAGCAAGTGAGGGAGGGAGAGAGAGAGAGAGCCGCAACTCAGATCAGTGTTTGATCTCAACACCGACCCTGCTGAAAGAGACGACGGTCTCAAACAATGTCCATTTCAATTCTAATTTCCACACTATCTCTCCCTGTTGCAACAGCAACAGACAGAATTTTCTAGTTTTTTGTATACAAGTAAATACATTACATATTTATTTACCCATACTCAATGATTGATGGTTGGATTTACGTTTGCCGAAGCAGAGGAGGAATTAACCTCCATAACACTAACAACAACAACCACAACGTTCTGTCTTCCAGGTTATTCTTTTCCGCCTCCGCAACAGTACTATTGTTCATCCAATACAATACTCGAGAGCCACTCAAGATAGAGTGTTACTGAAGAGGGATGTTGTAAGTACGTACAAGGAGGGAATAAGAGAATTGTATGGAGTAAATGTATATATTGGAATAACAATGACAGTGGTGCTAAAACTTCGCCTCTAATTCTAAAAAAATCAGTTTTATGTCTATCTTGACCGGTTGGAGTAGCTCTTGGAATTAAGGATTTACAATTCATTTATGTGTTCTCAAAACAGTTATTAATTGTTACAATTCTTGGATACATCCTAGTGAGCAAACCAAAATGAGCTGACTCATTTTATAGTCCACCCATAGAAGGTTAACCAATCAGAAGACGTGGAATATTCAATCCGACGTCTATAAAGGCGGCCATTTTGTTTTCTCGGAATATCCACTGCTAACCTGTCAGATGAAAGACCTGAAGAACTACGCTTTTCTACTCTCTCCAAATACCCACTGCCAACCTCTGATATGGAACACCTTAAGAATTACTGAATAGCTGCTACTAGATATTGGTGCTGTTTCATTGAACAAATTACTTACTACGTTGGGTTTCTACATGCAGACTACGTTAAACATGTATAACATTAATGACAACGACAACTTTATATCTACCTAAATGCTAATACTTAAGTACTTCAATAGGCTTATATGTAAGAATAATTTTCATTATAACAATAATTTTGTATTCGTTACCATCAGTATAATTGTTGGACAAAAAGCGTCAAATATTTTTCTTCTTTTATGTGACGTGCTCCTTAAAGACATAGAGAGGGCTCTCCACAATTCCCTGTCCTTTGTAGCTCTATAGTTATGTTGTCACTATCTCTCATAATGCTTGTGCTGTCAACCATTTGTATATACTCGTAGGTAGGTAGGTTATTCCGTGCTTTCCTCTTGTTCCTCATGGAATTAATCTGTACTGGCAGTGTCAAGTTTTTCAACCCGTCTTTTCTCACGAAGTGCACTAGACATTTCAAGTCTCTCTCCGCTGTTTAATGTAAGTATTCTTTTTGTTTTCATTGACTCTGAAACTTTGGCGTTGCTGACAGGTTCATGGTAATCGTCTGTAGAACCATATTCCTGTTGTCAAGTTTCTTACTCATCTGTGAGAACATTGTCCAGCATTCACTGTCATATAGGAGGACCGATATTACACAGTTGTTCAGTACGCGTCTCTGTTTCTAACATGATTTTTATTGTTACTTAATACTTTCCTTTGCTTTTAGAAGACATCTTTTTTATTCCAAGGCACTTTCGGATTTCCGTGTCGTATGTTCCGTCCTCTGTTAAAACACATAGTAATTATTTAATTTTTTTTATTTCCTTGATGTCGGTATCGCCAGTTTACAATTCGCATATCTTCTTTTACCTGACAAGCATGCACTCTGACTTTTTTCAATTGATGAAAAGTACTTCTCGTTTTTCTTTACTAACATCAGTAGGAATTTCTGTAATTTCATTTATGACTCTCCTATAAACACCATGTCATTTGCATATCTTATGTTGTTATAATTGTGACCGCTAATAATGAATCCCGGTAGGAATTCTAATTACTCATAATAAGCTCACTATAATAGTTGAATAAGTACAGTGTAACACCCCACCCGGTCGTACACCCCTTTCTATGTTTGTATAAAAACTGAATTAATTTTCTCTCCGTATGTAGATGGTTTTCTCCCAGTATAAGTCCTGGATTATTCTAACATCTTTCTTAAATAAATCAAGCTTACCTCACAGTTTGAATAGTTCTTTGGGTCGTACTTTTCAGGTTAAGTAACATTGTATCCTCCGCGTCTACTGTCTTATTTGATTCGACGATAGTGGTTTAAAATACTCTCTAAAATTTACACTGTTTCTGTGCGTTCTTCTCGTGAATAAAACATTAAATTTTCATAATAATCGCTTATTCTTTTATTCTAATCTTTATTCTGAAATTAACAGTTGAGTCTAGGTTTAACATCCTTGGCTGGTAACCAGTATAGGGAAGGAGGTGTTCTGATCTATAATCCTTGAAGAAAGCAATGAAAATCAAGAGTAGAATATTTTCCAAGAAGTTATGGCGATTCACAGATAAAAAATAAAAGGGATATGTAGAGATTCATAATGGCCTATGTCCTGAAGTTAAAGGACATTAAAAATATATCAGATTCGATTTCGCTGATTCGGATAGTTGGGATTGTATTCTGTTTATACTTTTAGAAGTGCGATTTTATATTGTGGATTCACATTAGGTAAAAAACAAAAAAAAATATCGACTATTTGTTGTCTCTCACCGCTAAACATTAACGCCTCATAAGGAATATATAAATCAAGGAATTATCAAAGAATTTGCAGAATTTGTCTCTAGAATTATCCACTTGCCCTATAGTAGTAGTTTGTATCTGTTGTGTCAGTTCTCTCATTTCAGTAAGTGCTCTGTACGCATTTAAGCACATTTATGTGAGCCAGATCTGGTCCAAAATGGAATACTGTTGCCATATTTGGGTGGGAGCTGTCCAGTCCTTATTTTCTAGTCTTGATAGTTCAAAAGCGTCTCCCAGTCCTTGTTGGAGAAGAATTATTTCCTACTCTCTCTCTCTCTCTCTCTCTCTCTCTCTCTCTCTCTCTCTCTCTCTCTCATAGGCAGGATGTGGCGGGTCCCTATATTGCTACTACCTCGGACGAACTACATTCCTTGGTTCCCTCAGGTCTAACCTTCACGACGAGGATACACCATCACACTTACATAGCAGCAAAGCACCCACATTCCCCCTGTATTGCATCGGTGAGAAGTAAGTTCAACTCAAACTGATTCTACCTGCCTACCACTGACGTGTAGAACAAACTCCTAAGAGGATGTTTCCCCGATCATTACAACTTTAACCTGTTCAACTTTAGAGTTAGCAGTTATCTTCCCCTCCTATCCATATAAGCAATCCCTTAACATAAGCCTCTACCTTGAGTGTCCCCGGGCCTTGTACAGCGTGAACCTTACTGTAAATAATAAAGAAAAAAACATAAAGTATATTTTATATACATGGTTCGTCACCTCATTTGTTTAGATATTTTCTTACTTTAAAAATATCGATTGTTACTGTACAAATGTAATAGTTTTCTTTGTGTCGTGATATATAAATGAGGTACTATATAAAAGGCAGTATCGCTATACCTACTGGAGAGTTATCTTTTCTTGTCGATATTACATCTGTCAGAGAGAATACCTATTGTAACACCTTGATGTCTTTTATAATAACATAACCGGAACCGTGACTGAAAATTATGATAACGATAATTAGTTGATAGAAAAAAAATATGCATATTTAAGATTAACTGAATGCGTAAAATGTGGCCTATTTCCTGTGCCCAGATTCCTCCAGGTCTTGGAGATTTAGAAAGTTGTAGTCATTTATGACATCTGACGGTCCTGTGACTAAATTACTACAAGTTAATTAGATGTAATGTGTGCCTTCGAACGCTTCATTAATAAACAAATCGTAACACCGTGAGAAGTTACACTGCGTGCATAATGACCCGTTATCGTTAAGCAACTCAAACGAAGGCGAATCACAAATGCACGTGTTATTTAAAATATTAACATGTTGTCAGCCGTAAAGTAATCCAAGGCATTTACAGGATGTTAGTGTAGCTTCGCCGATTTTCTTTTGTTGTAGACGAGATGCATGAAAATTACAATTCGGCATCACTTTCTCTCTTTTCCTAATTCCATCACTCTGTTTCGAATGGTGGGCTTTCTAGTCTTTTTCGGGAATTCATTTAATTGCGTTTCTAGTTTACCATACGCCCATACATTGAACATTGCTGTCCCATCCAATCTAGTACTCCTGCTATATATTTATACATTCTAGATAAAAATACAAAGCAGAATTTGCAATCTTATCGAGCCTTACTTGGCATCGCGGTTTCAGTCATTTTCCAAACACCGGAGCTTAGCTTCCCTGCGCCTTTTCTGTAAATATTTTCATGGTAATTGTTCTGACGACTTATCCCCATTATTTCTTCGACCTTACGAATTTAGGCGCAGTGCGAGATTGACAATTAAATCTCATTGTTTTCGTAAGTTAAAATGGATAGATACAACTGTAAGTTCTATGCTAACAGTTTCTTCTCTCGCACTTCTCGCTTGTGGGAATTTCTTCCGGCTTCTTGCTTTTCCCTCAACTATGATTTTCAAAAAATGTAAATGCAATAGTGTTGAGTCTTGACTCATTGTTGAATCTCGACTAATGCATGGAATAATAATGCAACACAAAATGTACTTAGAACAAGAATGTATTATAACAAGAAAGTGTACACAATATTTACATATAGTATTTCTGTATATTTCTGGGAAGACGTTCCTGGAGAATGTGTTGACTAAGTCGCAGTCGGGCAGAGTCTCTAGCTGGATCTCTGTATTCCCCCCTTTTGTCTTCCGGTACCAACCATTATTTATATAGTCGGTAGTCACCTATGCAGATTAGGTGGATCCTACCACAACAAATAGGAATCGCTTTCGCCTGTCTTCTTAATTCCAGTTCGTTTATTCTTTTCCTTAGTGGCTTTATTTCCTTGCTAAGGGTGAATTGATTACAAATAATATTTACTGGGAATATGACAAACAAGAGAGGATATATGCCAGTTCCATGGAAAGTGTTCGGACGAACTACATTCCTTGGTGCCGCCAGGTGTAACCTTAACGGCTAGGATACACGATGCTATTTACACAGTAGCAAAGCATCCACATTCCCTCTTGTACTTGAACCAAATGAATCTAAAACCGTCCCGATATAGTAAAGCAATACTTACACTAGACACTGGAAAAGATGTTAATAAACACTGGTATGAACTTCACCCAGCACCAGTTAGAGAAATATAAGATATCAAAATTCTGTGGGATTGCACTATCTCTACCGCCCGGGAGGTTGAAGGAAACAGGCCGGACATAATTGTTAAAAAAACGAATAGAAAATCTTGCCTAGTAATTGATACGGCTTGCCCAGCGGACTGTAACATAGCAACTAAGAAATATGAAAAATGTATAGAAGTATAAATATCTGGAAATCGAAATAGAAAAAAAATGCGGAAATTGAAAAAAAAAAGTAATAGTACCAGTCATAGTAGGTGCGCTTGGAATGATAAAAAAGGAACACAACAACACATTGAAAAAACCCTTCGAAATATCCAGCTTAAGGGAAATACAAAAAATTGTCTGGATAAATACAGCCAACACCATAAGAAAAAATTTCTCCATGTAAGCCTAGTGATGTTATAGGAATTAGATAAACAAATGAAATATAGGCATAGCAACGCACCACTACCTTTCTTAGATCTTCCTGCAGACTTGGTAGGTAGTGTGACCATAGCAGAAATCGAAATATTATAATAATAATAATAATAATAATGATAATCCTTAATTTTCATTATCGCTATTGTTACAATTTTTCCCTTTAAACCCATCTCCGTTATAATTGGCTCGTAATTTGAAATGATATATTTCAATTGTTCTTAAGCTGATAAACTTTCAATTTGTAAAGATTCTACAAGACCAACGCCATCCTGTAACATATAAGCAAGCATCACTATTGGATGAAATTCTAAATATATCATGACAGTAGCGACGTTTGATGGCTGCGATTGTTACAAAAATCACTTTATCAATTTCATTTTCAGTTCAAAATATTTTTTACTGAAAGGAACGAAATTTAGTGTATATGATTGTGTGCATGCGCAAGTGGTTGTCCGTTTGAATTCAAATCATTGATTCTTTCACAAGTTTTTGATAAACTCATTAAATAGAAAACTCAAAATGACAAACAGAAGAGAAGTGTCTGAACGAAATATATCGCACTTTGTTTAAGAAACTCAGACTATGACTTAAACAAGTTGAAAGCTATTTTAAAAAGAAAACGAGATAAAAGAATTCAAGACACTCTTGTTCTGCCGGGGCGAATTCATGTTACACATTTCATCAAAATGACAGTGAATATAACAAGAAATGCTAGCAAACCAGTGACGCTCTCCTCTTTTATCGGCAAACTTGAACTAATACAACAATTTCCCATGCAGATTCGACCAGACGGGAAGTAAATGGAAATCATCATGGGAACCAAATAGAAATGTAAGACGTTCATTATTTTCTTGTTTGCGTTTTGGGGGTGGGGTGGAAGAAAGAATATTAAGAAATGCTATGAAAAAACAAAACAAGCTCGTTTATTTAGTTTCTATTTATTTTTTTTACTTATCGATTTTCTTTTCTTTTTGAGAATAAATGAGGCACGGATAAAAGGAAAAGAAAAAAAAAGAAACAGAATGTTTGTACCATATTGTTTATCTTCTATGTAATTTTATTTTTTTTTCCTTTAACTTTTTTTGATTTGGTATATTTTGTCTTTTGACTTTTTTTGTGTTAATTATTTTCATGTACTTTCGTGATTTCCCTGTTTTACGAATTCATTGAATTTTCGCACCAGTAATAAGTAATAGCATTTACCAGAGATCACATGATTGCGTGAGAGCAAGTCTTTTCAGTACACCAACACTCTCTATTATTCTACTATTGTAGCTGATTTATCGATGGAGAAATACTTGTCCATGTTTCCAATTCTACCAACCAGTCTGTAGGGCGACAACGACCAGTTCAAAGTGTTCATTTAATGATGAGGACGACAAACAAAGGTAATATTGCCTCTTTTAACTCAACTTACACATATTTTGTAAGCTTTTCAATTACTTTCTATTTCCTTCAGTCGTCTACTGCAAAAATATTTCTTTTTTAAATCCCGATATAATTTCGAATGTCTTTATTATCAGATATTCTTTCTTATTTCTACAAAAGCTATTTTTAGTGTGTGCACGTGTTTGAGCTGCTATCTCAGTTTTTTTTTTTTCTTTTTCAAAGAAAAAAAAAAACGGCCTAGATTGAGAAGTCTTACTAAAGAATGTTCTCGTTGTATACCCCTTTCTGCCAGGGGTCTCTTGGGGTGACAGTCTTGATTCACTGATATGTTGCTTTCTTCTTTCTGTCATTTTCCGGTTGGGAGATCGCTACTTGTTTTTGTTTTTTTTTTTTTTGTTTTTTTTTTAGTTCGGAGGTAAAATGAAAACTTCAACAAAAAGTTAAAAAAAAACAACTGATTTATTTCATTAACCACGTCGACTTGTACATTTCTAACTAGCCAGTGGGGTCACTCCATCACCTCCCCCACTCGCTGGGGAGAAATCTCCGTCTAGACACGAAATAACCACGTCTAATGTGTATGACGTGTAAAACCTAACTCCTCGAAAACACTTTCTAACTCTAATATTCCCACGTTCGTCTCGGCCAATTAAAATTGAGATCCTTATTTTGCCTAGCAGTTGACCCCAAGGTCAGCCTCAGATGATCTGTGACAAATACACTGCCACTAAAAAATAATTGTCTGAAACTATTATTTAACAATTGTACCACCGAGAGAAATCGAAACTACCTTCATTTCCATCCGGGAAAACGATTCTATACTCGAATCGTACCGTTGCCATTTTGACAACGGTCGCCAGCTTTGATAAATCAAAGTTTGATTTACCGTTTTAAGCAAAGTATATTTCTCGTTGGAATTTCTATGAATCTAAATCTGCTAGCTTCTGTTTCGTATACGAAACGTAAACGACAGTAATATTTGAATGGAAATTTTTATCCGACATTTATTTCTCATTACAAAAGACGATTTTTAGTGGGTACACGTATTTGATTTGGTAGCCTTCTTTTATTTTATTTTCTTAAACAGTGAAATTAACATCAACGGGTCTTGATTGAAAAGACCTACAAATGAAGGCACAGGCTTTCTTTCATAAGACTTCGCAATCTATTAATTTCACGGTTTAAAAAGGCGTTATCAAATCAAATACGTGTATCCACGGCAAATAAAATCTATAGCGATAAAATTTTAGAAAAGGTCATATACATAGGACTGGGCAAGACTTTGATTTTACAAATGCCACCCAATAAAAAAAAATGAGAACATAAGTCTTTACGTTAAAAATAATACGAGAGAAATTTGATAAAAATGTTTCCAACTATAAACACACGCCAAAAATACAATATTAGATCACCGATCTTTATTAAATCCATCCTTAAAGAATATAACGTTTAATACCACGTACGGTGTTAACTCAAAAAATCAACATGGGGAAAAACTCCATAATGCCTACCAGACACAGACACGCACGCACACACAGACTCTCACACACACATATACATAAATACATACATACATACATATAGACATACATACGTATATACATAATCGTCCAAATCCTGCATTGATAAACTAGAATCATGACACACAAACACACGTAAATTATACACACAAACGCTGCTTGACTATGAAAATCGGATATCACAAAAACAAAAATAAAAGATATTTTCTTCCATTTCTCAGTCTCTGATGGACTTTTAGTAAAAGCGAAACATGCTAAATTTATAAACGTTTCCTATTTGTTCTTTCTCCTCTCATATATATATATATATATATATATATATATATATTAACGCATAAAATACAAATTTTTTATTAAATGCCATGATAGATTTAAAATAAAAACACCAGTCAACCGGTTTCGTCCCCTCTCATCAGATTATGAAGAACAAAATGTCTGTAATGGATGACATGAATAAATGGGCAGGGAAGAAAAAAAATGTATATATATAATAAAAGTAATACCACCAAAGATGCTAGAGACACAGCACAGCAAGCCCAAGCAAACAGCCCCTTTGTTTGAAAAGAGACGGTCGCCTGGACCTGATGTACAAAGTCTCCAACACCCTGAGATGGAATACTGAGTGTGCCCTGGCCAAAACAGAAAACCAGGTCACACTGAAATCCAACGCACAAGTAGTATTATTTTTGAAATGATCCGCAACCGACGACCCATACGTATTCCGAATGGAATCGACCAACGAAAGATTTTTATTCAATATTTTCGCAGGCACGTGCTGTTTAATTCTAGCGTTCAAACGCTGTATCGTTCTACCTATGTAGTCGCATCCACGACGACATTTGAAATAATAAATAACAGAATTAATATGGCGGCGGGGGGTAGAACAACTTTACACACAGATGAAATGACAGACCTGGTTTGAAAAACAACACGGACGTTCGCTGCAAAATAACATTCACGTGAACTACATGAAATCTGCTTGGCGAAGGACTCACTAAAAAAGATGAAATTAGTTGTCTAACTGGTATCTTTGTGAACAATGGTTATCCGTTAGACGTTGTTCAATCGGTTATTCGGGATAAGACTGCCAGGTTTAATAAAATTAAGCCTGCTACGGTTGATAAATGTCCGGTCTATCTCTGTTTACCGTGGTTGGGTAGAATTAGTGTGTCCTTCGCCAGAAAATACACTATCGGTTATTAAGTGTTTGTGTTGTGTCGGAAACCTACCACCCCTCTTGAAGATGAACTTGTCTGCGTCTAAAGACTTTAAATAGTGGCACGTCGAGAGACAGAGTGAGAGAAAGTTCCTGGCTGCGGCTAGGGAGTCGTGCTGTCGAACTCTCCGCCTCGGCGGAGAGGAACTCGGACGGGGCTTTGCCGTAGGGCAAAGTGCCGTCCGGGGAGGTAGACAGTCCCTGGACCCGTGTATACGGGTTCTAATGGGCATATTTTTGCCCGAGCCTACGGGCTCGGTAAGCCCACATTAAACCGGCCTTGTGCCACATCGACCCATGTGGGGGGGTTGCTAAATACCGAGAAAGTTCTTGGCTGCGGCTAGGGAACTGTGCTGTCGAACTCTCCGCCTCGGCGGAGAGGAACTCGGACGGGGCTTTGTCGCAGGGCAAAGTTTCGTCCGGGGAGGTTGACAGTCCCTAGAACCCGTGTACGGGTTCTAATGGGCATATTTTTGGCCGAGCCTACGGGCTCGGGGAACCCACACTAAATCGGCCTTGTGCCACATTCGACACATGTGGGAGTGTTGCTAAATACCGAGAAAGTTCTTGGCTGCGGCTAGGAAGCTGTGCTGTCGAACTCTCCGCCTCGGCGGAGAGGAACTCGGACGTGGCTTTGTCGCAGGGCAAAGTGCCGTCCGGGGAGGTAGACAGTCCCTGGACCCGTGTATACGGGTTCTAATGGGCATATTTTTGCCCGAGCCTACGGGCTCGGTAAGCCCACATTAAATCGGCCTTGTGCCACATTCGACACATGTGGGGGGGTTGCTAAATACCGAGAAAGTTCTTGGCTGCGGCTAGGGAACTGTGCTGTCGAACTCTCCGCCTCGGTGGAGAGGAACTCGGACGGGGCTTTGTCGCAGGGCAAAGTTTCGTCCGGGGAGGTTGACAGTCCCTAGAACCCGTGTATACGGGTTCTAATGGGCATATTTTTGCCCGAGCCTACGGGCTCGGTAAGCCCACATTAAACCGGCCTTGTGCCACATCGACCCATGTGGGGGGGTTGCTAAATACCGAGAAAGTTCTTGGCTGCGGCTAGGGAGCTGTGCTGTCGAACTTTCCGCCTCGGCGGAGAGGAACTCGGACGGGGCTTTGTCGCAGGGCAAAGTGCCGTCCGGGGAGGTAGACAGTCCCTGGACCCGTGTATACGGGTTCTAATGGGCATTTTTTTCCCCGAGCCTACGGGCTCGGTAAGCCCACATTAAACCGGCCTTGTGCCACATCGACCCATGTGGGGGGGGTTGCTAAATACCGAGAAAGTTCTTGGCTGAGCTAGTTATTGACTACTCAGGCGATTTCTGTACCTTTTACCAACCAATAAAACCCTTTTTATTGTTACGTGTTATTTGTTGTTTGTCTCGACAAACCCCAAACCAACATCATAACAGTTTGCAAACTAGACAACGAGTTTTGTTACATTTGTAATACAAACCAATCAGGAAATTACAAATGTAACAAAACTCGTTGTCTAGTTTGCAAACATTTCATAACGGATAGTGTATTTTCTGTACCCAACACCAATATCAAGATACACCCTCCTCGCCTCACCTGTGATAGCCATAACATCATCTACTATTTATTCTGCACAATATGTCCCAATAGTGGATATATTGGTGAATCTGGAAATAATTTTAGATTTCACTTCAACAATCATAAACTAACCATACGTCAAAACAATCCTTATTCCCCCATAGCTGAATACTTTAATCAGTCAAGACAATCATTAGAGAACTGTAAATATTTATTGATATTTTCCGATTTTAGTTCCACATACACACTCAGAAAAAAAAGAAAAATACTGGATTTTAAAATTAGACACATATAAACTAGGGTTAAACAAAGACTTGGGAATTTTAAATCTGTATAAATATTTCAATAGTTAAAATTTGTTTTTTTAGATATAGTTAAAAAAAAAACTTTTTAAACAACATCTAAAATATTATCGTTAGATTTACGTTAGAAATATTCAAACACAGTTGCATTCCACATCACGTGACGTCCGCGTCTCGCGACGGACGCTACTTGTAAACAAACTTCTGAATACAGTTATTTAATTTATTTCTGACGAAAGATCGGGGTAGATCTGAAATATCAAATATATATATATATGAAATATAAATAAATACTTTCACAAAAAAAACATTCAATTTTTTTTTAATTTGCAACTTTTCAGTTTTCTCCATATTATATACATATCAAGAAAGTATACGTGGCTCCTCATTATGTTATATATATATTATGTGTGTATGTATGTGAGTTCATTTGAGACGACTTACTAAATTTATAGATAATATATAACTGATATATAGAAATGTATATATCATATTCTCTATATTCTATTTTGCCATGTTTTATCTTGACCCAAATATAGTTGATTACTGAATTTTTTCAAGATCTCAGGGCAAATAATTTCTGAGACTATACAAAGGCAAGAAGCGTTATGGTCTCCCACCGGCTTTATTTCTTTTAGGACATATCAGCCGTTATTGGTATATTTAATACAGTAACAAATTAGAGTGCACACACAACCCAGTGTATACCCGGGGTTATTCTACGCTAGGCTGTTCTATCCCCGTGCTATGCTAATTTATATCTCAGATTAGTAATTGGGCTATTTAGAATATATCTGCTTGCACATTCGAATACATGGTAGATGATACTCAGCTTTTTTGCATATACACGTTTGTGTAGACCGGAACATATTCTCTCCTTTTCCCCTTATAATGAGATATATGCCTTATTGTGTCCACAAATGATGGTGGGAGATAGTATGTATCTTGCAGAAATCTCATTTCTACGTTCTACAACTTTCAAGATGACTTTTATGTTTAACGGCATATAACCTGTTTATGGGTCATTTAATGCCGAAATTAACTTTTCTTGGGAAAAACATGGAAGTAATAAAATTATATGTTATTATGCTTGCGCAGTCGAATACATGGTAGATGATACTCAGCTTTTTTGCACATACACGTTTGTGTAGACATAATTACTAGAGGCGTTGATATGTGCGTTTTATATTATAGTTTTGTTATATCTGGAATACATTTTGATTTCTTTCAAACATTGTGGGATATTATATGGATTATTGGGGGTGCAGAATTAATTTCAACTCGGAACTAATTAATGACAGTTGCATATGAAGACGAATTCTGAATTATCCTATCTACTATGGATTTTAATGCGAAATTTAAAAAAATGAACACCAACTCATTGCATTTTGTTTCGGAATTCACGGAAATTGTTAACTTTGATTTTAAATCGAGTTGAAATTAGTTCCGAGTTGAAATTAGTTCCGAGTTAAAATTAGTTCTGTCACTCGATTAATGTCATAAAAAAAATCTTTCATGTTTGTTGATGTTGTTTTTCACTTTATTATAAATATATGTTGTTGGTACTTTATATATATATATATATATATATATATATATATATAATGATGGTATTTTTACTATAAAACAGTATTTTATACTTTCAAAGGATAATGTTTTTATTTGGGGGTTCACTATTTGGATATAGTTGGAACCCTAACAGGTGCTACCATCTCGGGTCAGAGTGGACCTAGGAACAACAGCAACTGAGAGATGGTTCAACGGTTCTCAAAAGATTAAATCTTTATATGAGAGGCCTTGCTGCGGGATGCAGTTTATCGTCATAACGAGGACTACTTTATTCTGATTCTTTTGTTTGCTCATCAGTAATTCTAACTTATAATGTTTTTGGTCAAAGTGATTGAAGGCCATATTTGTGATGAACAGCTGTTTTCAATTTAACATGACATAAGTTGACTCATATAGCTACATATACTCTAGAGCACCTCGTTGTCTTCTACACTACATCCGCATTCATTTAATAAGATTAGATTTTTTTAAAAATATTTACCCGATTACTGTTAAATAAATTCATATCAGTTATGATTACTCGTTTGTAGACTAGAAACTTCACATTAAAAAATATTTGTTAATAAGGTATAAATTTGCTATTGTTATTTTATAACGCGCTAGCCCAAATCCCCCCCCCCCCGGTGTTATGGTGGAAGAGGCTAAACTATACCAGAATAAATTTAGGAGTCGGTTAATTTGTATGGTTACGCCGATTTCCACTCGCCAAAAAGCTAATCAGTGGTTGGGTTTTATCCGACTTTATAAATAACCACATTTAATGTGGCTCTCATTTTCTGAAGAGGGGCTCTTTTATCTTTGCAAAAGGTTCAGTCGGCGTATCCGAAGTATTATCGACACGGCAAGTCCATTTCCTGAAAAAAAGAGAGAGGAGGGGGAAGAGAGAGAGTGAAAGAGACAGAAAGATAGAGAGAAAGAGAGAGAAGGATATATATATACTTGCACGTACATATATATATTTCATAAGTGTTATAAAAATAGTTCTCAATGTAATATAACAGAACTATTAAGTTAATATTAGTTAATATATATACAACGTGGGATATTATGCATATTTACTAATATATATATATATATATATATATATATATATATATATATATACCAATTTCTCCCGGAGTCGTTTTTCCGTTTTCATTTTGAATCTGTAGGTCTGATGAATTGGGTCGTTTTTGCGATTCCAATGGAATAAATTATGACCATGGAATATTAGTGTTTAAGTCTTTTTATTATATCCTTACTCTGTCCTGGACATCGAGTTCAACCTGGATCATATCCTCTTGGAATTATTTTTATACACATATGTGTATGTGCATATATAATTGCATATGTATGTGTATCTTCACCACTAATATTGTCTATATATATATATATATATATATATATATATATATATATATATATATATATACAGGTAATAATCCGTTGGGATATAATGCAAATGAATCCTATTAATACAATATAAAATATTAAATATTAAAACTGATTCACACAAAGAGCTCAATGTTTTTATTAAACAGAGCAAAATATTACATTAGGTGATGATCATTATCACGTTGTAAATTGAAATAAATTTACAGGGATTTTGCAAACCAGTCAATAGATGATAATTTATTTTTAAAAAAAATTCAATAACTATCATTCATTGACTGGTTTGAAGAACCCTTGTAAATTTTATTTAAATTTACAAGGTGAAAATATTGTTAACGTAATGTAATCTTAATTCCTATTGTATAATATATCTATATCTGTACATATATATATATATATATATATATATATATATATATATATATATATATAAAGAGAGAGAGAGAGAAAGATAGGAAGAGATATAGAGAATGAAAGATAGAGAGGGAGAAAGAAAGGGATGAGGAAAATATGGAGAAAGAGAGAGAGAGAAAGACACACAGAGAAAGCGGGAGAAAGGAGGAGAGAAAGCGGGAGGGAGATGTAAGGAGAAAAAGGGAGAGAGAGAGATGTAATTCCTTTTGTCCATTTGCCTGTAGTCCATGTTGCCTCTCGAAACAGTATTTTTCTCTCATGCAACATTATATATTTTTTCATTAATCACTTCATCAATAGCTTTTTGCAGTTTTCAATAACACTCTTTCGTTATGTGAATTCCATAAATCTAATATAAGTGGAAAACCAAATATGAATACTTAATAAATTCAAGGGATATAAAAAGATTCCCCAGCAAATCTATATCAACTTTTACCTAATCGTCAAAGAAACAAGCATTCTAGTGATATATTGTTGGATATTTAGACCTATTTCTTAATTAATTCGGAATGTATTTCAAAATTTTTGATGCCAGTGGAAACTTGTAGTTAAAAAAAACAACAGAAAAACAGTGGAATCTGTAGTTGAAAAAAAGTCTTTTAACTGAGGATGGAAAATGGGACACCGAAATCCGAAGATGGACTGTAATAGTGAAAGATGCCTGAAAATCTCATTAGTATCAAATAAAAAAAAAATATTGAACTGTTATGTAATCTCGATCCTCCTATATGGCCATGAATGCTGGACAATCTCTTCACAGATGAAAAAGACACAAAATGCACAAAAAGAAGGTTGTTGAGAATACTATGGACTGAACATGTGAGCAATAACAAACTTTAGAGAAACCAAATTGACACAAGCCATGTAAGTGAAACTCAGAGCCGTCGATAGCTGTGCTAGCACGAGACCACAAGCAATCATAGCCGAGGGCTTGAGCGTGGTGGCCTTTTTCAAATTGTTTATCACGTTAGATAATACGCTCTCTCCCAGAAACTTAGTTGCAGTATAAACCAAAGCTGGGCTATGTGGGTGTTGCGCAAAACACAAATATGCCTGAGCGAGCGCCTGAAATAGTGGTTGGCTAGCCGTAAGATTTTGCTAGTAGACGAGTAACCTCGAATACGAGTGTCCAGCTATTTTCCATATATATATATATATATATATATATATATATATGTATAATTGGAACTAAGATGAAATAGTGGTTGGCTAGCCGTCAGATTTTGCTAGTAGACGAGTATCCTCGAATACGAGTGTCCAGCTATTTTCCATATATATATATATATATATATATATATATATATATATATATATATGTATAATTGGAACTAAGATACCATTATACAAACGATCATTTTCACCTTGTAAAATTACATTTACAGAATTTTTTAAACAGTCAATGGATGATAAATTTTTGAAATAATAAATACCCAGATAACGGGGAGGAAAGAAACGATGAAAAACAGGGGGAACAATGAAGATGAAGAATAGAAAGGAAAGGAAGGTGGTAAAGGAAACCGGACGTGGAGTAAGTGTTGATATGAGTAGTAGTCAGAGGGGAAATAATAGGAAAAGAATGAAAGGAGAGAAAGAGATAACCTATATACTATACCCAGTAGAAATAAAACAATAGATAGACCAAAGGAACCTTCAGAGATTAATGAAAAAACAAATATCATAAGAAATAATAAGAGATAACCCCAAAAACATGAAAGGGAG
>OZ038494.1:57598474-57633474 GCA_964036315.1 Acanthosepion esculentum
GCATATTACGAACTGTAATGTTCGACAAAAATATAGAATCACGTTGTATGGAACGGTAGTTAGTGTACTTTTCTTTCTTTGTGACTTGGCTATTTTTTTTTCCGTGGCTCGAGCCAATGAACCTCGTTTTCAAGACTTACCACGTTCGGTAAATATAATAAAAATCAAATTCATGCCATGCTGATGGCGAAAGTTTTAAGTTAGAAATCTTTGTTTTATTATTTTCGTTCGTTTTCTTTTATTATTATTATTATTATTATTATTATTATTATTATTGTCTTTTTTAAATTTTTTTGAGCCTTTTGATAATGTACACAGTTTTTTTTATGTTGTTTTGCATATTTATATTTATATAAAAGGGAACATAGAAAAGAAAAGAAAGAGCGAATAAATAAAGCTAACGATGAAGAAGAAGCTGATAAATAAAAACTGTGGCAAAAATATAAACGAAAAAATTTTAAAAGAAAGAAAATGCAAGTTTGTCACATCATTTGTTGTTATCATGGAATAAAAAAGACTTTGAAAAGAATATATCTAAGGAGGGGGGAAGACGAAAAAGACAAATGTGGAAGCAGCAAGATTTTAAAAACGAATAAAGCAAAGTAATAAAGAACTGAAGAATAAGAATAAGAATTTGACAACAATGGTAATATATGGAATGAGGAAAGAGAGATTGAAATACAAGAGAATGAAACGGTTATAAAGTAGTGGAGTAGGGGGATGTAAAAGAAGAGAAGGAAAATAAAGAGGGGGGAAGAAGAAGAAGAAGTTCAAGATGTAGAGGAGGAAAATAGAAGAGGAGAAGGTGGGGGAGTTGGAAGATGTAGAAGAAGAAGGGGTGAGGTGGACGAGGAGGAAGATGTAGAAGAACTGGAAGAAAGATAGGTGGAGGAGAGAAATAAGAGGAGGTGAATAAGGAGTAAGGCGTAGAAGAGTAGAAGCGTTAAAAATACGAAGAGGGTGATGAAAAAGAAGAGGCGAAAAAGAAGGAGGGGAAGAAGAGAAGGAACAGGAGGAGGAAGTGGAAGAAGGGGAAAAAGTGGAGCCTGGAGAAGAAAGGCTACTTGGTATAAAATGCATAGTAGAAGGTGACGAAAGAAAAGAAAATGAATTGGTGAATAAGAAAAGAGAAGGAAAACGGATAAGATATGAAGAATGGGAGCTGTAAAAGACAAAGAACACTAATAATTATTGAACAATAAAGAAGGGAAAAAGAATGAAATCTGAGAAGATGAACAAAATTAAGAATGAAAAATTGAATAAAGATTAAATATAAGATGATATGCTGAAGTGAATAAAGATTGATTTTTTACGACTTATCAACCCTTCGTTGGTTAATTAAAGCCGAAACGTATTTCAAAGTGTAGGAGGTTGCTTACATTATTCGATGATCTCAAACAATGCCTCATCTAAATATTGACCTGGTTCCACGATCTTTAACGTCGGTAACTTGACCAAAGGCAAGGTAAGAAGAGGACAAAATTAAAAAATAAAGATATTAAGTTATGGAATGAGAGATAAATGAAGAAGAAGAAAAGGAAAAACAAGTTGAGCAACAGCAACAACAAAATAAGTTAATCCACAACTACAGGGAAGCCATTGTAGTTCCAATTCGCTACACTTGTAATGTCTGCAAAATTACCCTCTCACCTAACCGAAGACGAATGTGTAATATTAAAACTAAAGAGAAATAAGTGAAAAAATAATATACGTGAAAACACATCATTGATTGAATAGAATAAAAAAAGTAAACAAAAGGAAAATGATGTAAAAAAACAGCAGAACAAAATGACATAATAAATATCAGAAATAAATGGTAATAATAAAAAAAAAATTAAAAATCTGTAGAAGTTCCTTCAGAATCATTTGAAATAGGGATAGGAACGAAACAAAAGATGGAGAATTACGCTAAAATGGAAAAGAATATTGATAAGCTCCAGTCATAAGAGGCGAAAATGTTGGACATTTCCAAGCAATTAGCAACAAGAGAATGCCATTCTGATTTGTCTGTGTTTTGACCTGATGCGACAACGCAATGTCCATAATGAAAGCATGATTTGTCGACATATGCACTGGAAAAATAAGGACAATCGTAAAGTACGAAAAAGAACGAAAGCTTACAGCCGAAGAAGAAATAATCATAAAGAAAGAAAATATGAGGAAAGAACAGAAAAAAGAAGGAAAAATGAATGTAAAGAATGAAAAACAAAGATAATGAAAGACAAACAAAGGAATATCAAAGAAAAAAGGAAGACACACAAAAAAACGAAAAATGAAAAAAAGACAAAAAAGGACAAAGAAAGAAAAAGATACAAAGAAAGATAAAAGAGAGAAGAATGAAAATATAAAGAAATCAAAAAGAAAATATAATCAAAAGAAAAGAAAGAAAAAGAAAACGACAAAGAATAAAGAACTAAAATATAAAGACAAAATGAAAATACAATTAAAGAAATAAAAAGATGAAAAAAATAAATGTAAAGAGAGGAAAATTAAAAAAAAATGAAAGGTTCAATGATAAAAAAAAGAATGAAAACAAAAAGAAAGAAAGAAAGAACGAGACAGGATGAAATTAAGAAGAAAGAAATAAAGAAAGGAAAAGAATGAACAGAATCATAAAAATAAAAAAGGATGAAAAGAAAACGAAAGACATAAACGAAGAGGATGAAAAGAAGAAAGAAAGAAAGAAAGAAAAAGAATGAACAGAATAAGAAAGAAATAAAAAGGATGAAAAGAAAAAAGAAAGAAAAAGGATGAAGAGAAAGAGAAAGCGAGAAAAATAATGCAAAAGAAAGAAAAGGAAAAAGAATGAAAATAAAAATAAAAAATGAAAGTAAAAGGAAAGAGCATAATGAACAGGAAAAGAAAGAAAAAAAGAACAAACATGATGAAAAGAACGAAAGAAAGAAAAAGAATGAAAAAAATGGAAAGAAAGAAAGAAAGAAAAGGAGTGAAATGAAAGAAAGAAATGAAGAAATAAAAAAGAATAAAAAGAAAGAGGAAGAAGAAAGTATGAATAAATGAGATTACAAGAAACACAAATCGAATTTCTTTGATTTCAACTACAGATTCTTTTTTGGTCACGCATAATCTTAAAAGTATGTGGAAGATACGCCATTTTTCTGTTCGTTGTTACCATTTCTATTTACCATCTCATTTTCTCATCAGAATCACGAACTTCGATCATCATCTGCATATATTTGTCCTCCGTGATCTAATGGCCATATTCTTTCGCAATGCACCAGAGAATGCGCGCGTGTGTGCGCGCGCACGTTAATGAGACGCCATCTGTTTTGCATCGTTTAAACGGACAGCCATCACCAATAAAATAAACACTGAATTTTAGCGGAGACTGCATTCGCGTAAAGAAAGCGAAAGCACCATAGGTTACTAATTCTATTTTGTTCTGTAAGTAAGCACGTTAAAAGAGGCACGAAATTAAATAGTTACACTTGTCACTTGCCATATAAATCAATTCGAAAGTGTTATTTTAACGTTTATTCTTTATCGAAATGCTTTTCATTCGTTTAATTACCATAAACAAACTGCTTTAATGTCTGTTTCTTCATGTATATATATCTGAATAGAAATCTCAATTTACTTCTTGTTTCTTTTTATTTTCTCGAGCTATCAATAACTAGTGAAAACAGACATAAGTGAACATTTCATTACATAGGCATTTAATTATAGTCGTTTAACCTCTCTGAGATAGTGACGTAACTTGGCATGATATGATTGGCTAATCAAGGTTATCTACGGAAGACAGTGAGAAGACATGAGCTTCTAAATCTGCCACTAGGCTCTCTAAAATCTAATACAAATACCTTGCCCTTTCCTTTCTGGCTTTAAGATCACTGCTGAAACATCAGATCCCTCGGATTATCGTCCAATAACTTTATCTATTTTTGGCAATGTGTAGTTAGTTTGTAATTTCATGCGGCCTACTTTAAAATAAACGATATAAGACATAAACAATATGGATTTGCTTCAGAAAGTCAAACCCCGATGTGTTAATAACTATTAATTTGTCTATGTAGCATTACATAATAATGGCGAGTCTCGAGCTGTGGTATTAGATATCTCGAAACCTTTTGACAAGGTAAGGTGTACTGGCTTTCTTCAAAAGCTCATGTCGCTGGCTGAATTTTTGACAATACAATCGTTCTTAACAATGAAAGTTGTATTGAACGTCAACATATCGAGATTCCTTTACATGACGCTATACTTGGGCACACGTTGATTCGTATCTTCATCACAGACCTTCCCGACGTCATCAGTTCCACAGACACTTCTTTTTTTTTTTGCTGTTTACACGAGTCTTAATAGTTAGCCCGATAGGTCCGACAAAATATAGTTCTGGGTATGACGATACACTACATCCTGCAGCAAAGTTTCTGATCGGAAGACTGGAGGTTTTGAGGGGCGTACAACCACCTCTTAATTGCTGTTGTTCCCAGATCCACCCTGACTCGAGGGTCGTAGCACCTATTAGTGATCCAGCTATGGAAAAATAGTGACACCCCACCAACAAAAAGAAAACACTATGTTAGTATAAAAATGCATTTTTATAGTAAAATTAGCAGCAATACATTTTATATAAAAATTACGAGCAATATGCACAGACTAAGAAACTGCTGCTACTTCAGTCAATTTAATTTAAAATACTACAAAACAACCAATGTGAAAGAACTTTCATGACATTAATCTACATAATATCCGACAATTTTTTTAAAATCAAACTGTATTCTAAAATATAACTTCAGCAAAAGCATAATATAAAACACACATATCACCACGTCTAGTAATTATGTCCACACAAAAATGTATATCCACAAAAGCTGAGTATCATCTACCATGTATTCAATTGTGAAAGCAGAATAACATATATCACATTTTTAATGCTTCCAAGCTCCCAAGAAAATTAATTTTCGGCATTAAATGACCCATAAGTTGTTGATACGTCGTTAAACAAACAAATCAATTCGACAAAGTAAAACTGGCAGTTGCTCTCAAAAATGACCCCCAATCACTATTTACATTAGTCTGACTATTGTCTTCATCTTTGTTGCCATATTTATCACAACTTTTCGGCTGTTGTACGCTCCGACCTTCTTCAGGTGGTTGGAATGTCTAACTGAACCCTTTATTTCGCGCGCTGATGTAGACTGTTCTAGTTCCACGTGCCATGTCTAATTATTTCACCTCTCCACGTTCTCCACTGACTTAACCAGGTGTTGAACTCACAACTCTTTGGGTTCTGTTACTGCAGCTAACCACAACTTTTACCAACTGTGCCATGTGTCCTTAAGGACATCTGTGTATGTATTTCTGGGACTTATAAAATTAAAATTTTCAGCACCATTTTTACCAGTGCTCATATTGCAACTTTTGCTGTTATCATTGCATTTTTTTTTAAGCCGGAGCGTACAACGGCCGAAAGGTTGTGATAAATATGGCAACAAAGATGAGGACAACAGTCCGAATAATGTAAATAGAATACATAATACCTCGTCTCAGAAATATAGACAGACCCCCTATCCGTTTTTAACTGAATCAAGGGATGGTTTGTTAATTTTAACTCCTCCGAAACAGCTACCTTTTAATCAACATCGAGAACCAAATCTGTCTTTCATTAGCAGGAGAACATCACACAGCGCAATTACGACCTCACGTTTTCAATTCACATGAAGTGGGGCGATTCTATTAAATCAATTGCTAGGTCTACTGCTAGGGAAGTCGGATGACACTAACGTGCCAGACATTTTTCACGTCGGAATTCATCATGCACATGTATAAATCTACAGTTACTCCGTACATTAAATATCACTGTCATATTTTATCTGGTGTTCCTGCTATATATCTCGGGATTCGTGCCCAAATCCAAAGACAGGTTTGTAATGATATATATTAATGCAATCTCGATTTCAGCCACTTTTCCACCGCCGAGACGTGTCTTCACTCCGTCTTTTCTGACTGGGATTTGATAACGCTGCCACGTCTACACATGCGCACGAAACGAGAGACACAGGTAGTTTCATAATCTTTTGAAAGTATATTTTTTGAAATAATTTTTTTTTAATCTAGCCGAAATCATCTGTATTTTTTTTATCTCTCCACCAGAGAAAGAAAATGAAAAAGAGCGTGTGTGTGTGTGTATGTGTGTGTGTGTGAGAAGGAATGAATATTTAAATAGATATAGGCAGGATGAAGGTAAGGATGAACTGTGACTTGCATATCTTAATGCGATACTGAGCACTCCTACTGTGATACTGTTTATCGTTGTTGCGGTAAAACGGAAGAAGGTTTTGTTAAAATATAAGAAAGTGTTATGTACTGAGAGACATTGAAATGAGAAGGGTTAATACCGAAAACACGCGGAAGAACTGAGGATTTAATCCACACATAAACGATTTTAATTGTATATCAAGCAGTTTGAACAATGGAAAAATGATCCAGACATAGAGGCAATGTTATTGACATACACCTGCAGATGCGGTCTGGAAAACGAAAAAGTATATTTTGTAAGCAACTGAATTTAGAACTGAGTTATCCTGGACGGAAAACGGTCGAGGTAGCAGGCGCAGATAAGGCATCAAGGAGGATGGAGGAACCACCCACGCTCACTGAAGAGGTCGGTGAGAGAGGATAATAAAAGAGAAGCTGGAGAGAGGGAATTCTCCAAAGTTATGACGTAAGCTGGATGAGATTCACTGAAATGCTCCTATCTCGACATACCCCCATGCCAGTTTGGGTGAATGTCCATAAATACGAACACGCGAAGCGAATTAGGCAGAAGAGAGGCAGAAGGGGCGGAGACGAGACCAGAGACAGGAAAGAGGCCCACATGATTATCTGCCGACGAAAGTCTCCGACTTCAGCCTTGCGTCAAACTTTACCAAAACAGCAAACCAAAACTACCAAGTCAACAACGATGATATCAGTTCTGATTAGATGCGGGTTGGGCTGATAATTAATTGCGTGCACAGAAATAAACCAATTATTGTACGGAGGACTGATATAAAAAGAGTATTTAACATTTGTTCAAATAATTCGATGGTTATATTTTCCTGTACGCCATCGCTCTGCTTGGGTCAAACCAATACGAAGATACCTTCGACGATTCGATCTTAAATTGTTTTAATTCCCAAAATAGCTTGTTTCTATTCCCAACTCATAAACAATGAATATAGAGTTGGCCGTGAGAAATGCAGGGTTCCATCAGATGAAGTCTAGTTACTTTCAATGATAATTCTTGGAACTTATTGACACTACGACTGAAAAATGAGGTCTTTTGAACTCAAAAGTTAGATCTGTAGTAATTAAGAGGATTCTTGGAATTAAACATATTTTCTCCTTTCTTGAACCAGTAAGGATCTCTGCTTCTAAGAGATTAGGAAGCATTTTCTTAACAAGTCACCTTGTTCCATTACAAAGCTTTGGATGATCCAGTTTTCTCAATAGCATAAATGTCACCTTTTCTTTTAGTACAGGCTTGTGTAATAGGATTTCAGGGGGATTCAATGAGTTCAGGAACTTTACGAGATTATTCACTGCTTGCTCTTGTTCAACCACTGTTTCAATGGAAAAGTACTTGAAGATTTCTTTTGAAATTTCTTGTAGAAGTTTCCAGTTGATACTATCCACAGTTTGATTCTTGAGAGCTAATATGGCCCTCTCACAAAGCTAGTTCGAATCCATAAATTGTTTTTTTAATGTTAAGATAAACACGGTTAATCAAATCTTGGATACGTGAGACTGAAACTCTATAAACATTTGGGAGAACAATATTTCCATTTTGGTCCATTTTGATGGTTCCATTGTCAACCTGCACAGCAAACAGCAAATCTTCCTGCTTAAAGGTCAACTGTTATTCTAACTTTCATGTTTCTTTGTCTTTGAACATGGCTCCAGATGTAAGAATTTTTCAAGCAAGCATTGGTTTCATCAACTGGAGGTATTCTTGCAATAACTGGTAATGTCTGTCTATAATCACAGAGAGAAGCCCAGTGATACCGCCAGTGATTTGCGAATTCTGCGTAATGTCATTCCCCAGGGTTTCAAATGCTGGCTTATGTGCCATGGTACATTTCATCCAAGACAAGGAAGTTTCTCACCTCATGTAGGTTAACCAAGTTGGATGCTCTTGTGACGTTGTTCATAGGGATTTCATTGTAGTTCAATCCAATGCATATTGAAGCTGCTGTGTGCTGTATGCCTTCCACGTAAGAGATCAGTGGCAATTACCTCTACTGCTAGAGCTACTTTTCTCACTGCAGATAAAAGAAAGTTAGTTACAAAACATTTACCACTATCTCCAGGCGCATCCAAGAAGAATATCCCTCCAATGTTGTTATCATCAAGGACGTTCTGATGCACTCGCCGTTGGTCTTGCTTCAACAGAGGCTCTTTGTTTCGAAGTTCATCCATGTTGCATCCTGTTTCTCTCAAAATTTCTATGGTGAAATGATTAGTTTTTCTGTCTGAATTTGGCGGGCAAAAATTTCTGAGATCTCTTTGAAACAAGTTCATTAATTGTCTTCAGTTTCACAGACATTTAAATTTGTATCTGAAGATTCAGTTCCAATCCTGGCTGAGCAATTCACATTTTGAAGAAGAACAGACATTTAAAGGTTAGAGATTTGTGAACTTTTACTGGAAAATTGAGACACACAGAATTTATATAGATTTAATAATATATATAATAACGTTTTCAAATTAGAATAAATAATACCGATATTTTCTTTTAATTTTGACAGTTGGAAACGTAAATATGCATGGCTATATATATAAATAGATAGCAGGACAGACTGAGTTCTATAGCCTTGGATGGCAACTGGTCAAGAAGAAGTACAACTCTGAATTCAAAACATGTGGAGGGTCTTTTAGGGACCTTGTTGCGTGTAGTGCACCATATCACGGCATTTGGCAGTTCAAAAAGTTCTGCACAAAACCGTCACTACTATAATCAAATCATATGTGCTGGTGACTGGCTGTGGGGTCCTAGGAACTGATCTGCTTGGCCCTCATACGTTGCAATCGACGGGAGGACCGAGTGTGAGTGTATATATATATATATATATATATATATATATATATAAAGAAACAATAATTAAATAGCATTAACACTGCTATTTAATACTTTGCATAAATTGTTTATATGTAATATGAACTGAACACACTGATAGACTTATATATATATATATATATATATATATTATAGATATTACTATATATTGCTATATATAATAGTATATATACGAGGGTCATTCAATAAATAAGTTGAAATTTTCGGTATAAGGACTTCTAATATAGATAGAAGCTTACTCTTTTTTATTTTTTTTTGTTTTACTTCTTTTTCACATGGATTTAATTTCTTTTGCAGATTAAAAAAACATTGAGCGGTTTGGCGATTAACAAAGATGGCCGACCAAGAAGCATGCTCCAGGCTTGAACAGCGGTCAGTTATCAAGTTTTTGGTTGCTGAAAGGTGCAAAACCTACAGAAGCGAGGTCTCCTGAGGTGATCGAATCAGTCAATGACCTCATTCAGTCTGACAGAAGGGTGACAGTGGATGACATTGCAAGGACTTTGAGTTTATCTGTTGGGACAAATGCAGGGGTCATCAGTCAGAAGGAGTCATCTTGCATCATGTCAACGCAAGGCCTCCCACAGCAGACCAAACGGTGCAGACCATGAACGAGCTGGGCTAGGAACTGCTCCCTCATCCCCCTTACAGCCGAGACCTTGCCCCTTCAGACATTCACCTGTTTGGTCCTTTGAAAGCGTTCATGAGAGGCAAAAAGTATATATATTATTAAAATATTACTATATAATATTATATATATATTACTATTTATATATTACTATATATATGACTATATACAGTACTATATATATATGTATATATATATATATATATATATATATATATATATATTCATACATGTTTCATTAAATACATATATATATATTTAGGCATATATTGATATATGTATCATTAAATACACACAATTTAAATTACATGATCCAGCAGCGCACAATACAATCAATACTTGGAATTGCTTAATATATTGTAATCTAATTGTCATCTTTCATAATGGCTTATGTAAGCCTAAAGCTTAGATTGGATTAAAAAATATGTATCAATATTGTGATTTTCTTTCTTCGTTTAATGATAATGTTATTAGGCTTATCAGACGATATGAAAAGAATTTACATAAAATAAATGGACAACACTTGTCTATATTATTTAATGAAACATGTATGAAGAAAAAATGCTGCCTAAATACACACAATTTAATATATATATATATATATATAT
The DNA here is from genome assembly GCA_964036315.1 of Acanthosepion esculentum. Taxonomy (NCBI): domain Eukaryota; kingdom Metazoa; phylum Mollusca; class Cephalopoda; order Sepiida; family Sepiidae; genus Acanthosepion; species Acanthosepion esculentum. The sequence continues at coordinate 57,608,793 of OZ038494.1, forward strand.
ATATATATATATATATATATATATATTAATAATTATACATATTATCCCTCACCCATAGTATTTTTTGTCGTTCCCTGCTCATATATATATATATATATTCTTCCCCAAACTTTTTCAGCCACATCTGGAAATTAAAAGAAAAATACCAGTGACCGATCGATATTATGAAATGTTCTTTATATATATATATATATATATATATATATATATATATTATATATATATATATATATATATATATATATATATATATAAAATATCTTTATATACATATATATGAAGAAATATAGTTTTAAGTTTTGCTATATTTATGGGATCAAGTGCTCAATATGAGAGATAGAGGGTATGTTAATATAAATATAAAAGTGAACATTGAAGTCAACACTTTTAGGCGACAGTCTGTTTCATGCTAGACGCAATCGTCAGGCCTGTCGTCTAGCATGAAACAGACTGTCATTTCTGAGTGCTGACTTCCATGTTCACTTTGATATATATATATATATATATATATATATATATATATATATATATATATATATATATATTGATATATATATATATATATATATATTGATATATATATATATATTGATATATATATATATGTATATATATATTGATATATATATATATGTATATATATATTGATATATATATGTATATATATATTGATATATATATGTATATATATTGATATATATATATATATGTATATATATATTGATATATATATATATATATTGATATATATATATATATTGATATATATATATATGTATATATATTTGATATATATATATATATGTATATATATATGTATATGTATATTGATATATATATATATTGACATATATATATTGATATATGTATATATATTGATATATATATATATATATATATATATATATTGATATATATATATGTATATTGATATATATATATATATATATTGACACATATATATATATATTTATTTATTTGTACTAGCAGATTATTATTATTTTTATTATTGACAATGAAGTGGCATATCTCTACATCGTTTCTGCATTTGGTACATTGTATTTCATTTGCTTTCTTTTTAGTTTTTTTGCCTCTGCAATAGGTGTATAGTGATTTATTTGCACTTCTTCACATTATTATCATTATTATTATTATTAATATTATTTTATTTCCTTTGATTTCTGTGTACACATTTCTTTCCGGGTCCCATCCAGAGACCTACTTTCAGAAATGGCATCATGGAATTGTCCACTGACGAATTAAATAAAAACATATTTTACATGGATAAAGCCATTCTTAAGATCTGGCTCTACTCGTGAGAACAAGGTTTTTGTATTTCTTTAAGTCTATGGCTTCCAGGAATCCCTTCAGTGTGTCTACTGGAATCTTTTCCAAACAATTCGAGGGCTTCAACTACATCAGGGATTGTTAATGTTCTCATGTGCCACATTTTTGAGATTTTGATTTTAAGGTCCTTTTAGTTTGATAGCTTTTTGAAGATCTTCAAAGATACATCACAGTCTGCAGGGACTGTTGTATCTATGAGGACGCAGGTTTTGTTTGCGGTTTCTAATAACAATGTCTGGGAAGTTAACTTTGATTGTTCTGTCTGTGTGGATTGTGTAGTCCCATTAAATTGATACAGGCCCTATCTCTGTTACCGGGTGTGTGTGGGGCTCATTCCAATTTCTTTCAGTTTCCTTCCCGTAGAAGTTGCAGATTTTCCATTGCATATATTGGCACACTCTCTCAGGCGAGGTTTTATATTCAGATTATTATTATTATTATTATTATTATTATTATTATTATTATTATTTTATTCGCATAGTAAACATTTTATACATACTTTTAAATTATCTTCTCCTGTGGTTAAATTATTCTATTTATTGTGTTTGGTTTTTAATATATTATTATAATAGCGTTGTATATATTAAGTCTTTCCTTGCATTGAATGCGATAAAGCATTTAATTGAGATTTGCTAATAATTATCTTATGCTTATAGCTGTACAATCGTTGTTTATAATGTGATAAGCAATATATAATCACGAATTATATTTTGCTGTATTAGTATGCACGCATGCGCCGTATCGATATATATATATATATATATATATATATATATATTATATATATATATATATATACAATATCCAACTTCCAAATACGAACCAACGTTATTTCCGCTGATAAATCCTACAAGAGTGAAATTCGTTGTTCTGTTTTTGGAGTGTAATGCAAGTATTAAATATGGGGAGGTGAAGAATTACAGTCGTTAAAGATAAAGGAAAGTAAAAAAAAATGCAGGAATTCAACTAAAAATGATAATAAAAGAACAATAAAAAAAGGAAGATATTTATGGAAAAAAGCCTAATTGCATCTTCACATTTCAGAGTTCAAGAATTTTTTTCAGCGTTTTCTAAAAATGAGTTCGTTTCGTAATTGGTAATTCTCCAAAAGTAGCAAACAGTTTACATATTAGGTATGTTCAAAAAATATGACGACCACTTAATTCGAATACAAACATACATACATACATATTTATATTCTTGCATATATATATATATATATATATATATATATATATATATATATATATATATATGTCGAACTGCTCCTAGGGTTTTGGAGATAGACCCATATAATTATATATATATATTCAGAAAATACATTACCCAGGGTACTTGGATAGTTATATTTCATTTTGATCCAAGTGTGTCCCCACTCGCAACGCCCCCCTTTGATTTAAATTAAGTTTAAATTTAAACAAGGGAATGATTCCTATCTAAAATATAGGAGAAAGACAGACGATGGAGGTCACATCGGCAAGCTCGAAATGAGACAATATGGACGTCAAGTTGAGCAAGCAAGCGCCAATCAGTGCGTAGCACCTTACAGTCCAACAGCGCAATATTTATAGAGCCAGGAAGAGTCCATTATCGTTATAGGTAAGTTCCCATAACACCCCTCTTCCAAAGCTTTTGCGTCGCAGGGGTCTTTAGTATTTTTTCCTGTTTGGATTTATCAAAGGCTCTGAGACTTTTCTTTTCCTGGTCGATTTTCGTGGTTCAGACATTGTTTGCGGCCTTTGCATATCAAATGTGTCGAATATTGTATCCATCACTTCTTCCTGAGGTGGACCGTTAGAATCATCTAACATCCTCTTTCTTACTTGATTTACATGTCATTTATGTGAGCATTTCGGGCCCTGTATTATGTAAACCCTGTTCCCGATTCTTTTCTCAATTTACCTTGCTCCCAGTAAGTTGTATTGTTTTTTTACGTTTTGAAAAAAAACTCTCTCTCCTGGGTAGAATTTTCTTTTAGGTACGTACGACATTAGTATTTGCTTTGTTTGTTTTGGTAGCAATTTGTCAAATACTGATCTGATTTTTCGCGGGTGATAATGTCGATAGCGTAGCACTGTTTGGTATAATTCGATATACTTGTAAAAATTGTTGCAACGCCTTTTCTCTCGGCACGTCATATGCTTTCCTTAACGCTCTTTTGAGTGTGTCTACAAATCTCTCCGATTGCCCATTTGATCTTGGGTGATATGGCGGGGATTTGATATGTTTAACTTGAAAAGTTTCACAAAATTCTTGAAAGTCCGCAGATGTGAATTGTGTCCCATTATTTGTGACTAGACAATCAACCACTCCGAAACGAGCAAACAGCTCGTGGGGACAATTTATGGTAGTTTCAGAAGTAGGTTTTCTGCAACGACACACTTCTGGCCATTTACTATAACTGTCTACTATGATCAAATACTAGAAACCATCTATTGGACCTGCGAAGTCTGCATGGATTCTTGACCACGGTCGATCTGTCTCTGGCCATGGCTTATAGATGATCGGCGGTGCTTTTGCTGCTAAGGAACAACCCTTGCATTTTCCCACCAGATGTGTAATATCTTAATCCATATTTTGCCAATATACATAACTTCGCATTAACGATTCCATTCTGTTCTTTCCTGGATGGCCCATGTGGAAGTCATTTAGGATTCGCCTTTGTAGTGTTTTCGGAATTACTACCCTTTCGTTATATAGTAGAACATTGTCACATTTGTTCGTTGGCAGATACTCTAATTTGAAATTGTAGTTCAGTAAAATTATACCCCATCTTAGCAACCTATTAGCCGTGTAAACAGGTAGAAATTTTCTTCGATCCAAATTGATAATAAAGGCTTGTGGTCCATATGTAAAGTAAAAAATCTCCCGTAAATATATCTATGAAATCTTGTAACTGCAAAAATAATCACCAGCTCTTCTTTTTCGATTTGTGAGTATTTTTTTCTACTGGTAGTTAAGTTCTTGAAGCATGCGCGATGGGTTTTAGTGTTCCATCCGGCATTTTATACAGTATACATGTCCCGACTCCATAGGTATTCGCGTCACTTGCGACTATTATTTCTAATTTTGGGTCATAGTACGCTAAAAATAGATCCGCGGTTAGCGTCTTAATTATATTGTCAAACGTTTTCTGGCATTCATTTGTCCACTCCCAACCTTTTCTTTCCTCAACAGTTCGGTTAGGGGTGCGCGTAATTTATGCATGTTTGGAATGAATTCTTGGTAATAATTCACTAAGCCTAAGAAGCTTTGTAATTCTGCTACGTTTTTTGGAGCTGGCATTTTTTTTATTGCCGTTGCCCTTTCTGGGTCTGGTCGTCTTCCTTCTTCATCGATGATATGGCCCAGATATTTTATTTCCTTCATAAAGAAATCGCATTTGTTTTCTTTTACCTTGAACCCATAGTTTTGTATTATCCTGAAAACCTCTTGAACGTGTTCCCAGTGTTGTTCAATGTTCTATTTATCAGTATGTCATCCAGGTATGCAGTCGTGAAATCAAGTCCGGCTCGCATAGTATCCATTATTTGTTCGAATGGTAATCTTTGGAACTTATATAATCCTTTATTTGTGTTTATGCACAATAATCTCGAGCTTTCCTCATCTACTGGTATTTGTAAGTACGCTTTGCTCAAGTCTATTTTTGAGAAAATTTTTCCTCCGTTTAATTTTGTGAAAAAGTCTTCTCGACTGGTTAGAGGATAGTGGAATTCCTTAATCGCTGCGTTCAATCCCGTTGATAAATCAGCGCATACTCGTATCTCACCCGATGTCTTTTTGACGTAAACCGTAGGTGCGGCCCATTGACTATATTCCACTTTTGTCAATATACCTATTTTTTGGAGTCTATCCAACTCTTGATCTATTTTTTCTATTGAAGCAAAAGGTACGTTCCTTTTCTTCTTGAACATAGGTTGTACGTTTTCTTTTATTTCTATATTTGCTGCCATTGTTTACACATCCCGAGGCCAGCTGAAAATACTTCGGTGAAACTCTCTTTTAGTTTCTCCTTCAATTTATCTGCCTCGGTCGATAAACTTTTCACTTTTTGGCAGTACGTACTTATTGGTAAATCCCAGAGGTCGAATGTCTCTATCCAGTCCGTTCCAAATAAATTTTCTGTATTTCTTAGCACATACATTTCTTACTTTTTTGGTCATTCCATTGAATGTCACATTTGTAATAACTTCTCCCTCAAATTTTATTTTCCCCCAGTTACCGACCTATCAATTTTATCGGTTCTCAACATGGTCAGATTGTTCAATTTTCTCAATGTTTGTACGTTAATAATATTTAAATCCGATCCGGAATCCAATTGTAGTCTGACTTTTCTGTTTAACATTTCTACTTTCACGTATTTTCGTATGTTTGTCTCGTCCGCTTGGTCAGTCCTAGTGACTCTTACTCTGCTTTTGATTTTTTCCTAGTCCAACAATGAGAACTTTTATGACCCATTTTCTGCACGACAGACAAGTCTTAAAGCGGAATGGACAATCTTTATACCAATGCAAAGTCCCACAGCGATAGCATGGACTGGGTGGTAGTTTTTTCTGATATTGACTTTTTGAAGTAGCAAAATTAGTTTGACCTTTTTTTGAGGAGGAAAATTGGTTTGTTTTGTTTTTGAAGAGGGACAAAAACGTGTTTGTCACTGTACTTTACGTATGTGAGCGATTCCAGACTCTTCTATATCTTTCGAGTACGTCTTTACGCTTATACATCTCTGACAGTCTTCAGCAAATCTTTGTAGCGTCAATTCTGGTTCACTCTCAAGTTTTGTAAGAATTTTGCGTCTGATCTCCGCGTCTTTAGTCGAAACCAGACCTTGGACGAATATCAAACATTTAAAATTGTTCGGGCTGAGTTCAGATAACTTAAAGTCATCACAGTGTTTGTTTACAATGGAAGCGACTGTTATATAGTCTTCGCTGTCCTTTTTTGTTAGATTCAAACATTTCGATCTTCTGTGGAATAGTGAGGTATTTGGGCTAAATAGTTCTGTTAACAGTTTTATGGCTTCCTTGAAAGTTAACTCATTTTTTTCCTCGGTAGGATGTAGTCTACGAATTTAGTGTATTCGCTTGACCCTAATTTTCTTAGTAATAGAGGTACTTTTCTCGCGTCCGACCAATTTCCGCAATCAAACTCATATAAATCTTCGTACCTTCTGAAGTAAACTGCGAAGGTTTTGTCTTCGTCCGGTGTATACGTGAAGTCTTTGATAGCGGTCCATATAGCATTTTGCGAGAGAAATGTTTCATTTTCGGAATTTTTCCCTCTATTTGTTATTACCCGTAGCAATAATTCTTGTAGTTCAAGATGCTTCTGTTCATTTTTCTGTTGCTGCTCAAATTGTATTTTCATGAGTTCCAATATGGTTGCCTTAAAGTCTTCTATATCTATCGTAATTATGTGCAAGTATTTTTCTTTTGGTTTAGAATTCAGGCAGGTCTTTGTTACTACTGTAAAGTTGGTGTCCAAAAAGATTTTTTTTATGTACGCGTATGACTTGTTTTTTTCTTTTTTTCTCACTACCAACGTCGCCTCTGTCATGGACGACCGATATTAAAAGATTTTTTGTAGATTCTCCGCGTAGAACTTGTTTTTTCAATATTCTTTTTTAGGATTTCTTCGCGTAGAGTTTCGTTTCTTCAATATACTTTTAGATTTCTCCGCGTGAAGTTTGTTTCTTAAGTTCTCGTCGCCACTGTTATGGTCGAATATCCTCGCACCACTGTTATGGTCCAAGGTTAGGACCAAGGAAGAACAACACGAACACAAGAGTAGAAAATAACAAAGATATATTTCAACAGAAATATAACACAATAACTTGAAGGTGTTAGTATTAACTGTCAGTCTGGTTTAGAGTGAACTAATATTGTCTTGACTCGTTAGGTCTCGACTCGTTTCTCCTCCCTCTCTCTCAGAGAGGCGCAGTATTTATAGAGTCAGGAAGAGTCCATTATCGTTACAGGTAAGTTTCCATAACACTCATACATTCGGATTTTTGCCACGCTTAAACTAACGCTTCGTAAATCATTTGCAACCGTCAACGTGATGTAATGGTTAGCAAGCTTGTATCGCTAGATCACTTGTGATTTAAACAGTGGCAAGTGCGACAAATTCAAGTTTGATTCTCAGTGGTTTTCCAAGCTTTCGGCCTCGTGCCACAACAAAACTACGCTTATTAAATCACTTTGTGAGTGTGTGATATCGTATATATATATATATATATATATATATGAAGAAACATAGTCTTAAAGTGTGCTATATTTATGGGATAAAGTGCTCAATATCAGAGATAGAGCGTGTGTAAATATAAAAGTGAATATAGAAGTCAACACTTAGAGCCGACAGTCTGTTTCATGCTAGAAGCAATCCTCGGGCCACGAGTGCTGTTATTTTTCTCGGCTATTTATATATATGGGTCAGTGGTGCATTGTGGGTAGTCATTTTTGGCAGGTGTTTTACCGGAAGTCGTTTATTTGTTTATTTATTTATTTGTGTCAAATTATTTTGCTTGTTTTTATTTAATTTTATTTTTGTTTTTATCCTTTATATTTATTTTATTTTTATTTATTTTTTATTTATTTTGATCGGTGTTTTTATTAACGTAGTAAAAATTTGTTTATATAGCTTATTGTGGGTGGTCTATTATGGCGAACTATTTTACTGAAAGTGGTTTATTTATTTATTTGGGTCAAATTATTTTGCATGTTTTATTTTATTTTTGGTTTTATTTTTATCTTCTATATTATTTATTATTTATTTTTATTTTGATCGGTGTTTTTATTAACGTAATAAAAATTTGTTCATATAGCTTATTTAACAGTTTTGTTTTTGTTTGGGAAGATAAAGTTATTTGTTGAATTTTGGGGTTGATTGTTGTGGTTTGTTCTGACTATTATTTTTTGGCGGGAACAGTTTTTAATTTATTTATTTGGATTGATTATCTTTATTTGTTTTTTTCTAAACGGCTAGTTTATCGGTATCGGTTGTTAGTTTATTTATATATTTGGATGTACTTAGATCAATTTATTATACTTGTCGTTATTTATTTATTACACTGTATATTTTCTTTTTAGTTTTCGATTTTTAAGGAACGCAGTATATTATTTTTATTCATTTTTTATCGTTATATAACAGTTATAGCTATTTTCCGTCCGATTTTTTGTTCTGATTTTTTATAGTCTAATATTTTGTTTATTTTTTACTTTATTTATTGATTTTGTTCCTTATTTTTTATTCTATTTCGTCTATTCAAACAGCTGTCATTTGGTAATTTGTTTGGATTAATTTATTTTACTTATTTTATTGTCATTTTGTTTGTTTATGTATTTATTTATTTTTTCAGTTTTCGATTTTTAAGTTACAAAGTAAAAAATTGTTTTCATGTCTGCATTTTGAGATTAGCTCGGATCTTTTATTTAATAATTTATTTTGGTCTAGGAAGGTAATGATAGCTATTTTTTCCTCCGAGCAAAGTTTGCAAGTTTTTGATAGGTTGTTGTAGGCTGATGATTTTTTCCTTATTTTCCAAGATATTTTTGGTGTGGTGTGCGTTTTGTTTTTTATTTCCCAGATATACTTAGAAAGCATTGCGCTGTTCGCATATTTACTATTTGTGAAAGATGTTTTGTGTACATGATCTCTTTGTTTCCAGGGTCCTTCAGTTACTCCTATGTATACTTTTTCTTCATTATCTGGTGATTTTATCGTGGCTTGGTAGTGCTTGTATCTTTAAATGACCCATATCCTTTGTGCATACATGAAAAAGTATACATTATTAAGTTTCTGAAAAATATAAATGTACTAAATCAAAGAAATAAAATAGCTATTTTTTGTAGGCACTGTCAAATATTTTCGTCAAATAATAATTAATTTCTGAAAAAAAAGGAAAAAGAAGAGTGATGAAACATTATTTATAATTGATTATTACTTATTAATTAATTTCTAATATATTTTTTGTAAAAATACCGTATATTCTATTAGTAATTAGAAGGAGGAATGGTACTTCAAATCTGTAGGAATGAAATTTAAATATTAAAAATATGACCGACTCATCTTTAAATGACCCTTTTAGAAAATCTTTGTGTATAAAAATATGAATTAAGCAGATAAATAAAAATGCCAAAACATTTTGTTATTGAAAACCCAGACGAAACGCTGAATAACGGATATCTATGTGAGCAGGCACCCCCATCCCACCTAAACTTAAACTGAATTTGAAGAGCAACATATATTTGATACATAAGTTGTTTAGAGAAATTAAAACCCAACCATCCGTAATCAAAACAGATTGAATTTTCCTTAACCTTAACAACTCTAAATATCAAGATTGCACTTACAAATTAAGTAAGTAACTTATAAATAGAAATTTATGTGTCGCGATGGAATCATTTTTAAAAAGAATTTTTTTTTGTTAGGCTCTACACTGAATTTATATATATATATATATATATATATATATATATATATATATATATATATATATATATATATATATATATATATATATATATATATATATATATATATATATATATATATATATATATATATATATATATATAACGGTGGAGTAATGGCACGGTGGAGTAATGGATAACGGCTTGGATTGAGGAATCGGAGAGCAGAGTTTCGAATTCCAGTCGAATCCATTACATTCACTTACGTGCTAATACCCTTGGGAAAGGTGTGAATCCTCTTCTTCTCCCTCCAACTATGGGTAAATAGCAGGACAGACTGGGTTCTATAGCCTTGGATGGAAACTGGTCTAGGAGAAAACAACTCTGAATTCAAAACCTGCGGATGGTCGTTTGGGGACCTTATGGCATTTGCTTCACCAGGTCCCTGTATTCGTCCCTCCAAAAATGTGTGGATGGCCCTGCACAAGGCCTTCACCACTATATTCAAATCTCATGTGTCGGTGTCGGGCTTTCACTTTCTGGGAACTGATCTGCCTGACCCTCATACGTCGAGTTCGACGGGAGAGTCAGTCATATATATATATATATATATATATATATATATATATATATATATATAAATATATATATATATATAAATTAATTGTAGAACCTAATTAAAAATTGTCTGAATTTCTCATTATATACACTGTTAATATTCGGCCTATTGTCTTCATCTTAGCTTTTTGTTATCACTACATTTCGGCTGTTACGTACATGGAATTCGGAACTGAAATCCCGTTATTTAATCTACAGAGTTAAACGTTTAATTAATACCGGATGCTTATCTTAACATTCTGCTTGTGTCTTCTTTGTTCTTTAGTTAGCACGTGCATACGTTACATCCTGCGAATACCTCATAAATAATGAACTATTTCCTTTTCATCACGTAGAACGACGTTAAAGTCAGGGACGCGATTTTCTTGCAACGAGAAATAGAAAGAAGGGTAGATAGAAGAGGCGATAACGCACGTGTTTAACGTATGTTTCAGTAAAATGGAAATTTCAAATCTTTTTTGTACCCACCTTACTTCCTTAAATAACGACCAGCTTTCATATCTATGATTGTTATTGCCATATTCTGTTACATTTCTTAAGTTCAAACATTTAACGATTCAATAGGGGTGATTATACGAATAATCTATTGTCGTAGTACTCGTCATGAGCTTATACAATCACTAACTTAAGAATTAGGATTCATCAGAATATTAAAATAGGAAGATTTCTAGTAAATTTATTGATGTGGACCCGAAGTAAGGGCCACGGAAGGAAAACACGGAACACGGGTTAGAGGTAAGAAAGATACAGTGTAACCCGGATATAAGAGACCCGGATATAAGAGAAACCAGGATATAAGAGAGATTTTCTCTGGTCCCAAATTAGAGCTTGTGTTAATGTATATATAATAGACCAAACCCGGATATAAGAGAAACTCTGATATAAGATAAACCCGGATATAAGAGACTTATTCTCCGGTCCCGACAACTCTCTTATATCCAGGTTACACTGTATATTAAACAGAAAAGTTACAAAGAATAGTGTAAGAGTAAGCAGAGCTTACTATCCAGTGGTGTCCGATATTGGTATCGTACGCGGCTGCGCATTACTGGTGCTACTCCCATGATACTACCATTCACATAATAATATAGTACTGGGAGAGTCCATGATGTAGGAAAGTAGCGGTCTCACAACACTCCCCCACTTCCAAGAGTTTTCCTCTTTTCTTTTCTTTTTTTCTCTTTTTTTCTTGAAGGAAAAAAAAAGTAAAACTGTTAATACCTCTTCCTCTTGGGATTCACGCCGAGTGGTTGAGTAAATTTTCTCTTTCTCCCCGAGCGTCGTATTTCCGGAGAGACTTGGGGCGTGTCAAGATCGAAATGTTCGAATATTACGTCTATCGGTTCTTCGCAGATATTTTGTGGTGATTCCTCAAATTCCTTCAAACGGCATTTCCTGAGCTGGTTCATATGGCGTTTGTGGGTATTTTTCGCTCCATGAACAATATAGACCAGTTCGACAATTCTCTGTTTGATGTTGCCTACTTCCCAGAATTTTATGTTGTTTTTGTAAGACTTAAAAGGGACTTTGTCGCTAGGATTAAAATATGTCTTAGAGAGGGAGCGAAACGGTTTTCTTGAACTTCGCTTGCCGTGGAATGAGTTTATCAAAGACGGTCTTGATTTTTCTTGCGAACAGTGTTTTTGCAGGCGAGCGTCCCATAGGCGTTTTAGGATTAGGGGTTATCCTATAGACCTGCAGAAAGTGTTGTAATGCTCTATCCGTCGGTGTGCCTAGTGCCTTTTTTTAAAGCTCTTTTTAGAGTGTCCAGAGCCTCTCGGCCTGACCGTTCGACCTGGGGTGATACTGAGGCGTCGTAATGCGGTCTACTTGATACGACTTGCAAAAGTCTCTGAATTCACTTGATGTGAATGGAGTGTCGTTATCAGTCACTACACAATCTACCACGCCAAAACGCGCGAATAGCTCGTGTAAAAATCTGATCATGCAGTTGGTGGTTTGTTTTTTACATTGCAGGACCTCAGACCATTTTGAGTGGCTATCCACAACAATAAGGTAGTACATGTTGTCTAAGGGTCCTGCAAAATCTCTTCCATGGATGGTCTGTGTTTGGCCATAGTTTGCACGTTGTGGTCGGAGATTTTGCTGCAAGCGCGCATCCCTTACAAGATTCTATCATGTCTGCTATGTCTTTGTCCATATTTGGCCAATATACGTAGCAGCGCATGAGGCTTTTCGTACGGCTCTTCCCCGGATGTCCCATGTGAAAATCCTCATGGATTTTTCTTTGTAGGCTACTTGGAATCACTACTCAGGCATTATACAGTAGAACATCCTCACATTTGGAGAAAACTTCAGGCACATTTAGGTCTTTGTTGCGAATTTTGTTTTTGATACTTTGGCTGAATTCATCCTCTCGAGACTCTATTTTTATGTCGGTCAAAGTAACTGGGAGTTCTCTAATTGTATTCAAAATCATATTTTTGATTTCATAATTCGTCCTTAGTGTAGCAATGATGGAGTCTTCAAAAACTTCCGTATTTTTAGGAATGAGTCGCGATAAACTCTCCGCATGACAAATATTTTTAGATTTTAGGAACTCGATCTTAAAATTGTAATTCAAAAGAATCGTTCCCCAACGACGTAATCTATTCGCCGTATAGACCGGTAGGCCTTTCTTGGAACCAAAAATTGTTATTAGAGGTTTATGTTTCGTTTGCAGTATGAACCGTCTTCCATGTAGGTATCGATGGAACTTAGTGACGGCGAATATTATCCCTAGAGCCTCTTTCTCTATTTGGGAATATTGTTTCTCTGATGGTAGTAAAGATCTAGATGCGTGTGCTATCGCTTTTCGCGAACCATCTGGCAGTTTGTGGAGAATGCAAGCACCGATGCCGTATGAGATTGCATCACTTGCGACAATGATGTCGGGATTAGAGTCGTAGAGGGTGAGAGAGAGATACGAAGTAAGTGTTTTCTTGATCTTCTCGAATGCGTCTTGGCATTCAGGGGTCCATACCCATGCTTTATCCTTTTTTAAAAGTTCGTTAAGAGGTCCTCTCAACTTCTGCATGTTCTTAATGAAACCTTGGTAGACGTTAGCAAGACCGAGAAAGCTTTGTAACGATTGAACGTTAACAGGGGCCGGCATGTTTCTGATTGCATTGGCTAATTCTGAATCCGGCCGACGACCGTCTCTATTTATAATGTGACCTAGGTATTCGATCTCTGGTAAGAAAAAATCACGCTTCCTTAACCGTATTCTTGTAATTTCTTGAATACGTTTATTATATGGTTCCGGTGCTCTGCCGACGTTTTACTGGTCACCAGTATATCATCCAAATAGGCTGTTGTGTAGTCAAGGTCGCCCAGCATGGCGTCCATGACCTGCTGAAAGATTGGAAGCCCAACCTTAACCCCAAAAGCCAGTCTGTTATATTTGTACAGACCTTTATGGGTGTTTATGCAGAGCAATTTAGAACTCTCTTCATCCACCTCTATCTGAAGGTATGCGTCTGAGAGGTCTATTTTGGAAAAGATTTTTCCGCGATTCAATTTGTTGAAGATTTCTTCAGGGCTTGGGAGGGGATAAAGATGATCCTGCAAAGCATCGTTTAGCCCTGTGGAAAAATTTGCGCATACTCGTATTTGGTTGGACTTTTTTTTCATAGACCGTAGGTGCTGCCCATTCGCTAAAATCTGTTTTTGATAGAATACCCGCCTGTTCGAGTTTATCTAATTCTTTGTTGATCTGTTCTAGAGCAGCGAAAGGGACATTCCATTTCTTTTGAAAACTGGTCTTGCACCGTCCTTCACCTTGAAGTTAACTTTAAATTTAGAACATTTCCCAAGGCCGCCAGAAAAAACCTGGGGAAATTGTTGTTTGAGTTCCTTTTTGAGATTTTCCGAATTGGACGTTGTACTTTTTATTTTTTGGCAAAAAGTGCTCATTGGGCAATCCCATAGATTAAATTTTTCTATCCCATCTGTTCCGAATAGGTTATCTGAATGTTCTAGTACGTAGGCTTTCAGCTTTTTGGTAACTCCATTTAGTGTTACTGTAAGGATCACCTGGCCTAAGATGTTAATATTCTCGCCAGTTACGGATTTTGCTGTTTTATCCGTCTTTAATAGGGTCGGCTTGTTTAACTTTCGCCAAGTACGCCAGTTGATAATCGAGAGGTCAGAACCCGAATCAAGCTGGAATTTTATAGAGTTATTGAAAATATCAACAGTCACGTTTTTTTCTTAAATTCCTATTGACTATGTTGGTCTTACCTAATTTTACTTTTGTGTTACCTCGTCTTGTTGGCGTACTAGCACTGAGTTAAGTTACGACCATTTTTATTGCAATTTTTGCAATATGTTTTCTTCTTTAATGGACAGAATTTCATCCAATGCCATTTTCCAAAATGGTAACATGGTCCGGGAGGTTTCTTTAGCCTATTCGTATTTTGTTTATTGTGGGATTTAGAACATGAGATTTGCCTTTTGTCTTTTTGCGGGGAATAAGAGGTTGGGTTGTTTCTGATTTTTCTAATCTGAGCCACACCTGATTCCTCGATCGTTTCTGAGTCACACTTGACAGAAATTATTCTTTGACAATCCTCTGCTAATTTTTGGAGAGTCAATTCCTGTTCGTTTTCGAGTTTGGTAAGTACCCGACGTCTGACCTCGGCGTCTTCTACAGATACTAGACCTTGTGCGAATATTAAGCACTTAAAATCGTCGCCAGTCAGCTCAGCTAGTTTAAAATCATTACAGAGCTTGTTTACCGACGCTGCAAACGTTAGAAAATCTTGCTGATTGTCCTTGACTGTGTTCAGGTATTTCCAAATTTTCTTTGGTAATATATAGTCTATGAACCTAACATGTTCGATAGCTCCCAATTTCCTTAATAACAGACGTACCTTTTTCTCACTAGGCCATTGTTCACAGTCTACACTGAAAATATCTTCATAACGCCTGTAAAAAGCCTCGAATGTTTTGTCTTCCTCTGGTACGTATTCGAATGTTTCAATCGAGTTGTAGATTGTACTCTGGGAAAATGTATCTTTTTCAGAGTTTTTAGAGCCGTTACATGAATTTACAAGTAATTCTTCAAGTTTTTATTGCTGTAGTTCTGTTTTCTGAAGTGTAAATTGTTGGAATTCTATTTGTTGTTTATGTAACTCCATAAACAATTGTTGCTGTTTTTCGTCTGATTTTTGTTGGTGGAGTTGCTGTCTTTCTTTGCTTTTTTGTTGTTGAAGTTTCTGTTTTGTTTGTTGGAACGACTGTAATTTGAGGAATCTTTCTTCCAATCTCTGCTGTCTTTCATCTGATTTTAACATTTGGACAATTATTTTTTGGAATTCTTCCATATTTAGATAATATGAAGAAAAGTAATGAAAGAACACACAAAACAGAAATAAATAAATAAATAACAGCAATTACTGTTGCTTTGAAAACCCGTGTACCAAGCGGAGGGTACACAAGAAAATCTAGTCAATTAATAAAATTAATAAGAACTACTTACTGGTTTAGATCTTTCGAGATACCGATGTTCCGTTAATTTCAATGTGACCATTTAAATTTTCTGTGTGAGGAGAGAAATATCACTTAGACATAAAAAAAAATAAATACACTGGATTTTTGTTCCTTCTTTTGGGAGAATTTGCTTTGCTTTTTTTTTTTTTTAGCAAAAGGGTAATTTTATGCACGAGATTTGTAGGAATTCAAATCAATTTCATAAAATTTTTCAACACTTTGCTAAATGCGCGACTTGGTGAATAGTTTTTCGAACTTGAGTCAAACGTAGTACTTCGAGCTCTTGAGTTTGTCAGTTTGTTTTGTGCACAAGCTGGGTTTTTTGTAAGCAGTCGTTCTCGATACTTGGTTGCTCGTTTATTGTTTGCACATACTTGAGTAACCTTAAAAGGTAGCTGTGTATTGCGTTTCGTTCGCTGATGTAGTAATGCCAGCTCAAATTCTAGTTCAACACTGATGTGGGAACCAGTGGGGTTAAACGAGTCCTCTGTCGCCACTGATGTGGGACTGGGGCTTTGGGGTTTCAGTGTGGGTGCGTGTCTCGAATCATCTGTCGCCACTGATGTGGACCCGAAGTAGGGGCCACGGAAGGAAAACACGGAACACGGGTTAGAGGTAAGAAAGATATATTAAACAGAAACCTTACAAAGAATAGTGTAAGAGTAAGCAGAGCTTACTATCCAGTGGTGCCCGATATTGGTATCGTACGCGGCTGCGCATTACTGGTGTTACGATATTTAACAACCCCCCCGACACGGGTCGAATGTGGCACAAGGCTGGTTTAACGTGAGCTTACCGAGCCCGTAGGCTCGGCCAAAAATATGCCCATTTACAACCCGTATACACGAGATTAGGAACTGTCTACCTCCCCGGACGAAACTTTGCCCTGCGGCAAAGCCTCGTCCGAGTTCCTCTCTGCCAAACAGAGAGTTCGACAGCAGAGCACCATTACTGGTGCGACTCCCATGATACTACCATTCACATAATAATATAGTACTGGGAGAGTCCATGATGTAGGAAACTATCGGTCTCACAACATTTATAATACCGGATTTAAGAAGAAAGATAATAATAAAATGATAGAAACCAGATAATAAAAACTGGATATTTATGTCATGTTTACATTAGTATTATTACTAATTATTAATGTTAATACCTACTTAGAATAGGTATTAGTAACTTCCCTTCAGTTTTTCAACTAAAATATTATTTGTTTTCTCCCGTAGGGATGTAGGGCCACCAGGTGTACTGCAGCCACAGTAGAAGTGGTGTTTCTTGGGCAAGATAGCCTGACGGTGCCCAACCATCTCCAGGCCGGTTTTTGAATTCAGTTTCTCCTTCTCCTAGGCTTTTTGCCACCCAAGTCTATGTTATAGAACTCAGTCCTGTTATTTACCACTAGCTGGGAGTAGAAGAGGAGGATTTATAACTTTCCTAAGGTTATAAGCATAAAAGTGAATGTAATAGATCCGACTGGAATTCGAACTCTGCTCTCCGATTCCTTAATCCAAGCCGCTCTCCATTACACCACCGTGCCTAAGCAAAAAAATACATTGGATTTATTTAGACGACTGTTGCCCTCGCCCTTGTTGCCATATTCACGACGATTCGGTCGGTGATTGGAATTTCGATTTGAAACCTTTATTTCGTCCACCGCGGTAGAGTGTTCTAGTTTCATGTGCCATGCCTCTTCCGAATGTCTCAGTTATCTCACTTTAACTCAACTTTCCAAGTTTCTGTTCACCACTTCAATAGCCAGGAATTGAACCCACAACTCTTTGGGTCAAGTCAGTGGATCCAGCCAACGCTTTTATTCACTGTACCATGTGTCCTTGACACTTGGCCGAAACGATAAATATGGCAACAAAGATGAGTATAACAGTTCGGATAATGTAAATAAGTCAACTAATTACAATACCTTATCTCAAAAATGTAGATAGCTGCTCTACCGTTACGTAAATGGAAAGTGCTCGGGCGAACTACATTCCCTGGCGCCGGCAAAGCAAACCTCCATGGCAAGAACACGCCATGCCACTTACATAATAGTGAACCATCCACATTCACTCCATCTTCCGTCCGTGAGAAATAAGTTCCCCTCGATCAGCTTCTTCCCGCAAACTACTGCCCTGTGGAACCGACGTCCAATATGATATTTCCCAGACCCCTACAATATATTCAAGGCTAGGATTAATCGTTATCTCCCTCACCTGTACCCAAAAATAGCCTCTTAACTTAACCCTCTACCACAAGTGGCCCTCTAGCCTTGTAAAGGGTTACTCTCACTACAAAAATCAAGAAAATGAAGAAGGTCGGAGCTACAACGTTCGAAACGCCGTGAATATGGCAACAAAGAGGAGGACAGCAGTCCGAGCAATGTAAATAGTGTAAATAATTACAATACCTCATGTCAGAAATGTCGACATACATTGTGGTATTTGGTGAAATGTTTGACATGCAAGTTATTTTAGTGATTTTTTAAATCCTACTTTAAATCGATATGCAGCGGAAAATATCATTTGTACCAAATAAATGCAGATAAAATATAATTTTTTAAAAAATAAGTAAAACAAGCATGGATAAAAAATGGTGACTGCGTTTTCGTGGAAAGATTTTCATGCCTTAAAGATGTTGCTGGAGCATTTGAAAAACTTAAAAGATTTTTTAAATTTTGAGGGTTTGATTTCAGTTTTCATAATTTGACATAAATTAATGCTCTGTTTCTAGTTTTGCGAAAAAAATTTCAAATATATAAAAGTAATTTAAAACATCTAGAAAAAGCGGTTCTGCCACCGAGACATCCGTATGCCTGGGACTAGGCGACAGAACTTCAGTTGACATATGATCTCTCGAAACTTCAGCCTATTTTGTGATTAAACTTCTGTGAACCTTCTGACATTTCTCACACCAGAAAGAGTAAAATTTGCTTTCTGAATTTACGATCAACTTATTCGGAAACCCTTTCGAATTAATTCCCGATCACCTCCAGACGATTTGCAAGATGGATTTGTAGAAATTATTTTTAATGACTCTCTGGTTAAATATATTTTTAGTATCTGTTCCTTATCAAATGTGTGATGTACTATGACTAATACCTATCACTGTCTGCAAAATATGTAGTAAGTATTTTGCTGTTCGCATCTACTTAAAGTTTTTCAGCAAAACCCAATTTGTCAGGCATAAATAATATAGCCGTGTGTCTCTCTGGAACGGCTCGCAAAATTGATTTACTTGTTAAAACGAGCTAAGAATATCCATCTCATTATAATATGCAAAATATATATTGAAGACGATTATCAAGAACAATACTACCTATCTGTTATCTGTTTTATGGTCTGTCATATTCTCCACAAAGAGTATCCGGTATTAATTATAGGTTTTACCGTTTTAGCCCACTGATGGCTAAAATCCGGTATAAAAATAATAATAAAATGTCAGTGTTAATTGCAGACTTCTAATAATATACTGTATTAATTAGAGGTTTATAAACAAAATCCTGTATTACAATTCGCTATCCATTAATACCACATTTTAAAAACAAGTCATGGTAGTAATCAATGGGTTAATAATTGAAAGGTTACGTGAAATCATTTTTGGATAACATGAAAAGCATACAAGCAATCACGCTAAAAAAAAAATGGCAGTTTATTAAAGATCAGACAATGAATATTTCTTTTTGTAGACATTATGATATTGGATTTTTAATAAAATAGTACCGGACGCCAGGTTGTGTAAAGAATAGCAAGCATTGTAAAATATGTATTATTCAATAGTTTTAATTTAAAATCGGTTATTTTTTGCTGCATGATTAAATTAATATTTTAATGTTTTTTATTCATTTTTTCTTGTAAAAAGTCGACGTGTTCGCCATTGAAGTTATTCAAATAAAGGTAAAAGTTATTGGCGTCCGACAGACGTATTTAGTCTTTTCTTTTATAAAGATGTAGCTTTGTTTGTTTTTTAAATCTTCCATTGAAATCTTCTGTCAATGTAAATAGAAAGGCAAGGATTCGATTCTTTTTGCGCGGGCGGCTCAATATCTTGAAATCAAATCCTGCTTTAAATATTGGGATTTTCTTGCCTTGTTCTCAAAACCCATTCAGTAATTACCAACAATAGGAATAACCGCGTTCCCAAGGTTCTGCCTTTGATCTCATGGTTTGTTCTCTTTGTGAATAAATTCATTCTCCTGTTAGAGATTTTAGATCAAACTTAATTTTAAAGTACTTCATACACCTCTCCTCGTCCTCCGCATAGACAATAACTACTAAGAAACGGGGATGACCACTGGCAGTGTTTCTGTATTTGTTTGGAAAACATATTTTAGCTTGTTTGTTCAAATATTCTACAGTTTTAACCAAGATTTTATGTACACTTTTTTCTTTTTATTCCACTCTTGTTATCCTTTTTGATATCCCCTCCAACACTTAGATATTTCGGCCAGGTAATGATTATCACTTCTCAGCTTCTATACCAAGGTTAAGGACAAAACACCTTCCTTGGTAGATTTCCAGCAGTGCAGTCACCTGTGAACTCCCATCTATATTAGGTATCTACAATGGGTTCAGTGAGACTGAAAGTTGTAATCGAGGCGATACTTCTCGCATAGCTCCTTGTGTATCTTTAGAGCTATTTTTCCTTGCGTCCTCAATAATAATAATAATAATTAATAATAATAAAAATAATAATAATTATTATTATATTATTATTAATATTATTATTATTATTATTAATAATAATAATTAATAATAATAAAAATAATAATAATTATTATTATTATTATATTATTATTATTAATAATAATAAAAATAATAATAATAATTATTATTATTATTATATTATTATTATTATTAATAATAATAATAATTAATAATAATAAAAATAATAATAATTATTATTATTATTATATTATTATTATTAATAATAATAAAAATAATAATAATTATTATTATTATATTATTATTATTATTATTATTAATATTATAATTATTAATAATAATAATAATAATAATAATAATAATAATAATTAAGAGAGTAACGGGAAGAAAGTAAAGCAAGGTTAGAAATATCCGAGACCTGCCATGATGCACAAAGATATGAGGTATCAACAATGGATTCCGTGGGACGGAAAGATTCCTAGAAATAATTCCGAGTTGCTCCTACCACAAAAGCGACAACTTCAGCTGCTGCTTGATATATATATTTTTTTACAATTTGCTCCGCCATGACTTGATACCTCTGTATATTTGCCTGTTTCGTCTTCACAACGTCCTTATCCTAAGATACACCAACGTCTATCAGGGTCCTTTTCCAGCTGTCGTTGTGCACAAGTGTGATAGCCTGCCGATTTCTCACCAAGCGCTTGTCATTCAAGAGGATCATATCTCGCAAACGCCTCAGTTGCTTATTCTCAGCTACAGACGGCAAAGAATACTCGAACTACTACTCTGTGTAATCGAGGCGATCCTACTTACAAAGCTCCCAGTGTATCTTCAAAGCTAATTTTCATTGCGCCCTCGATAATAATAATTATTATTAATGATAATAATAATTACGACATCAACCTGACAAAAAAGTAAACAAGGTTAGAAATATACGAAACCTACCATGATTCACAATCTGATAAAAATGGACGTCTTACATAGCTCCCAGTGTATCTTCAGGGCCACATTTCATTGCGCCCTCGATAATAATAATTATTATTAATGATAATAATAATTACGAGATCAACCTGACAAAAAAGTGAAGCAAGGTTAGAAATATACGAAACCTACCATGATTCACAGTCTGATAAATGTGGACTAGACGCATGCAACTTCCAAATTCGTGCGACATAGTAAAATATTTTGATAAAAAAGTGCATAAACCTTGTTGGGTTCGTCTAGTTAGAAATAACTTCAGTCACGTCAGACGATTTCCGAATAGAACAGGGTTCATCCACTACTCTCGATCAGGAACAGATAATCACTTTGCATTTGCTTTTAAGGGACATACCCAAATATTTAAGGTCAGGCAACTGACAAACTAATCAACAGTACTTAATGGGATATTTACAGTATCTTATTTTAATTCCCAAAGAATAAATATGGGTATGTTAACGCTTCCAATAATTTAAGATCTGATGTCATGAGAACCATGTCTAATGTAGCGTCAAGGTATTAATTTATGATCATTATTATTAATTTCTGAAGTGTCCATACCAGAATGTCAGGAAAGCTGATGATAAAGAAAAACATTCTTAGTATCCCAGTACTTTACTCAGTATGCATGCCAATTTAAGTTTTATTTACATTTGGATGTTTTCGATGCTTCCTGGACTGTCGACTTATTGTTATACTTGAGTTTTGAAATGAGAAAGTTTCAATATAATTTGATATATTTATTGAAAATCTTGTGCTCAGTTTTAATTTTGAGCGTGTTAGATATCGACAAAGTATATTGACAATACCTCATCTAAAAAAGAAAGAAAGAAAGAAACAGTATAAATACTCCTTCTAATTTTCTTTTTTTTGTTCTTCCTTTCTTTTTGGTTTTTCTTTCATTTTTTGCATTTTTTGTTATATTCTTCCTTTTCCTTTCGTTTAGTTTATAAATATTATTTCTTTATTTCTTCAGAAATTTTTATTAAATGTCTATCCATTCGGAATCGTATACAGAACCATATTATACGATTTGCAGCACTACCACATTCAGAGATTAAATTCACAACTCCTACAGAACGCAAGTCATATATTATTAAAGCGGTGATTAAATTATATCTGTCTCGTGACAGTTGTAGCTTAATTCGTGTCGCTGGTATGGCTGAAGCAAACATACTTTGGTTCATTGGAAAAGCAAACAATAGGCATATTAGGTGAGAGAGACACCTGATCATTAAAAGCGGAAAAATAATAATCGACCCTCACCTTGTAAATAGTATGTCCGGTTTAAAATTTTAAGAAGATTAACGGGTATGTCGACAGACCGCTGAAGAAGGCACGAGAGTAACAGCCAAGATGAGTCTGATGGGTAAAAATGTAAATGAAAGCTTGTGGATCTGTCATTTGTTTTTTTTTTTTGCATTCCGGTCAACTTCAAAAAATTCAAATGCAACGGCAATTGTTTTTCCGTCTTCTCAATTCCTGTTATTTTATTGTTCTCTCGCCTTGATAGTTTTTTTTTTCTCATATTCTCTAACACTTAGTAACTCCTTGTGTCATAGTGGCTTTGTGGACTTGGTTGGTGGGGATGATTAAAAACATTCCAAAATTCAGACATAATCTGTTCATTGAAATTTGCTCTTTCGTACATCGACGTCATGAAGTTAAGAGTATTTAAATGGCTGTTAGGTCTCATCATCTTAGTGTGGTAATTGCTAAATGTAACCGCAAGTTTTATTATAGTTCATGCTTTTCTCACATTTTTCCCCTGTTGAATTCTTTTATAGCTTCTTGCTTTTTTGTGAACTCAGTTATGTGTCATGCGTGATACACGCTTAGGCGATTATGTATCTTTCGATACATGACTGACGAGGCAGATTTTTCCCCTCAATAGGCTGCTATTTCTTTCTGCGGTAGACCAGTTGACATCCATGGATATAGAACCCGGTCTGTTCTGCTGTTTACCATTAGCTGTAGGGAGAATAGGTTTCATACCTTTTCCAAGGGTATTAACACGTAATTGAATGTAATGGACTCGACTGGAATTTGAACTCGGCACTCCGATTCCACAATCCGGTGAGCTGAGTTACATTCGCTTACGTGCTAATACCCTTGGGAAAGGTATGGATTCTCTTCTTCTCCCCCAGCTATGGTAAATACATCAATTATCATGAGGTAATCAGTATTTTAACTATTTAGATGGTTCAGATTGTTGTCTTCATCATTATTGCCACATTCAAGAGAATTTTGGGCCGGTCTACACCGCGGTCTTCTTCAGGTGATATTTGTTGGAATTCCCGTAGGAATATTTATTTGAAGCGGCTTACTTTATAAGTTGTAAAATTCCAACCATTAAGCAAAAACGTGTGACAGTGTACGCCATAAAGAACTATCGAAACTGCCCAGATAGACATTACACATTTGGGGAGGATATGAGAATAATCCAGAACCTATAGTGGCAGCAAACTGCCAGATACGGATAGAAAATGAATTCGGCATATATACAAAAATATACAATGTTGTAAGACAAGGATGTGCCTTCTGACCGGACATTTCCAACCTATACAGTGTGGCACGTAATAGAGAATTAGATGTCCGACAGGGATACATTATTAGCAACCACAATCTTAACACCATAAGATATGCAGATGATGCAACAGCGTTGATAGCAAGCACAGAAAAGAAATTACAAAAACTCATACAAACTAGTGAAAGAAATAGAAAAGAAAGGATTAAACATTAATTGCTAAAAGACGTAATGCGTAGTTGTTTGTTAGAGATACTAAAATCAAGCAAGTACACAATTTAAATATCTGGGAATGTCTTAACAGAGGAAGGAATGCCTGATACTGAAATCTGAAAGCGCATTCGGATAGCAAAAGATTGCTTCCAAAAGCTAAGCAAAGAGTACTAGACTGTTATGCAATATCACTCATCCTATATGGCAATGAGTGATAAATAATCGCCTCACAAATGAAGCTGAGACTTGAAGGAACAGAAATGTGGTTCTACTGGAGCGTGTTAAGAATATGATGGACTGAATATGTGAGCAACCCTTTAGAGAAAATGGAAACAAAAAGGACATTTTTAATCAACAACAGGGAGAGAGTTGAAATTTCTAGGGCTCAGGGGGAAAGAGGGCTTGGAAAATTTGATACTCACAGTAAAGATTGAAGG
>OZ038494.1:57638474-57658474 GCA_964036315.1 Acanthosepion esculentum
TAGCAATTCGGGCCGGATTTGCAAACAGGGACCGACGTGCATTGAAACGCAATGTGGCAAAAAATCATCGGACTACTGCGGTCAAAGTGACTGCTGAGTTGAATAATCATCTGAATAGTCCCGCCTCTACTAAAATTGTTCGTCGTGAGCTCCATAAGGCTGCATATCATGGAAGAGCCGCCTTAAGGAAACCTCTTCTCTCCACTCGCAACATTCAGAAGAGGTTGAAGTGGTGCAGAGATCCCAATGCCTGGTCTGCAGACCAATGGAAGCAAATTATATTCTCAGACGAGTCCAGTTTTTCTCTTTTCCCAACTTCAGGGCGAGTTTATGTGTGGAGGCAGCCTAAAGAAGTTTACAACCCTGACTGCCTACTTCCAACAGTGAAGCATGGAAGTGGATCAGTGATAGTTTGGGTCGCCATATCATGGAAATACCTCGGTCCAATAGTTGCCCTGGATGGTAGAATCAACAGCAAAGATTACCTGAAGATTTTGGAAAATCATATTTATCCATTGCCCCAGACTTTATTCCCTGATGGTGACTGCATCTTCCAAGACGATAATGCTCCAATACATACCACTCGAGTGTTTAAGAATTGGTATGAAGAGCATGAAAGTGAGCTAGAACACATGGAGTGTCTTCCCCAATCTCCAGATATCAATATTATTGAACATTTGTCGTGCATTTTGGAGCGACAATTTAGTAGCCGTTATCCTCACCCGTCGTGTCTTAAAGAGCTGGAGCAGATATTAATGGAAGAATGGCTGAAAATTCCTCTGGATGAAGTCAGGAAGCTGTATGATTCCATTCCTAGACGTATTAAAGCTGTATGTGAGGCTAAAGGAGGACCAACTCCATATTAAATAAATTTTCTTTGAATTTAACATGTGTTTCAATTATTTTGTCCAACTCCTATATATATATATATATATATATATATATATATATATATATATATATATATATATTACTCAAATAGTGAATTTCCCTACTCGTTTCCCTAATTATTCTGATCACCATGCATCCTTACTTGATTTATTCCTTACCTCCTCCCCAACCCTTGTAGTGCCTCGCAACAGTCTCCTCTTAGTAACTCTGATCACGCTGTAATATTTACTGATATATCGTTACTGTAATCCCAGCTCCATACTTACCAGCCAACATTGATTCTCAAAAATGTAAATGCAGTTATGTACTGTCTTCCTGATTACTCTTCTATTTTTCCCGCTCTTTAATAATCTTTCTGTTTTCTAATTCTTCCACACACAGCAACCACTTGTTTCTTTGTGGCTTTACTGCCTTCTATGGGGTGAATTTGATTAAAGAACTATTCAAGTATATCCAAAGACATACTTATTAAAATCATCAGAAAATTAATGTTAATATTGTGTCCATCAAACCTTAGAAAATTGTGTGTAAATATTACCTTGGCTACCTAATTAAATGAGGCACGTACAAGCTTCGATGTATAAATTGTCGTTTAATTTACGCAAAAATGAAAATAACACTGACATCTTATTATAACTTATATATTTACCAAAATTGCATAAAAATATTTTGAAATACAAAAGAGTAAATTTATTCAATAAAATGACCACTGGCTTCAACCACGGACTCTAGACGACAGGAATCTCTTTCAAATCTTCTGGAGGGTCGCTTTGTTTAATTTGGTGATGGCTCCAATAATCCTTACCTTCAGTTCATCTATAGTATTACAAGGAGTATTGTCGGCCTCTCGCTCAACTGCGCCCTACACATACTGATCAAGTGGGGCGCAGTCTGGGGAGTTAGCTGTTCAGATATAAGGGGGGATGTGGTCGCATAAATTGTCTGACAACCATGACTGTGTTCTCCTGCTTGTGTGACATGGTGCCGAGTCATGTTGCGCGACGTAGGGTCTTTCAGCAGCCACCCTCTTGACAGAGATCACTAACTCCTCGAGGCACTTGATATAGACCTCTGTGTTGAGTCTGATGTCGTTTTGGAAGATGAATGGAAGCATAACGTCGCATCACTAGTGAACCCTCCAAAAACCTTCGTAGTCACCATTAGACTCATCCAACTCTTTCCGAACCATTTGCACTGTCCTCAGATTGACAACCAAACACCCTAAAATGTTGGTATTGGAGATTCTGGTACGTTTCCAAATTTCTGGCGGAGTAAATTTTGTCGGGTTGCTCCTTTTATCATAGAATAGGGGCAACTGACCCGACTATACTGTGCGGTCGACAAAATCAAAAACCAAATGCGCGAAATTAAAAATATAAAATGGCAACAATTTACCATTGCACTCTGTATATTAACATTTTGAATGTAATGTGCAAAAACATTCCATGCTTTAAGAATGTCTTTCTCTACGATGCTGGCTAACATATAAATCCTTCTCTTCTCCCACACTTAGCTGTTAATATCAGGGCAGACTAAGCTCTCTGGCTTGGTTTGTGGAAACAGTCTATGAGAAGGACACTCTGGATTCAAAACAGATAAACTACAGAACCAACGCCTAATGTGCTGAGCTTGTAACCATATACATCACAAGGTGTCTACAGGATTAAAGATGAAGATATATAAATTATAGAGTATATTTTATTTTTCTTGTGATATAATAAGAAACTCAAATTGGCGTTTCTCTTGCAAACAGGCTCCGGATTTTTGAAGGACTTATAAGAAGAATTGAATTTAACTACATTAAATAAGATATGCTTTATTCTAGAGAGGGTAGTTTTAAATACTTTTATTTGTTAAAGTATATAAAAGTTTAGAAATACATCTATAAGATGCCCTGGGATCCTTATGAGTTTGGGGTTTATCCAGCATCAGAATCCTTCACTCAGGTGACCCTACTGGTGGTGATCAGATACAACCCTTTGACTGCGCAACGAACCACGTCAAAACATAAATCGCAAAATACAAATGACTTTAAGAAATAAAGGGTGTTCCAATATCTTGGACTGATTTTAAATGTGAATTAATTTTAAGATTCTAATGATTTTCTTTTGTTTTCTTTCAGATTTAACAACTTAATTCTTTGGTCGTGGATGCATAGTCCCCAAAATCAGTCGAAATGCCCGTGCAGTGCCTTTTTAGACTATAGAAAAGTATTTTATCATTCTATCTCTTGCAAACAGGATCCGGATTTTTGAAGGACTTATAAGAAGAATTACATTTAACTACATTAAATAAAGATATGCTTTATCCTAGAGAAGATAGTTTTAAATACTTTTATTTATTAAAGTATATAAACGTTTAGAAAGATGACAACGCAGTCGTGTGAAAGCATCAACCGCAAAATGTGAATGGCTTTAAAAGATAATACATCACAAGATGTCTACAGGATTAAAAATGAAGATATTTGAAACATACTGTATATACTCGCGTATCATGCGACCTTTAAAGACATAAATGTGAAGCTAATTTTAAGGCGGTCGCATCATACACGATATATAAATTTTAATTTTAGATCTCGTGTATGATGCGACCCTCTTAAAATTAGCTTCAAAATTAGATCTTCAAAAGTCGCATGATACACGAGTATATACGGTATATAAGATATCAGTCAGTTATGTGCCATACGTGATAGGCGCTTAAGCGATCACGTATCTTTCGATATATGACTGACGAGGCAGATTTTTTTGCAGTAGGTTGCCATTTCTTTCTGCAGTAGACCAGTTTGTTGACCATGTTCGTCGTAGTCTATAAATATAGAATCCAACGCAGTACGTAATCTATTCAATGAAACAACGTTAAAGATTAACACTCACGAGTCAGACACTCTACTGGATCTGACTATATTGCCAATAGCAGCAGCAGCTGTTCTGTAATTCTTCAGTGTTCGAAGGTCTCGGGGGTTGGCAGTGAATATTCGGAAAGAAAACATGGCTGCCTTTATACACGTCGAATTGAATATTTTAAGCTTTCTGATTGGTTAAGACTTCTAATGGTCAACTATAAAATGAGTCAGCTCATTTTGGTTGGCTCACTAGCACATAATGGTACCCAAAAACTCTAATCCAAGATTATAGAACCCGGTCTGTCATGCTATTTACCCATAGCTGGCGGGGGGGGGAGAAGAAGAGGATTCATACTTTTCCTAAGGGTATTAGTACGCATGTGAATGTAATGGATATATGTAGGCCCTAAAAAATAAAAAAATAAATAGCGTTCCAAACAAGATATCGGATATGTCTTTTTTCCCAGATTTTCTGAAGTAGATCGGGTCGATTTTTCATCTCTCCCGTATATGTACTGTAATAGCCTTACATGAACATCAGAAACATATAAAATATATGTGAGTGTTTATGTACGAGCATGTATATGAATAAGGGTGCAGGTGTGTTGATGTTTTGCTGCACTCTACAGTCAGTTAGAAGAAAGGTAATTTAGTTCAGTCGTTTTAATTATAATCAATAGCCAAGCCAACTCTAAAACATAGGAAATTCTTCTATATAAACAATTAAGAAGACAAAAGATCGAAAAAAATAACCATGGCTAATAAGATAAAATCCGTAAACACAACGTCAAACGGCAACCGACTCACAAAACAGAATTCGTCTTGTTACTTGTCAAACAACCGAACAAACATTCCCTTAACATTCAAACAATGTTGTCATCTTTGTTTTCTGCTTGTTTTCAGATAAAAATGGTCTGTTGATGCGGTTTCTACCAATTCCATTACATCGTTTAATTTTATTGATTTTTGGTTTCGAAAAGACTGTTATTTTTTCATCGTGTTTTCATTATCTGCGTCACCAACACAATGCGCACGAAGGTAAGATAGATCTCTCCAATATTTTCATTGTTTTTACGTATCTAACAGAAAGGGTGAGTTTTTACAATTGTGGACACGGATTTTTCCCTCAATATCCAATAAAACAAATATTTTAAAGGGGCTGTCAGAAAAGCATTTAAATCTGAGTTTCCCAACCTGGGCGGCATTGCCCACCAGTGAGCGATTTCAACAGTTGGGTGGGCGATGAGCATCTGAACAGAAAATAGTGAGCAACTGGAAATTTCGGTGGGCGATATAGGATTTTGGGTATTAAATCTGTTTAAATTCTTTATTTTTTTTGTTAACGCTTACAGCACTAACCCCTAACCATATAAATAACATTGACCATAAAATTACATATATATATATATATATATATATATATATATATATATATATGTATATATGTATATATGTATGTATATATGTATATATATATGTATATATGTATATATATATGTATATATATACATATATATATATCTGTGTGTGTGTGTATATATACATATATATACATATATATATATATATATATATATATATATATATATATATATATAGTTTTCGTCGGTCATGTTTGCGTTTGTTTGTTCTTTAATATCTTAGTAGCAACAGCAGCCGTATAAGACAGCGTTATTTCTTACCGGCCATTCTTATTTTTACTACATCATAAAGTTAGTTTACGAACCAGTAACAAAGTTTTACCAAAGCATTTTGATATGCTTCAGAATTTTTACTATACAGGTAGACGGTCGAAAATTTCTCCATGTGAAAATGATCGATAACGCAAAAATGGTTAGGAATACCTGATTTAAATTGTACAATAGTGCAAAATTTATAAACGGGGCCAGAGTTTAATTGCTTCGGGATGTGTCTCTAAATATGCTAAAAATGTAAGTCGACCTATATCTATTAGTTTCCAAAAGTTATTTACTTTCCCTGTGGCCACGTATATAACACTAGTCTACAGCTACTTGAACATTCTCCTGATCACCGCTCTCAAATCAGGCAAGAGTTGCTCATCCGCTCGCATAAATGCATAGAAATGTACCGGAAGTGACTCATTTTGGGGTGAAAATGCTTAGTTTGACATTTTCATGTTATTATTATCAGCCAAATCATTACTGGTTAAGAGCAACATACTCGACACCAGAGTATGAAAAGTTTGGGTTTACTTATACAAAATATCAACTCGAGGTTAGACTATCTGTATGGGGTTGAAATTTCCTCATATTTTTCGTTGAAATGTAGTTGAGTTTAAAATCAGTTATGAACTCCTCTTCCAAGACTAACGAGTTTTATGTATTTCATTTGTGTCTCCATAGCAAGTAGGGGATAGTGTTGCTAGGCCCAATTGTATGGGTTGTATCCTAAGTGGTTGTAACATTTGCATCGAAGCCGTCAACTCTGCTTTACTCAGGTGAATTACTCAGATGATGCCCAACTGTACTGGTCAACGGCCTACTTCCAACTCTTACGCATGGTCACTGCGTCGACAATACCGCGGTCATCGACATCGACCTGTCTAAACTGTGTAAATATAATTAGAAGAGTTTCCGGACCCGAGTGGTCATGGTGAACACCTCTCCTCAACCCACCTGTACTAAGCGGCCAGTGGCCAGTTTGAGCATAGAAGCTAAGTTTCAGAGATCAACAGCTTTAAAAGTGACAGAGGAACTTCTGAAAGAAGAACGGTGTAACCTCCACATTCCGGTACAAAATGAACTGGCAATCCATTGCACTATTTTCCTTTGAATGTGATCATGAGCCACAATTACAACAGTGGGGGCTGGTGACTACAGCGGTGCAAAAAGTGGTAACTAAATAAATGATGATGTTGCTAAGCCCAGACCTAGCCTGTTTTAAATTCAGAATTGTCCCTTCCATATACTGGTTTCCAAACAGAGCTGAAGGACCCAATCAGCCCTACTATTTAAGTCAAAAGTGTATTGGTAGGGAGAAGAGATGGATCCGTACGTTCGTTTATTTGCGCCAGAGGGAAGTTAAGGATATCGACAAGGAATTCGAACTCAGCTGACCGATTTCTCGTACCGAGAAACATCAAAGAACCTAGTATTGTTGAAGTTATCGATAACGGTTTTATCGAGATTTACAAACTCTACGTTCCGTTCAATTTCGCAAAAAAGTCAATAAAATTTGAATAGGCTTATTTGGTTGCAAAATACTTTGATAAAAACTTTTATGCATGCTACCAAACCAACTCTATTTTGTACCTCATTACCATCTGCACTTTGTACCCCATTACCAACTGTACTTTGTACCCCAAATTTTGGTTTCAACCGGTCCATGTATGGCTATTTTTGTGTGTGTGACAGACGGATTAATAGAAGTCACAGAATCCAACTATATATATATATATATATATATATATATATATATATATATAGATATATATATATATAGAGAGAGAGAGAGAGAGATAGATTATTCCACATGCCTAGTGGAGGCTGTCACTCTGCTAAATACTGACTCTGTTCAATGTTGCTTAATTTTACCTGATCGAACGAGATTCGGTGGCTTTAGCATAATATTATTTGTATTTGTTTTCTCTTTAATATAGTGGTGTATTTCACCCAAAAAAAGAAAAATACGTTCTTGTATTCTCCGTGTTTTGTAAAATGTAAGTTTAGCTTTTGGCCAATTGGAGTTGACGGCTCTTTACAGATACTTCATGAATATAATATCAAGTTTTTTGCACTCTAGTTCTTACTGATCAAAAAGCACAAAAATCGAAACAACGGATGACGAAATTTGAACTGGAAATGTACAAACGTGATTAGACAGTAGATTCAGCGAATTAACTTTGTTTTTTTTTTGTAACCTAGGAAATGTTACTGAATAGAATAATCGTACGAAGGTTGGTAATGAACGACAATACTTAGGACAAGAATAACAAATATAAGATTCGCAAGCTGCGCGTAGAAGTAGTCAACTGCTAGAAGTGAGTCAAGAGAATTTCAAAATGAATCTCTAACTGCAGGATATCTACCAACCGCCCCACGCGGTCAGACGTGACACAAAGCTGAATTTAATGTGGGGTATCCGAGCCCGTAGGCTCGGCCAAAATTTCCCGGTAGACACCGTATAATACGGGATCAGGTAGCTGTTTCCCGAGACGAGCTTGCTCATCGACATTGCCTCGTCTGGGGATTCTCTCTACGCGGAGGCAAAGAGTTTGACCAGCACAGCTGGAGGCGAATCTCCAACTGCAGACCAACATACAGTATTTACTACTGTATTTATGTGAGTCGGGAAATACTCATTATCGTCCGTAGGTATGCTACAACTGTTTTATTTAATAACGCATATCGCCCGCTATTTTATCGATATTTGGACTTAGTGTTAAGCAAGCATCAGTTCTGAGATATCAAAGTGTTTCAAAGATTTGTTGAAAAATGCAAATCCACACTCATATACACATACAAACAACCCCCCCACACAGATAAACACACAGTGACTGAGAGAACTCGATTGGATTTACCGAAGAGTCTTGCATTATTAGCCGTAATAGTCACTGTTTACAAACCCGAATTTCCTCCCCAGAGAGCTCAACTAAAATAAACTTTTCAGGAGTATATTTCAAAAGGCTTGTAATGTAATTGATTCTGACCTGTCATCTCGATTTCAGTCAATATCTCACCGATGTAACTTCTCTCTGTTCAAATATTTTTCATAGCAACTGTTCTGATTCACTTTTTTCTCTATTACCTCGATTACATGAAGTTAATCCTGCTAATAGATTGGCAACCAGGTCTCACCGTTTAACTGCTGAACTCGCCAGATACAACCGCCATATCTATTCTAACAATTCCTTTTCTCGCACTTCTCGCCCGTATAAGTCTCTTCCTTGCTTCCCTGCAAACGACAATCTTCAAAAAATTTCAGTACAATGTCAATCGTCGTCAGCTGTCATTCTGAACCCAGTACTCTTAATGTCCTTTCTTCACGTCTCCTCACTAAAGTATTCTGGCTATTTCACTCCCTGTAACACCTTGGGCTCTAGTGACATTATTGTCTTGCTTGTGATGAAACGATATATATATATATATATATATATATATATATATATATATATATATATATATATATATTTGTTATGAAAACACTCCCATGAGTGCTCAGGATCGCCTCGTCAGTGATGTTATGACTTGGGGTCATGGCAAATTTCGGGTCTTCTAACATCATACTTGCTCGCCCAAGAGACCCTACCGAAACAGTACTATTCCGGCAGGCGATCCCGAAACAAAAAAAAACGTCAAGCACGCAACAAATGGACTCCTCAAGTAAATGCCACTGCTGACCAATCAACACCGACTTACGTCACTTCCTTCTCAGCTAAGACGATACAAAAAAGAATCGACGGCGAGCTCCTCTTTTTCCTTCATCTTAGGTTGACCACGCGGAACGACCCGCATCTTCAACGAAGAGTTTGACATAACAGGTAAGTAATGACAAGAAAAGTTTCCTTTCATATGAAGTGTTACTTAACCAAAAAAAAAATACATTGAACATATTCGTAGGTCATAGGAATTATGATCAGAGACGTTTCTCGCTTTCTTTTCCCACCACTACCATTTCTTCCTTCCATTCCTTCTTTACCCCTCCTCCCCCTCTCCCAACTAGGAATGCAGAAAAAAAAACATATATATATATAAACCACATGTACACATCAGGTGCTCCAGACCAGCTGCAATCATCATCTGAGCGCCGTGTTTCAACAAAGTTTCGGACCCTCAAGCTCATTGCGCCCGCAACAGGTGGATGATGTTTCGTTGCAACCGACCTTAGTTAAACTCGATACTAATTTCTGGGTAATCCATGCACTGCCTTCAACCTTTTTATCGTCACAGGTCTGTATTACCTCATTCAGCTTGTGGATACCAGCACACTTGAAGAAACTCTTTAAAGAATCAGCGGGAAATCCACTACAGCCAACCTCAAATAGCACCAGGGTCCAGCCGTACTCCGTCTCATATACTTCAGCCACCATTTCCTCATACCAAAACAGCTTTCTTTAATGAGCCTCGTCAATCCCTTCCTCCCATG
Source organism: Acanthosepion esculentum (assembly GCA_964036315.1). Lineage (NCBI taxonomy): Eukaryota > Metazoa > Mollusca > Cephalopoda > Sepiida > Sepiidae > Acanthosepion > Acanthosepion esculentum. The sequence continues at coordinate 57,648,313 of OZ038494.1, forward strand.
TCACCGTCAGCTCGCTAAGCACCAGATGTTTCTTCTCGCTATCAATTAACAGTGGATCTGGGCTCAGTACAGACATGATAACTTCCACTGGCAATGAAGCATCAACCAACATTGTCCTCTTGAGTCCACCGACCTGGTCTTCTGCCATGTGTCAGTCACATCTTGCTTCAAGAAGGCAATCCTTCGCAGATCCGTCGAGGGTATATTAGTAATTCTCGAAGCTGATGCCACAACCTCCAGGACCAAGTTATGTCTAAAGGTGTACCAGCCGTTCTGTAGCGCCTTCAGGCAGGATGACAGTATGTGGCGCAAGTTTACTATTAATTAAATATTTTTCTTCCATCACTCTTGGTTTTATTGGATTGTTAAAAAGTTCCCGTTTTTTTTGGTCACCCTGTATATATATATATATATATATATATATATATATATATATATATTGGCTCCTGAAAAATTAATTTCGGTTGAGCTCTCTGGAGAAGGAAGTGTGGGTTTGTAAACAGTGACTATTAAGGCTAATATAGCGTGATTCTTCGGCAAAAGTGAATTGAGTCCTGTCGGTCACTGTGTGTTTATCTAAAAATAAATACGCTAAAATTCACCTTCATCCCTGCCGTGCGCCGACGGCTTAGTGGTAGAATTCCCGACTGACGCCAATTCAGTCTAGTTTCGATCCTAGCTAGAAGCAACCGGACGTCTAGCCACACTGAAGAGCTGTAATACAGCGAAACTGTCTGTCTGTGGATGACTATATATATATATATATATATATATATATATATATATATATATATATATATATATATATATATATATATATAACCAGGTCTCACCGTTTGACTGCTGAACATACGGACAAAAACAACTTACTCACTACAAAGTTTCATTCTTGCTTCGATGCGGCTGCAACTCAACTGGTGAGAAGTAGTGAGTAAGTTGTTTTTGTCCACATGCAAAAAATTATAATAAATAATTATTGCTCTACTCTTGGTACTGAACCTTCTTTTGAATTAATGCTGTGAATGTTAGAATTTATAATATTTTCGTTCTCATTAAATTCGGATATATATATATATATATATATATATATATATATATATATATATATATATATATATATATATATATATATATCCGAATTTGCATGCGGACAAAAACAACTTACTCACTACTTCTCACCAGTCGAGTTGCAGCCGCATCGAAGCAAGAATGAAACTTTGTAGTGAGTAAGTTGTTTTTGTCCGTATGTAAAAATTACATATATATATATTCACACATTTCAGAACTACTTGAAAATTGCGGCATTATAACTTTTTCCCTGTTCAGCAGAATTTCTTCTAAAAAGTGCCAAATAGACAACTAGTGTTATAATATTCATAACACAGACCCGATACGACAGTAGTAATCAAGGAACTGACGAATAGTAACGACCAGAGCCACATATACTTTATTTTTATTCATTTATCTATCTTACGTATATATTATCTTCAGCTTGGACGATTTTTGGTGCGTTTCCTTCCTTTCTCTAATTGAGGTCATCAATCACGTTTTAAAGGCAATTTTCTTTTAGATCATATTTACTGATATTGGAGCCATGCATTTGCTTGATTTTGATATCTCCGATTTGTAGATTGTATCTTGGAATCTTTCTCACGCAGAAATCGAAGGGTTATTTAAAAATGTTGATTCCGAAAGAATGAAAATAAGATAGTTTATCAGACTTAAATAAAATGAATTTGCTTTAAAAAATGTTAACGAGTCTAATAAAATATTTTATAAGTAACTGTTATTTAAAAGGAAAAAATAAGGGTACCAAACATATGCAGATGGACACCGTATTGATGGTAGACACAGAAATGTAGCTACAGGAAAATGACAAGGTAGTGAATCGAAGTGTAAAGAAAAAACTAATCATTAATTTTAAGGAGAGAGCCTGAATAGAAAGTGATTCTAAAAAAGATTACTAAAGGTAATTGTAATGCTAATACTAACAGTTTCCTAATAGGGAAACATTCGCCATTAATTGATCGAGTAATAATAGGACGTTGGGATGGGCTATGTTCGTACAAGACTCGAAGGCTATCTGCACTGCGAATATTCTTGTACTGATATTTAGTATCACTGATATTTTATAGCATTATTTAATTATTTATTCTATTTTATTTAATTGTTTTAAATTTGATTGTAATTTTTAATTTAATTTTTAAAACATTTTAAAATTTAATTTTTAAAATATTTAATTATTTTAAAATTATATTTTAATGTTTATTTTTTATTGTTTAATTATTTAAATAGCACCATAGTATCGTTGATATTTTAGAACATTAACCTTTATAGTCATACCCGTTGAAAAATCTTTAGACTATCATTTCTGTAAGTGTAGGTACGCCCGAAAAAAATAATTCTACCATAGGACGTGAAAGGAAGTTTCCATATTTCCTTACTGTTGTGAAAAAATATGATCACGGAATATAGAAAATCGTACAGCACTCGTTTCAGTACTCTGCGTCAATTGGGAAGTGTTTATTTATAAATATGAATACTACTGCTTTGAGAAAGGTTCATTATCGAATGGGAAATGCTGATCTTCGTATGGAGGACTGAAACACACGATTATACTATTGCTTTCCTGCGTGGGTGAAGGTCTCTCTTGTTGTGTGTCAATGAATATCTTTTATTTTGGAACTTTGGCTACCGAATATAATACGGTTCGTATATCTGATGTAAGTCAGCTTTAATTAGCTCCTTGCTATTCCAATAGCCTTCTCGTCGTGCCTGCCAAGCAGGCGGCGTGACACAAAGAAAAAGACAGTCCCATCGATTTGTAAAGTTCTAAACGACTGCCTCTCCTATGTTCTTACTCACACTTTTTTTTATTATACCGGTAACCATCTTGTTATTTTCTCTCAATTCCTGGCGTTAGAATAAATAGAACTATATTCACACATGTTCTAAAGGGCATTAGGGAGAAATTAACAGAAATAGACTGAAGCGAACCTCGATCGTTTTCCGTGTTGACAGCATTTAGACGATGCCATTGCAGTGATAGCACCTATTCCATCATGAAAAAAAATCAAGATGTAGACTAATAAATAATAAACACATCAAATACCTCGGTGTATGGATCAGTTATAACACATTTAGAATAGAAGATAAGGAAATTGAACATAAAACAGCAAAGTGTAGTTTCCCACAACACCGGCAGTTGCTACAAAACCAAAACATTAACTTAATAACACCTCATTTTATGTTCTGAAATAGCCTTACCTGATCGGAAAATCTATATGGATATCATGTAAGACATACAAACCGTTCAAAACTTTCTATACTGTTAACTATTTTTCTTTTTTTTTATCGTTTTTAATGGATTTCATCCCATTCAACGCAGTAAAGACAGTAAGATACAAGTAGTTACTGGGTGTCGAAGAATTAGAATTAGAAACATTTCTAATGAGCGTAACAGTAATTAATAGATAGCGACAGACATTGCCTTTAAAATTTTAAAAGATTATTTTTTGGCTGGAAAGCATGGAGGCGAGTTCCACAAGCAAGAATTAACAGAGAATAAAATATTAGCATGGAATTTAAGCTTACATCTATCCAGCTCATTTCTAAATGGATGAGATCTCGATGACAGTCTAGTACTGCGCTTAAATTCAAAAGAGTTCATCCAACTACCATGAAAGTATTTCTAGAAAAGCACAGGGAGGCAACCTTATGGCGGTGGAAATGTGACTGAACCACTAGATCAGGACAGGTAATATTGCTAATTATTATTTGGATTTTATCAAGAAGCTCAAGGTAAATAACAGGAGAACCGGGCCATATGTGACAGCAACATTCTAAGCATAGACGAATGGTAAACTTATAGACATGTAAGATAGATTCTGGAGAGATAAATTGTCTCGCGCGAAAACGCTTTCTCATGTGTTATTCCTCGATTTCCTATTTTTGGCTTTACCAAGTTTATAGTTGAAGTTTCAGATAAAAGGAAATGTTTTTATTAGAAATTTGTTAAGTATATGACATCATCCTTCTGTGTAAATCGTGATCTGGCGCTACAGAATCAGAAGCAAAAAACAGTACAGAAACAACATATCTTGAGGACTATCAACAGGCACAACGACTAAAATGATTGGCACCTGAAACTCGAAAAGAAAATAATGATATAAACAAGATGTTGAATTTCCACACGACAAAAAAAGGAAACCTACATCAATAAGGGAAAGAGCGATAACAGCTACTGGACTTGAGAAAACCTATTTTCCTGAAAAATGTTTTAAGGGAAAGATTTTATAAATTTCAACTGACTGTAGCACTGGCTGTTCTGTTAGTGAATGCCGAATGTTTCCTGATAAGAAAATGGTTAATATTACCGTTACCTTTCTGATTTTGGTTTGGTTCTGTGTTTATTTAATTTCCATTCATTCCAAAGGAAGAATAACGCAAATAAAAGAATATATAAAATGAGATGACATTAAATGCAATCAAGTTCAAACTCAGGTGCGTGGCTAGTATCATTCCACCTGCAGTCAGTGCATTCCTTGATATCGCCAGTAAATGGCGAATACGAATGCGAGTTAAAGTAACTATTGTCAGAAGGAATTCTGATTGATATGATGCATGTATGCCTAGATCTGCATATATGTGTAACCAACAATGTTCAGCATAGTGAGAAAATAAATCTAGGAATATTGCGTTTGCCTAGTGTGCAAAAAGGAAAATATGTGGAATCTGCCAAATTTTAAAAGAAATCTTTCGAAGATGATGTTTTTTTTTCTGATCTCGAGTATTGACCGTAACCATTGTAAAGACGGGATCAACTCACTCAATAAGTGCCTCGAACACTTAATCAAGCGACAAAATGAAAACTTATTTCACTGACATCTGCCTTTCCAGGCAAACATGATCAGCGTCATCGCAGAATTTTTAGAGGAGCGTTTTCTTACAAATATTTCATCACCTTCTTCTTCTTCTTCTTCTTCTTCTTCTTCTTCTTCTTCTTCTTCTTCTTCTTCTCTCTGCCGTCTTCCTTCGAAACGTTGACGATTGTGGATCTTTACAGTTTCCTTCTCTTTTGTAGTTCTCAGAATCGATTGCCTTTTGACTGTCGCTCCGAAACTCTGTTCTGCCAAACATTTGCAAATGCTCTGTAGTTAGATTGTGCGCTGTTTTCCTCTCCCCCTTCTTGCCCGGCAATATGTCCCCTTTCATCAAGGCCCTCTTTCCTCACGGGTGACCCCTAGGAATTTCAACTCATCTCTTTCGGATTGAACGTGCAGGGTGCGATGGATAAATTGTCGTCTAGGTTACGCAAAAATGAAAATAACTCTGACATCTCATTTTTTTTTTACAGATATATTTACCAAAATTACACAAAAATATCTTGAAATAATAAAGAGTAAATTTAGTCAATTAAATGCCATTAGCTTCAACTAAGGCCTCCAGACAACTTCAGAATCTCCTGCAACTCTTCTGGACGGGGTTTTTAGTGAATGCTGCCATAATCCTTGCCTTCAGTTCATCTTTGGTGTTACAAGTAGTTTTGTTGGTTTCTCGCTCAACTACGTCCCACATATAATAAATGAGGTTACAGTCGGAGTTGTTAGGTGGCCAAATGTAAGGGGTGAAGGAATTGTTACTCCTGCTTGTGAGACATGGTGCAGAGTAATGTTGCTAGACATAGGGTTTTGCAGCAGCCACTCTCTTGACCCAGGACAGCACAGCCTCCTCAAGGCGCTTGATGTAGGCCCCCGTATTTAGTCTGAAAATTTGTATTTGTAAGAAAACGCTCCTCTAAAAATTCTGCGATGACGCTGATCATGTTTGCCTGGAAAGGCAGATGTCAGTGAAATAAGTTTTCATTTTGTCGCTTGATTAAGTTGGAGGCATAACGTCGCATCCTTAGTGATCACTCCAAACAGATCCATAATCACTATTGGATTTATCCGACCTCTTCCGAATGCTCTGCCCTGTCCTTAGACTGACACCCAAACACTATGAAATGTATGTGTTGCAGCTTACGGTGCGAATGCCAAGCAGTACAGCATGTTGTTTGCAAATTTCTGGAGGAAATGAATTGCGGCTATGGTGTTCTTTTTCTTACGGACGCTGCCCAATTGGCCCTACCAAATTGTGCAGTCCATCAAATCAAAAACCAGCAATGCGAATGCGCGAAATTTAAAAAAATATGAAATGGTGACAATTTACCCATCGCATCCTGTATATTTTTTGTTATATTTTCTCAAAAACTTCATCATTTCTCATATGTTCATTCCATGGTATTCCCAGCATCCTTCCGTAAAAACAAATTTCTTCCTTATCTGTGATGAGATTGTACAGCATTCACTGCCATATACGAGATGTGGTATTAAATAACTGTTCTGTCCTCTTTGCATGGTTCTACTTTCATTCTACATATGCTCTTTTATGTTTGGGGTCATGTACGTCATGCGGGACATATGAACGTCAGCATTTTATTCAGCACACAGTTTTGCTTTAGAAAATTGAACTTGTGTTAAAAGCATATTATGCTCAGTATTATTTTGGCATGATGTAACGCTAATCCTTGGGTTGTTATAGATAGAGACATAGATAGAGACATAGATAGATAGCTTTGTTCGCTGTATTTCTATGAGAAATTACTCCCAAATCCCCTGAACATGATTGATATTCACTGTTGAATTATCTTAAAAAATCAATATTCGTTGTTTATAATGAATTATTTTATGATTAAGCATCTATCTATCTATCTATCTATCTATCTATCTATCTATCTATCTATCAGAAAACGGAATCTATCTATCGATCTATCTATCTATCTATCTATCTATCTATATATATATATATATATATATATATATATATATATATATATATATCTGAGAACAGAATCTATCTATCTATCTATCTATCTGAGAACAGAATCTATCTATCTATCTATCTATCTATCTATCTATCTGAGAACAGAATCTATCTATCTATCTATCTATATATATATCTATCTATATATATATATATATATATATATATATATATATATATATATATATATATATCTGAGAACAGAATCAATCTATCTATCTATCTATTATCTGAGAACAGAATGTATCTGATAACAGAATCTATTTATCTGAAAATAGAATCTATCTATCACGCACACACACACACACACACACACATATATATATATATATATATATATATATATATATATATATATATATATATACTGTGTGTTTGTGTTTGTGTGTAAAGGGAAAGAGAGAAAAAATCATACAGAAAAAAGTAACGTTCATTGGAAAAAAATAGGAATGCATATCTTGAATGTCCATATTATTTGCAAGATTTTCGAATATATCGAAAACAGAACAGCTTTTGGCACCATCATGTCTGTAAGTTCCAGAAACGTAACCCCCAACCTACTCTTTCACGCCACATTATTAGAACTACTTGATGCCAAATATTCTAGAGAACAACGCATTGTCATTAATATATCGGACTCGGATCAATAAGCAAAAAGTAGAAGAAATAAAACGTCAAACAAAAACAAATTTAACATAGAACATAGACAAAAATTAGCTGAAAAGTGGATGACGAAAGATGGCGCATCAGGAAATCTGAGGTAAATCAAGAATCTTACATGGAAAGAAGCCCGATATTACAGGTGTCCAGGTTTGGCAACATCTTGTTAACGTCTTATGGCCTGGAAGGTGAGACAACGATTTAGATAGATTTGTTTCGTATGTGCTTGTGTGGACCTCGCTTTGTGAATGAGTGTCTGAGAATATATATGTATGAAGGAAGAAAGAAAGAAAGCGAAACAAGGAGAGCGAGAGGGTGATGAATCTTGCTCAATAAAATATGAAACCTTTGGCGTAGGTAATCTTGACTAAAAAGGATGGTATATTATGATAACTGATTCTGCTGTGGTGCCTTTGTGTCGGGGTTACAGGTGAAGCCCTAGGACGAAATTTCTAAAGATTTGATCAAGGAAAAATGTACATGTTGATCTAGGAAGGTGCTGATTATGGAATGTAATAAATAAATAAAACACCAATCAGTAATAAAAAGTAATCAATGAAATTTCTGATGTTATGCATATAAAAAATACTACACATTTAATATTGCATAGTACAACAGGGCCGGGGAACTTTGAGATGGTGTAATGGTTAACATGCTTGTCTTACTAGATCCATTACCGACTAAGTAGTGAGTTCAATCCTCACTGCATCCACCTTACTTTCACCCTTGTGTCACCTCTAAGCCTCCCTTTGTAAATAAGGGCACTTGGCCGTGGCATATATATATATATATATATATATATATATATATATATATATATATATATATATATATATATATATATATATGGGGGTTGTAAACAGTGACTATTACGGATAATAATGCAAGACACTTCGGTAAATCGAATCGAGTTCTATCAGTCACTGTGTGTTTATCCAAAAATAAATACGCTTAAATTCACCTTCATCCCTGTCGTGCGCTAACGGCTTGGTTGTAGAATCCTGACTGACGCCAATTCAGTCGAGTTTCGATCCTAGCTAGAGGCAACCGGACGTCTAGTCACACTGATGAGCTGTGATACAGCGAAACAGTCTGTCTGTTTGATGACAATATATATATATATATATATATATATATGTATATATATATATATATATATATATATATATATATATATATATATATATGTGTGTGTGTATTCCCTTTCAGAGCAGAGGTTTTGGGGTACATTGCTTTCTGAAAATCCTATAGAATGATGATGGTCCCGCAGAAAGAAGAACAGCATATTTATGAGTGGAAGACAGATCAATGACAATCAGCACGAGTACAGACAACCCCTTTTTCATCTAATACGGAATGACAAGATGGCACCTGGGATGTCTGGGGAATCAACAGACCAAACTTCAGTCATCGGTTGTCCTCGGTTGTCCTTGAGTGTCAGCGTACGGGTGAATAATTGCCATGGCCTGCCATATGATATATTGTCATGGAGCTTATATTCAGAGCTGTCCTTCCCCAAGATTCCTTGCCATATTATTTTTATATTATCTATCGGGAGAAGAGATTGCTTCGTGCCATTCTTACGAATGTTAGTGCGAATTGGATGCACCAAACTCGGTCGTAATTTGAACTTGATATTCCAATTTCTTCTTGTCCGCCGCTTACTGGACCAGCACATCCGCACCTACTTATTCCAAAATTAGGTGTGAGCTAGAGTAATCCTATTACTACGACGGGTCTGACAACGGTTCTTCTACAAAGTTTGACTCAGATTCGAGTCCTGCCGGTGAGCGCATATTATTCTTTAATAAGTTCTCTCGAATATTCAGACCGATAGCCGGAAATAAATAAATATACTGTTTAATAAACAAACGGACCGTCTGCATAAATATGGGTATCCACTAAAAATAACGTTTTCAAACTTCTTCCTCTATCTTCTTCAGTTATTCTTCATCTATCTTCAACTTCATTCTTCTTCCTATACATTCTCCTTCAATCATCTTCCACTACCTTCATCTTCATTCTTCTTCCTATATCTTCACCTTCATTCTTCCCTCTCTATATTCTCCTTCATTCTTCTGCCTCTATATTCTCTTTCATTCTTTTCCCTCTATCTTCACCTTCATTCGACTCCCTTTACTTTCACCATCATCTTTCTTCCGCTACATTAACTTTCATTCTTCTTCATCTATCTTCCACTTCATTCTTGCTCGACTACATTCTCTCTCAAGCATCTTCCTCTGCCTTCACCTTCGTTCTTTTTCCTCTGCCTTCACCTCCGTTCTTTTTCCTCTGCCTTCACCTACGTTCTTTTTCCTCTGCCTTCACCTTCGTTCTTTTCCCTCTGCCTTCACCTACGTTCTTTTTCCTCTGCCTTCACCTTCGTTCTTTTTCCTCTGCCTTCACCTTCGTTCTTTTTCCTCTGCCTTCACCTACGTTCTTTTTCCTCTATCTTCACCTTCATTCTTCTTTCTATATCTCCTTCAATCCTCCTTCTCTCTCTTCTCCTTCAATCTTCTTCCTCTACATTGTCCTTCAATCTTCTATTTTCTCCTTCATACTTTTTCCTCTATCTTTTTTGTATTCTTCTTCACTATCTTATTTTATTTCTTTTTTCCTGTTTATTATTGTTCCCCTT
>OZ038494.1:57663474-57690974 GCA_964036315.1 Acanthosepion esculentum
ATCCCTTCAAAACGCTTTGTAATCACCATTAGACCCATCCAACTCCTTCCGAATTCTCTGCCTATCAAATCCTGAAATTGACACATAAAAACTCTGAAATGTTTGTATTGAAGCTTTCGGTGCGAATGCCAAGCAGTACAGTATATCGTTTCCAAATTTCAAGTTAGAGTGAACTGCGTCATGTGCTCATTTCCTCAGAGACAAATGACCCTACTATACAGTGCAATCGACAAAATCAATAACAAAGTATGCGCATGCGCGAAAGTAAAAAAAATATAAAATGGTGACAATTTACCCATTGCACTCTGTATAGTTATGATGTGCTTGCGTTTTGACCTATGTAATTTAAAATAAACCTGCGTATTGACCTATGTATGTTAACGCTGCGTTTTGAGCTATCATTTGAGGAAACCAAATAAACGGAGACAAGTGATATAGTAAAGTATTGGTAATGTTTTTGTTTGACGTTTTCGTGAAATCAATAATATAAAATAATTAAATAAAATTATACTTAAATTTCTAATTACTTAATTTAAAAATAATTAAATAATCGAGAGGTTTAAATATTATGAATTATGTAATAGCTCGGAAATTTGAAATAACGACAAAATTATATATTACAGACTTTTAGGACACACACACATATACACACACACACAACATATATATATATATATATGTGTGTGTGTGTTTGTGTGATTGCACATGTAAATGAACCTATGTATATATGTGATTTACATAAGTGTATGTGTGGTATATATATGTATATGATAAAACAAAATCTTTAATATTGCCATCAAATATTACTCCATCTTAATTTAAAACCTAAACTTTAAGTAAAAGAAAATTACCCATCTAAAAATAGTCACAAATTACATTCATGAATTAGATTCAAACTGATAGAGATGTTACCTTAACAATCATTTACAATATTGAAAGATTAATATCAGTAAACTGTTATAGTTTAAATAAATTTCTTTTAATGTACTTTCTATGAATGTGTTTTTAAATATACTATTTAACTCATATTAAATCCCTAAATTATTTGTAAAAGAGTTAAAAATTTAAATTGCTAGCAAACGTCAAATTAATTTCTTCGTTGATTTTACAAAATTAAATTACGATCAAACATTAAAATCTTTTTTTACATAAATTGCTAAAAATTACCACTCCTCTTGTCTCTTAGTGAAGCCTAATGACAGCTTCTTTCTCTTTACTTCCCCCTTCTTTCTTTTTAATTTTCTCTCTTCTCCCCCTTCCCTTTCAATATATCACTTCCGTTAAGTTAACCGATTAAATAGGTCAATGTCTGGTCCCTCCTCCCCTAATACTAAGTATGATAGATAGAAATATTAAAATAAACCCTTTCTAAACTCGATCATGTCTCTCACACAACCCCTCATTACCCTCTCTGTTAAATTACATAAATTAATTCTACCCGTCAAATGTGTAAATGTTCATTTCATTTTTCGTTTCATCTTTTGGAAGTGTAGTCTGATGATCCAACGTCCTTTAAAAGGGCTATGGTGAAATAAATCATTACATGGAGCCTTAAAGTGGTCTGTTTTTCTTTACATTATATATGGCCTGTTTTTCTTTAAATTATATATATATATATATATATATATATATATATATATATATATATATATATATATATATATATATATATATATATATAAAGTGATATTAAAACAAAACACCAAAAAAACATTTACACTCATTCTAAATTTTAATATTATTATGGTCAAATTTGAAAGTCGGTATAAATATATGATCTGATAATAATTTCCATAGACTTAACGAACATCTGGCAGTGAGGGGCGTTTTGAAGCGAAATTCGAAATTATTTGGTATATATGTTCAATCACTTGTTTCTAACTTTTTGAAATGCAACGATTTTTCTTGTGATGGTTAGTGGGTTCGTTTTCCTCTTATGTTTTCAATGTTTTTCTTTTTTATCTATTGAGAAAGCATCAAGTGCTCAATTCTAACCACACTGCTCTTCCACAATAATATTATTATTATTATTTTCGTTGTTCTTCTTTTTGCTGTTTTAATTATCGTTTCTACTTTCTGTTCAATACAATTCCTTTGCGCGACACCTTAAATGAGGCAAGGTAGTAAATATAGACATTCTCTTTGCATTATCATAGATCGAAATATTTTGGATTTGTATATATATATATATATATATATATATATATATAATATATATATATATATATATATATGTAGTTTTCAGGTATGCTTATATTTATGGGATAAAGGGCTCAAAATCAGACATAGAGCCTATGTAAAAATAAATGTAAAAGTGAACATTGAAGTCAAGACTCAGAGGCGACAGGCTGTTTTTATGCTGGATGCAATCGTCAGTGGTGCATTGTGGGTAATCTATTCTGGCGGTTATTTTTTGCGGGAGTGGCTTGTTTATTTATTTATTTATTTGTTTGGGTTAATTTATTTTATTTGTTTTTTATATTATTTTGGTTATTTTTGTTTATTCATTTCAGTTTTCAATTTTTAAGTGAGGTAGTAACATTTTGTTTTCATGTCTTCATTTTTAGATGACCCCGATCGTTTATGTAGTAATTTATTTTGGTCTGGGTAGGTAATAATAGTTATTTTTCCTCCAAGCAAAGTTTTCAGGTTTTTGATTGTTGTAGGCTGATGATCTTTTCCTTATTTTCCAGGATATTTTTGTTGTGATTTGTCTTTTGTTTTTAATTTCCCAGATATACTTGGAAAGCATTGTACTGTTCTCGAAATCCTTCAGAAATTGGATGTAATTAACCTGAAATAGAATAAATAAAAAATAAAATAATACTTAAAAACAATTAAAAACAATCAACCCAAATAAGTAAATAAAATAAATAATAATAAACAAATTAACAAACCAATCCCACCAACATAACCGTCAGACTAGACTACAACGACCAATCCAAAAATTGGACATAAAAATAGATATGACTTCCAAATATCGATAAAAACATCTCTATGTTACTCAAAAATCGAAAACCAAATAGAATAAATAAAAATATACGAAATAAAAAATAAGTAAATAAATAAAAAACTAATAAAAATTAATCGAAACAAATAAATAAATGAACAAATTAACAAATCGCCCCCGCTAAAATAACCGTTAGAACTAATAAAAATAATCATAAATAAGCAAAAATAAGTAAAAATAATCAACCCAAATAAATAAATTAAAAACTGTCCACCCGCCAAAATAACAGAATAGACTACGTCAAGCAATCTAAACATTGGACGAATAAATAGCTTTAATTAACTATTAAATACGCGACCTAAACAAATCCCCGTCATTTTTTTTTAATACGTTAATAAAATATCAAAAAACGAAAAGATTAAATAATACAAAATGAAAAAGAAAAACAAGTAAAATAAATTAACTCAAACAAATAAATTAACAAACAAGCCACTCCCGCAAAAATAACTGCCAGAATATATTACCCACAATGCACCACTGACCCCTATATATAAATATATAGAAATAGCCGAAGAAATATCCAGCAATCACGGTCTGATTGCGTTCAGCCTGAAACAGCCCGTCGCCTCTGAGTGTTGACTTCAGTGCTCCCTTTCATATATATATATATATATATATATATATATATATATATATATATATATAGTTGGTTGTATTCATACCTTTAGATAGGCATTAATCCATCTTCTAGTATGTGTGATGGTGTAATCCAACAACCACTTGAAAAGAGGAATTGGAATAGATGTTCGAATTCCTGTCGGGTTCGTTACATTCACTTATAACCTTCAGAAATTTGATGTAATTGAACCGCGAAGGATTCGAAATCGATTCTCTGGTTCCACATTCCGAATCATCTGCACATCGTTCGGTTTGTAGAAATCATAATCTAAAGTAATTCTTAACATGTATATATATTTTATTAAATATTCTATTTCCATTAATATGCTCTTCTGAATAGATGTGCTGTTCCAGACTGGAATTTTGTTAAACTGATGGCACTGCTACTTGTCCGAGAAGGCCTTTTTGGCTTGTAGTTGGTAATCATTATATCTTGTCTGGTTTTATTCGAGTTGAATTACAGAAGTTTTGAGACATTTAGGTGAGACATACAGGTGTGCAACAAAATAATTGAAACACTTGTTAAATTCAAAGAAAAATTATTTAATATGGAGTTGGTCTTCCTTTAGCCTCACATACAGCTTTAATACATCTAGGAATGGAATCATACAGATTCCTGACTTCATCCAGAGGAATTTTCAGCCATTCTTCCATTAATGCCTGCTCCAGCTCTTTAAGACACGACGGTGGAGGATAGCGGCTACTAACTCGTCGCTCCAAAATGCACCACAAATGTTCAATAATATTGATATCTGGAGATTGGGGAGGCCACTCCATGTGTTCTAGCTCACTTTCCTGCTCTTCATACAAATTCTTAATCATTCGAGCGGTATGTATTGGAGCATTATCGTCTTGGAAGATGCAGTCACCATCAGGGAATAAAGTCTGGGCCATTTGATGAACATGATCTCCCAAAGTGTTCAGGTAATCTTTGCTGTTGATTCTACCATGCAGGGCAACTATTGGACCAATACATTTCCATGATATGGTGGCCCAATTGATCCACCCTAATACTTCACTGTTAGAATAAGGCAGTCAGCTTTGTAAGCTTCTTTGGGCTGCCTCCACAGAACACATAAACTTGCCCTGAAGTTTGGAAAAGAGAAAAACTGGACTTGTCTGAAGATATAACTTGCTTCCATTGATCTGCAGACCAGGCATTGTGATCTCTGCATCACTTCAACCTCTTCTGAATTTTGCGAGTGAAGAGAAGAGGTTTCCTTACGGCAGCTCTTCCATGATATCCAGCCTTATGGAGCTCATGACGAACAGTTTTAGTAGAAACTGGACTATTCAGATGATTATTCAACTCAGCAGTGATTTTAGCCGCAGTAGTCCGATGATTTTTTGCCACATTGCGTTTAAATGCACGTCGGTCCCTGTCTGGAATTTTGCAAGTCTGGCCCAAATTGCTCGATTGCTAGAGGTGTTGCCCTGTTTCTCGAATTGCGTCATAGGTCTTTTATATGGTAGCTCTTGAAAAACCAAACAGTTCAACAACCTTAGTGATCGAGGCTTCTGCCATGCGAACTCAAATAATATGCCCTATTTCGAACTTAGAGAAGTCAAGCATTTAGCTTAAATTTTACTAAATTCTAAAAATAAATAAGACAAAGACATTAAATTAGATAAATAAACGTATTTACAATAGATATAACCTGCAATTACGAAGTTTTAGTTAAGTGTCTTAATACAATAGGTCTTTGAAATATAGGAGTGGAATTTGCACCTGTTCCAATTATTTTGTCCAACCCCTGTATATTAATTTCAAAGAATTGAAAAACCCTCACCACATCCTCTGATTTCCATGTACTTGCAGCGCTCAAGCCACTTCGTGAAGACCCCATGGAAATCATGACAAGTGAAAGTGTCCAGGATTCTTTTCACAGCCACCTTCACCTTCTTAATGCCTTGGAAACGACTACAGTTGAGGTTCACCTTCAGCATGGAGAACAAACTAAAGTTACATGGAGCAAGGTCTGGACTGTAGGTTGGTTGAGGGCAGTTTTGATGCTATTCCACCCGAACAAAAGAATTTGGCATGCCAGATTATTAGTAGTATACCCATGATTGTAGACTAACATTACGATAAGTTCTGAACAGTTATAACTCCCACTGATAAAAAGTCTCAAAACTTCTGCATTGCCTACCGTATGTTTTTATGAAAGAAGAAATTGCAAATATGACAGGTTCAAGATCAAGTTCGTTCTATTTTAAGCAAATGGTGCACTGTAATAATGACATATCTTCAATGATTATACTGTCCTATATGAGCATGTCGATAGCTGTCTTCCTTCAGACTCCATCCGAAACATACTAGTAGAAAATACAAACATAATAGCCTCATCCACATGTAGAAATATTAGGTTGGTGCAAAAATAATGTCGTTTTTTGACGTTCTAACATATGTGAGAAAACGACATTATTTTTGCACCAACCTAATAGATTAAAAACAATGGAAACCTTAATAATAAAAAAGCAAAACCAACACTTAATAATATTAACTACTAACACGGCCACAATGTGCTAATCGTTTTCGTAAAATAAAACATCTCTATAACACTAAAACATACACACAACGCACACACCCAATTATATTGAAAAGAAAAAAGAAAATCATCCATGATTATGTCTATAGCCGAAAACGCTCGGAATTATAGAACATTTGGACAGTTTCTACACACTCTGTGTCCCCCAAAAATCACTTGTTCGAACACAAGAAAATTAAATAAAAAGTAGTACCTTGTCTCACGGTTTTAATCAAACTTGCATAAATGAAAGATTGCTGCGTAAATACGGACAATATATATATATATATATATATATATATATATACGATATATAAAAATTTGAAATAAAACATTTCGCGGAAGAAGTTAGACATTTAATATCGTTTTTTTATGTTATATGTACACACATGTACTTAACTGGCATCTTATATCAGTCATTCCATATGATAGTGAATGCTGGTCAATCTCATCACTGACGAAGAAGAGACTATTTGGTGCAATATGTGGTTCTACAGAAGGATGCTGAGAATCAAATGGATTGGACATGTGAACAAATATATTTTAGAAAAAATATGAAAAAGTGGACACATATACAGAGCATCAGGAAGAGACAGTCTAAATTTCTCGTGTACCTAATGTCGATAGAGGGCTTAGAAAATATTCACTGGCAGAAGATAGGAAAGTAGAGAATAATTTATCTAACGACCTTTTGTAAATGGTCATCAGAAATTCTGAGAGATAGCAAAACGAGAAAATTTACTAAAAGCTACAAAGGACAGGATATTGTGGAGAGCCATGATCGTCCTGAATGGTCGTGTAAGTCATAAGAATATATATATATACAGCTTAGATTGGATTAAAAAAAATATGTATCAATATTGTGATTTTCTTTCATTGTTTAATGATAATGTTATTAAACTTATCAGACTATATGAAAAAAACTTACATAAAATATATAGACAACACTTATCTATATTATTTAATGAAACATGTATGAATGAAAAAATGCTGCCTAAATACACACAATATATATATATATATATATATATATATATATATATATATATATATATACTCACTATTTAGTTTGTTTAAACTGTTGTCCTTATCTTTAACCATATTTACGACGTTTCGACCTTCTTCAGGTAATATACCCTACCTTTATTTATTCCATAAGATTAGATTACTCTAATTACACAGATAGCTGTTTCAGTTAATTATATCTTTTTGGTCCCTTGAACATAATTGAACTAACAACTTTTTGGCTGAAGTTACTTTTTGGATAATTCAAATAACGCTTTCATCAACTGGGCCATGTGTCCTTGGAGACATCAGTGAATTTTGTGGACTTATAAACCTAAGTGTCAGTAAAATATTTTTTGTGCTCATATTAGATTTATTTTTTTGTTATTGTTGGTGGCCTTTACTTTTCTGTATTACTGGTTCCCATATTTTATTTATATCTATGCTTGGCGGGCTTTGGAGATTTTTGTCGTCTAGCATATGCGTTGATTCCTTAAGTTTTCGTATCTTCCAGTGATGTTCTCTCTCTATTATGTCACCTGAAGAAAGCCGGTGTGTACAACAGTCGAAATGTTGTGAATATGGAAATAACGATTAGGACAATCTAAATAGTCTAAATAGTTACAATCATCTCAGAAATGTAGACACACAGACACACACGCACACACTAACAGACACACACACACACACATATATATATATATATATATATATATATATATATATATATTGTTTCGAAATTATTTCGAAATAATTTCTCATTTCTTATAAGTTATATTTTAGTAGATACACGTGTTTGAGTAGACGCCCTGTTTTTGCTTTCCCATCAAAGAGATTTACATCTAACGGTCTGTAGTTTCGAAGCTCATAATAAAGAAAATATGCCAGAAGGAAAAAAGTTTCTATGACACGCAAATATATTTATTTTTACAATGTTTCGGTTAGTGTATTCATAGGCTTTCCCGGATGTGGACCATAAACATTTATTTTCCCCTGTTTTTTTCTTCCTTAGCTGCATGTGCTTCTCGTCTTTCTTAAGTATAAATTGCGTAATCACCAGACACGACAAGACAGATCAAAGAGCTTTATATCTTTATTTACCGTTATCGGATTCATTATTTGTCTGAAAAAAAAAAAAAAAAAAAAAACCGCTGGATTTTGAACTGGACGAAACGTTGCGATAAAAGCGACAGGTCAGCTCGTTCGAAGATTTATTGACCAATAGGAACACTTTCTGAATTTCAGTCGCAAGTTTACATCAATTGTTCGGATGGACCAATTTGTGTTATTCCATTTCAAATACCCAACGGAAAAAGAAAGCCGAATACACTCACGGCATTGTGTATTTGCGAGCGCCACTAACACATTATAAATGGCTTTTGTCCGCCTAATTTGTTGTAAAAATAGAGTAAAAGACGGCATTAAAAATCACAAATTATCGACGTTTTATAAAAAAGGACAGTTGTGACTTGTTAATTATACATGCATGACACAAATTGATGCGAGTATGAACGGCTAGATGGCGACATATACAAATTAGTGTAATTAGCAAAATGAAATGTTATGAAGGTATTTAATTGATAAAAACTTTTAGATTTTAAGTGGCCATAGCCAAAAGTCGGTAACCATCATTCTTTTTAACCCTCTCTTAATAAGTGTTCTTCTTGAACACCCTTCAAAATTGGCAAGTCAAAGATTCAGGAATTGCTCTGCCAAATAACTAGAAGGGGTTTCTGGTTTGAATCCGAATATTTGTGTGAATTGGAAGCTGTTTATTTTTGCTTATTAGAACTTTTAAAATTTACATCTTCATAATTTCACATTAAATTTGATTTCTCAAATTAAAACCTTTATTGACTTTTTTTTATCTATTGTACAAAAGATTAATAAAAAACAATATAAAAATAAAAATAAAATAAAATTAAGAATACTCGTTTATCATATAACAAGTGAATAAAAATAAACTATTGACGCCATCATTATTATTGTGCACTAATAAAATGTCTGTTGAACCGGCTAAACACCAAGAGATTTCGATCTGGACCCTTTATTTAATCTAAGGCGTTAAATTGGGCTCGTTTTACTGAGCATTTCTAGGGATACATCATCTCGTTCATATTATATACTGCTCGGTTATCGCTCACCCCTGAGTTCAAGTACTCACTGCCATGGCCTGAACTCATCATGTCGCCAAATTCACGAACCAAGGCCTTAATACACAAAGAAAATCTGACGGACAATTCTTATCGGATAACTTAAAACTAAACTATCAAGATGTTGGCATTCTACCCTATTTCAAATAAAAGATTGGGAAGGAACCCCCTGTTATATATCGTACTTATGAACACTAATGGGTATGTCTCAATCCAGATAAATACATTGGACCCTATTGTAAGTGGAGGTAATATGCTGTCTATGTAGTTAACCACTAGCAGTAGTTTACCTACTTCACGCCGCTGGCGAGTTTGGAATTTTGTTGATGTTATAAAGATTACTGTTTCATTCTCAAACTTCATTTTGGTTATTCCTCATTCAGTAACCCTTGATAACACCCTCCCCCAATCAATATTGGAAGGAGTGATAACAGCCACTGGACTTGCGAAACCCATTTTCCTGAAAATAATTTTTAACGAGAATTTGTTTATAAATTTCAACCAAATGTAGTAAGAACTACTCAGCCAATGAATACCAAATGTTTCCTTATAAGGAAACAGCTAATATTGACATTACCAAAGTAGGATATTTTCGACATAAATTCGTTTACTTTATCAAAGTGCTGGCAATGAATATGTACAGAGACTTTGTGTGTGTTTGTCTTTTAATTTTCTGAACAGTTTCATAGATTTTCGCCATCTGAACTTTCTTGCTACCTTTAAAATCATGTGCTTAACTAGCCTCGTCCTTAACATGTCGCCAAGCCCGTTCAGAAATATCTAAACTGTCAGTGAAAAACAAACGCTTTCTCAGATCAGCGCTTTAAAATGGCTATAAGCATGTAAGGTATGTGTCTTAGCAATGATTACATTTCTTGGAACATTGAAGACTGGCGTTACAGAATGAAAATCAAAGAGTTGTACGAAATAACAAAAACAAAATTCCTTGAGGACCTGAGAAACCCATTTTCCTAAAAAAAATGTTTTTAAGGAGATTTTTTCAAAATTTCAATCAAAAGTAGTACGAACCGCTCAGCCAATGAATGCTGAATCTTTCCTTATAAGGAAACGGCTAATATTGCCATTACCAAAGTAGAATATCGTCAGCGTAAATTCGTTTACGTTAACAAAGTACTTGCAATGATATCTATAATGGTATCCATTCTCTGTTCTAATAATAATGGACGATACTTCTAATATTCTACTAGACATAAAGGAAGGATTTCTGTGTACGGGATATATATTTACAATTTACTATACGCTTTGCGGATCCCTGGGATATACGTATATTTACTTACAATTTGTAGAATTGCAGTATCTTCATCACGCAGGGTATTCTTTCCAAGAACACTTTTCTTTCTGGCATAAGCAAGAAACCTTTCAGAATTCAGAGAATCTTTTAGACAAATCTTCTTCTTCATTTCGTACAGCTTCCTAAGCACCTCGCTTAGACTGGCGTTACAGAATCAAAATCAAAGAGTTGTACGAAATAAGAAAAACATTCCTTGAGGACTTGTAACAACAAAGATCTCTTATGTAACTTGAAGGAAAATGACATAATCAAGATGTTGACTTTCAACATTAGCAAAAATAAAAGGTTAGGAAGGAAAACCCCATCGATAGTGGTAAGATCAATAACAGTTACTAAACTTGAGAAGCGTATTCACCTGAGAAATTGTTATAAAAGAAATATTTTATAAATTTCAACCATTAGTAGTATGAGCTGCTCAAGCCAGTTAATGCTAAATATTTCCTTATAAGGAAACGGTTAATACTATCATTGCCATTAGCTTCCGATGACAGTTGCTGCTTGTTATGCCTGACTTCAAACACCACGGTTTCTCTTTTCTACTGCGGTGGCTGTTGCTACTGTTGAAGCTTTGCTGACATTTCAAAAGGGAAAAATATACTAATACTGTGAAGTGGTCATCAATGCTAAAGTAGACTTAATACACTGCGGACATAATGAAAGTCTGTCAACAAATCCTCAGTCAATAATTGTTCAAAAGTTCGTTGGTGCATGAGGCTAGAATCTAATTATACGAAAATAAGAATAAGAGAAGAATCCTCCAACGTTTTGGTTAGGATCAACCTTGCACAAAATGAACAAATTGGGGTTTGAGCCCTGGAGAATCATCTTTCAAGCGGCACCCCTTAATTCCTCCAAGGAATTGTACCTATACGCTTGCATCAAAATTTCGATATGGACACGTGATGGACACCATATTATATCGAGTGTTACAACATATTTTCCCCTCAAGCGACCATCTCGCCCTTTGGTATGTGTCTCGCAGGTGGTTAGTGTGAGAAGATACATTTTATGAAAAGAAGTAATGAACTTATGGATTTACGAGTGGTACAATGGTTATCTAGTGGGGAAATGGAATGAGCAAAGGGAGTTAAAGATATTAAAAAGGAATCCGAGAGTAGCCAGAATTTCCTACGCTCTGAAAGAAAATGGTATTTACTAATAATTTATTTTTAAAACCGAGAATAATAATAACATTGTTTTGAGTATGAAGAGATGAGTGATGTTTATATTCTGATAGATAGATAGATAGATAGATAGATAGATATGAACTTACCAAAATAAAGATAAATATGAAACTACCAAAATATTGATAGTTTGATAGATATGAATCTAACAAAATATAGATAGATATAAATCTAACAATAGATAGATAGATAGATAGATAGATAGATAGATAGATAGATATGAACTTAACAAAATACAGATATGAACCTACCGAAATATAGGTAGATACATAGAGAGAAAGCTAGATATGAACCTCCCCAATTATACATAGAAAGATATGTTTCTCGATATGTTGTCTACTTAGCATTGCCTACCGTTTCCTTTAAAATATTTTTTGTCTGAAGAATATTTTAAACACCGCCATTTCCTCAGATGTTTGTACTAAAATAAAAAAAAAACACGTATCATAAAAAGGTTATTTTAATCTTTTTATTTTTGTCATAACAGAGTTATTGCATAAACAAATGTCAATCAGAAATTTGAATTCTACTTTTGATAAGATTTAAACCATAAAATTAACAATTCTGAACATGTTTCATTAACACTACTAAACATTCTTCAGACAAGCGAACAGCCTTTTGGTTGATTATTTCCAAGGACGAGTACAAGAGTTATGCTAACGCCATCAATTATCCAGGAAGAGGAAAAAAAAATCATTCTTTTGTGCCACCATTACAGAAAGAATTTTCTCATTGACAATTCAAAGAGCACTGCTGAAGAGTGGACAGGTTGAAAGGTTTCTGCATATATTACCATGTGTATAAGTTAGGTAAAATGAGATTTGGTATAAGTTTGTACTAACGTATATTTCGGAATCCCTTGCTATATACAGGGATGGTTTGGGGTTTAGAGAAAACGATAACTTGACCAATTATCCGAGCAAAACATACATCGGATCAAGTACCACTTGAAAAATGCAATTAAGATATTCACTACTCACTTATATTTGAATTTACTGACATTGATTCCAAGTGTCATGAAAAATTGATATATATATATATATATATATATATATATATATATATATATATATATATATATATATATATATATATATATATATCCTATCAGAAATGTCAGATTGAGTTTTCCTTGCAGCCGTAACTTTGTAATCACCATTAGACTCATTCAACTCTTTCCGAATCCTCTGCTCTCTCCTCAGATTGACACCCAAACACTCTGAAATATTCCTATTGGAGCTTCTGGCGCGAATGCCAAGTAGTACACTATGCCGTTTTCAACTTTCTGGCGGGGTGAATTGCATTTGCTTGATAACTCAACTGTCAACGTTTCGATTCTCGGTAGTGGATGCGCACTGCTGACGAGTCCCAAATATAGGACGAAACGGCCGTCCAGTGCTTTCTGCATTCTGTTGAGGTTTCTTTCAAACTCATTGTATTACTTAATTATATATATATATATATATATATATATATATATATATATATATATATATATATATATATATATATATATATATATATATATATAATGTTGGAGGTGCTCCTCGGAGTTGTGTAAAGTTAGAAATCTTGTCTTGCTACGATGAATTACGACTGAGTAGTGAGTTCGATCCTCACTGTGTACCCCCTACCTTCGGCCTTGTGCCACATCCAAGCTATGCTTGGAAAATCTCTCTCTCTCTCTCTAAATATATACATATACATATATATATTTATATATATATATATATATATATATATATATATATATGTGTGTGTGTGTGTGTGTGTGTGTATATTTGAGTGAGTGAGTGAGAGAGAGAGATAGAGAGAGAGAGATAAAATACAATAGAAAATATAGTCTAAAAATTTGTTATATGTAAATATGGCCAATATCAATAATAGAGCATTATGTAAATATATTAGTGGACACTGAAGCCAACACCAACAGTCTGGTTCATTTTTAACGCAATATCCCAGCCATGTGTGTTGGGTATTCGTTCGTCTATTTATAGATGTTGGTCAATGGGGCATTATGGGTAGCCAGCTACGGTATTTTCGGTTTGTATTATCCGAACGATTACTATGTAGGCCCGTGATGTTATATTTTTAATTACGTTGTCAAAATAAGTATGGGTCAGAAAGCAGTTTTTGAAGCTATTGTGTAGGGTTATTTGTTAATTATTATAATATTGTTGATTATTTGAGCTATTTTGTATTTATTTATTAACTGAATTGATTATTATAAATTTATATACTTCTGATTATGCCTGCATTTTTACAGTTTGTTAAATTGTTTATTTTGCTTAATTAATTTCTTTGTAATATTTATTTATTAGATAATTTATTCATATATTACATTTTCGGGGTTGGTTATCTTATCCTTACTTCTGTTTATAGTACTGGCTTTGCTTAAATTATTTGCGTTGTACATCGTGCAGAGTTTTTCATATTTTGTTTTGTTTGATGATGTTTTACAATGTATTCATTTTTATTTTTCAATTTTTCAGTAAGGGAATAAAAAATTTGGTTCTATGCCTCAATTTTGAGATAAGTTTGATTGTTCATTTAGTAAATTCTATTGATATGTGAATGGGATTATACCTATTTTCCTTTCCTTTCCAGTTTTTTTTATTTATTGTTGTTGTTATGAGTCATTACCTATAACTACAGAATGAACTCTTCCTAACACTATGTATACTACGCTTCGCAAGAGAGAGAGAGAGAGAGAGAGACGAATCGAATCGAGTCGAGCCGAAAGTAGTTCACTCCAAACCAGACTGACAGTCATACTAACACCTTCCACATCTTGTATTATTATTCCGTGTAATATATCTTCGTTATTTCTACTCTAGTGTTCGTGTTGTTCTTCCTTGGTCCTAACATGGAACATAACAGTTGTACGCTATAACTGTTTTTTTTTAATTATTTTCTATGATATTTTTGCTGAATTTTGGTTTTAAATTCCCATCTATGTCCAAAAACGGTTATGCTATCAGCGTATTTTTGTAAACGGTGGTTTATGTTCGTGGTTTCTCTGTCTTCTGTGTCCTTCAGTTACTCCTACTTATATTTTTCTCCTTATCTGTTAGCTCCTGTTTTTACAGTGGCTTTGTATATTATATTGCTTTGGAGAAAATATCAGTCTAAGAGACATTAATTCTTTTCTCTGCAGTTGGCTTGGTCTTGGGGGATTTCTTAGTAATTTCTCTATTATGCCTTTTTATTATTTGTATCAAATTTTCGTAAATAATTTTGACCAGTTTTTCTGTTGAATATATTGTGGGGAGCGCTTGATGTGCAGAAGTGTTTGCAGCTAAGTTTAATGTATGTTTTGTTACATTTGTTTTTACGTTTTTGTGTATTGGTACACGTTAAACGATGTGGTGTTTCTTTTACTATTCGTTTTTTGTGTTGTGTTTAATATCATTGCTGAGAATCCACTACGTTTTAGAGCTTTTTCATATTCAATTATGACCACTTTGAGTCTGGTTTCATTAGAATAATTACAAGATAAACTATGGTTAATTGGTTGCGTGTGTTTAATTGGAAGTTGTGTGTATGTAAATTAGTTTGTCTTTGCGTTTTCTGAGGTTGAGTTTATCGTCTGCGAAATATAATTCTGTTAGGCTCGTTATGTCTGTCAAATTCTATATTTTGGTAAATGATACGATTATGTTCTGGTTTTGCCTGTTTTTTGTCTCTAGACGTCTCGTACGTTTATGAAACTGTCATCTTCGTAGAGGCCTATATCATTGTTGCTAATTATTTTACTTAGTTCTTGTAGTATATGTATGCGTCTAAGCTCACAGGTCTCGACTCCAACTAAACAAGATCGATAGACAGATTGAAAGAAATTGTTTATGGCGGAGGCTTGAAGACGTTTTAGCTTGCTCCTTACATGATGTGAGAAGGCTAGTAATGTCAAGAAAAATAGTCAATATATATACACCTATTTCCTGAAAGTCGACAGAAACAAATATTAGTTATAATTAATTTAAAAAAACAGCTGCTTGAATGTTTAGTCAATAAAAGTGACCATACTTCTCTCGATCCCTGGAAGACATGAATTCAAACTTAGGTCTCTACATGTTGAAAAATATACATATTTCGTAAAGAATATGACATAGATTACGAAACTCTTCATCTCTCACGCACAGTAAGATAAACAGCGATAGATAGATAGATAGATAGATATTATTTTGGGGGTTCATAAATATTATAATGTTTGATATAAATTTGAATGTTTAAACAGTCTAGAAGGAATTTAATTTGATGTTTGTTAGCGATTTAAATTTTTTAAAAACTTTATTACAAAAATTTTGGGGATGTAATATGAACCCCCAAAATAACACTTTCAAAGTAAAGCAAAACGACAGCGTCTATTCCGAGCCTGTTCATTCCAAAGAAAGTTAGTGACACCTTCTCGCATGACTTCCTTCTCTCTTTTTCTTTTTAGGTCTTTTTTCTACTCTCCCTCTTCTATATCAATATATAACTTCGTTAACAGATTAAATGTGTCAATGTCTGGACCTCCTCATGTAATATTAAGTATGAAAGAATAGAAATATTAAATTACATCTAACTCAATCATGTCTCTCCCCACTCATTCCTCACTTCGTTAATTTACATATGCTTAATACTGCCCGTCACAAATGTGTAAATTTCTTTTCATTTTTCGTTTCAACCTTTGGAAGTAAAGTCTGATGATCGCAGTCCTTTAAAAGGGCTGTAGTGAAATAATTTATTACATGGAACCTTAAAGTGGTCTGTTTTTATTTAAATTATTAGCTCTGGATTTACATTGAGCTCTCTGGATTTTATCCTCCTTGAGTCTACCCATACGGATTACCTAGTTTTTCATAAACTATATATATATATAATATTCAACATTTTAATGTTGCCTATCTTATCTGGTCATATATATATATATATATATATATATATATATATATATATATATATATGCAGGTATGCAGAAAAATACGAAAGAACACGTTAGGTAAATAATCCGGAGTTCCTTAGTATTTTTGCTTTTATTTTTAAAAAGACAGTGCTCCATACAGAAGTAGAGCTTATATTATAATATTTTTTTAAAAATATGATTCCTTCGCTACATAAGAATTCTCATGTTTCAAAAGCGAGAGCCGTGACCCCTAAAATAATTTTTGAAATTAAGTTGAATTCTCGCTTGACGAGGAAGCGTGACCAGATACCTTAATTCAACTTACTTTCAAAAATTATATTAGGGATCTCGGCTCTCGCTTTTGAAACATGAGAACTCTTATGTAGCGAAGGAATCATATTTTTTTTAAATATTATAATTATATATATATATATATATATATATATATATATATATATATATATATATATATATATATATATAAGAGAGAGAGAGAGAGATTAACTGACCAACATATTAATGCATACCTATCAATAGACCAAGATAAAATGTCACAATGTTGAACATACATAGTTCAATGTATACATAATTATATATATATATATAAGTGATAAACAATGATACTACATTTTTACAACCCTATAAATATACATGTATTAGTAAGACCTAATGACGTTCTTCTTTAGTTCACACCTGTAATTTCGATAATGGAATGCTTTTAAATTGTTGGGTTTCTTTCCTTGGTCGCCTTGCCGTCTGCTCAGAGTTTATGTAAATGGCAGAATTCAGAGAATTAGATTATGATGAATAATTTTCATTTGTTCGTTTTGCCTACTTGTTTCCACGATGAAAGTGGAAATAATTAGAAAATGACAACAGAAAATTCCTTCTTCCTCGTTACTATGTCTTTGTTCTTTGTTCTTTTTCTTTTTTTTTAGGTGGTTGTCTTTCAAACGGGTCACTTATTAGGCGAAACACTATGTTATCAATTAACGGGAAAGAAATCGTTTTAAGAGTCGAGGTCACTTATTCTATTAAGTTGATGGGTGAATTGATGGAAGGAAAACGACAGTGAAAAATGAACAAAACAAAAGATATTGAATAAGGAAAATGTGCAAGGAAGAACGGACAGACAAAAATAAAAAAGCAAAAAAAGAATTAATGGCGCTGTGTGTTGCTGGAGAAGAAATAAAACGTAATGAATGATTGAATAGTTGAGAAGAGAGTGATAGAAATAAAATAAGGTACATAATGATATGAAACAAGAAAGAAACATACAAACAAACCAATGATGAGCAGAAAAGATGGAACGAGTGAACAAATCTACAAAAAAGAAAGAAAGAAAGAAATATAGAAATAAAAGAACAACGAAAGAAAGAAAGAAGAGTTTAAAGATAAATAAGTGAATATATAAACAGAGAACAGAAAAAATATACACATAAAAGAAGAAAGAAAAGCAATAGATAGAAAATTAAATGAAGAAAGAAAGAGGTGTAAATGATAAAGGAAGAATAGAACCAATGAAGAAAGAAAGATAATATAAAGAACAAAGAAGAAATGTTTATCAATCGAACATGTTTCAGTTTTATTAAAGCTTCATCAGAGAATGATATATGAAAAAAAAAGAAATAAATTACTTTTACGTTGTTTGATTTTCTTTGGTTAGTCATATTTCATGCGCATTCGACTTTTTAAACTGAATTTACTATAATTTTGTCGACCCGAATTCCATCTGAAATTTCAAGAAATTAACGAATTCCAAGCCACCCTGAAAAAAAAAAAAAACGCAAATATACTATGTGTATGTAAGCGTATTTTTGTTAGTAGGATGTATAGTGCTGTTCGATAAAAGTGACTCACCTGATTTTTTTTTTACTAAATATTCGCTACTCCGATGAAACGAAAGTTGAGCTAAATTCAAAGGATAAGCGATCTAAAATCCGAAGAAGCTTTGAAAGCTCTTTGAATTTAGCAGTAAGTACTGTCAAGCATCCGTTCAGTATAATGTTCTGGGGACGCTTTTCTTTTCATGGAATTGGTTTCTTAAAAGAAAAGACCCCCAGGAGCAAGCAGTACAAGAGAATTTTAGAGTCTTGTCTGCTCCCTTCTGCTGAAAGGGTGCAAATCGACCCCACCAAGCTCATTTTTATGCAGGATAATGATCCCTGTTACAAATTAAAATTGATGAAGGAATATTTGATGCGAAGCAGGTGAGTGTTATGACATGGCCACCCCAATCACCTGACCTCAACCCCATAGAAAACTTATGGAGCATTATAAAGTACAGGCTTTCTAGAAAGTAGTTGAGCAACATAGAGGATTTGATTGTGAATTTCATAGCCGAATGGAATTCAATGCTTGGAGATGAGATTTGCCAGAACCTAATCAAGTCAATACTAAAAAGGGTTGAAAAGGTTATTCAAAATAAAGGAGGACCCATAGATTATTAAATATTTTGAACTATATTACCTATTATAAATAAATTATACCTCTATTATTCTTTATTTAAAGCTGTTTGCTTATGTTTCGATTGATTGCTAGTTGCAGGAAATAAGTGAGTAACTTTTTTTGCACAGAATTTTTCCCTAAATTTCATTTATATCCAAAGTTATAATTATCAATAGAATACCTTAGGGTGAGTAAACTTTTTTACTTGGTGGTCGGGAAGGGGTCTTTATATTAGTCAGATTAAAAATTAGTTTGACCCCAAAAACAATAGGCGAAAGATTTTTAAATAAAAAATCATGTGAGTCACTTTTATCGAACAGTATTGTATAATAGTATCCGAAACAAAAGTGAAAATGATGAGCTAAAGTAGAACATTTTTAATCAAAGACGTGCTTCGCCGGAGAAAAAATTATGTTCTCTTTGACTTCATAAATAAGCCACTATGATGTGTACATGTGTGCTATGTGTGTATACGTATGTATCGATTGGCACGGATATATATATATATATATATATATATATATATATATATATTAAAAATAAAAATGAGCTCCAACAAATATAAATGCCTGCATGGATATATGTGTAGGCACACTTATGTAGGAATATATATACGTATGTGTATACTGTGTGCGTGTATGGTTGTATGTGCATACAAACAGATATAGATAAAACAAACAAGCACAGAGACATACAGACTCTCTTTAAATGTTAAACTAGAACACATAATAAACCCGAACTATTAATGTGATGACAACCAATTATGACAACCAACTTATCTTCAGAGATCCCAGAAACACTCTTCCAACATATGGCTTTTGTGTTTCTTCTTTTAGTTGAACTGATGAATCCAAAGAAATCATAAGCTACGTTTTATTTCCGACTAACGCTTCCTTGATTAAAATTTTTCATTTTATCTCAGGCGTATCAAAATTCTAGTTAGTCTATGTGGAAATCAGATGATAATGTATATTCATAAGTATGTTTATATGTGCATGTATGTGTAGTATAAGAAAGAAAGAAAGAATGACAAAAGAGGCTCAAAAGGAAGACATCACTTGCAATATTAGCGACGTGAAAAAATAAAGGAAAGAAAGCGAGACTTTCGAGGGCCGCCTACAAAAATAAATGAAGAAAGAAAACAGAAAAACAAAGCAAAATAAAGTTTCAAAAGGAAGAAAAAAATGAAAGAAATAGAAAAAAAAAGAGACCATAACCAATCAGTGAAGGAGGAGGGAAATGTACGAAAGAAAGAAATACTGATATCGAAATCATTTAGAGAATCTGAGCTATCTCTAAGCTTCACTCAGCTGGGAATTACGGAAAATATCAGAGATCAACAAAGACAGAAACGGTTATGAGATCCAAGTTAATATTCAATCAGTTTGAACTCTTCCGTTCAGTCGGATCTTATTCAGTGTAACACGTCCTCCATTGAATCCTAAAAAAATGCTCCATTTTATATTTCGTTCGGTAGAAAGGTACGACAGAAATACAGCAAACGGCGGTTACAGTTTACATCAAAACTTTAAACACACAGAAACGCTCAGCATTTAAATTTTCGCCTCTTAATTGCTGTTGTTAACAGGTCCACCATGATCCTGGGTGGTAGCATCTGTTATTGTCCCAGCTATGGGCAAATAATGAACTCACCAAAAGTATGAAAGTATAAAAATACATTTTTATATTAAAAATACCAGCAAAAAAATTACCAACGATATATATTTATAGCGACATTTTTAAAGAATTACCAACATTACATTTTAGCTGTACTTGAAGCCATAAAACTATATTCAAAATATTGCGACATTAAATCAACCATAGAGATTGATATGCCGCTAAACAAAATCAACAAAACCCACCCATTTAAATCTCAATTTTGACACCTGATCTATTTTGATGTCACTTAGCCTTTTTCATTCAGTATTTTTTTTAATGTTTATTGTTATTGCTTTTTGGTAATTATTAGTGAGGACGGGCGATATCTTGTTTGATCCTGGGCGTAAATTATTCCGAAATAAGAGCACTGTCAATACATTTTCTCCCTAACGAATTACTTTTTTATTCATTTTTTAAAGATTTTCCTCAAATCTACATTCTTCAAGCAGTAATTATGGCAAACCTATTACAAGAATGACTGATACTTTGACAACAAGAAATCTCATTGCCAGTATTCGTCAATGTCTGACTTTCACAGTCGATACACCAGCACGATATTTTCGAAGCCTCAAGATGGCGGAGAACGTTTGAATTAATACCAAAATGTCTACTATCCATTAACATTTTCAAAAATCAGTTCTCATTAGAACATAGGCGGCAATATGTCTGTAGATTCTTTTTTTCTTAATTATAGGTGAACTGATATAGTCTTGGGAGCGGCTTAATGTTATTTCCCCTAGATATATGAATTCTCAGTTCATTTCTCTTAGACTGGCTGCTAATCAAAGTTTAAAAAAGCATAGTCTGTTCTACTGTTTAACCCCCCACCCGCTCTGCGTGGCGAAGAAGAGCTGAATTCATATGAACCGTGTGCATTATTACGAAGTAAGTGCAACCGAATAGAATGGAATTTGAACTCGACTCAATAATTCCAATTTGAGATTCGATTTTTAAAAATGGTATCTAATTTTTTTAGATTTTATCAGTAAGTAGAATAGAACATGTAATCGGTAAAGCACCAAAAGAACAATCATAGAAATTCCAAAACTGCCAAAGGAGAAAACGTGAAAAGACAAATGATAAGGAAAACCACAAAAGGTAAAAAGGCAGACATCGCCAAAATCAAAAGCCTAAAGTGTTCATTATCTCTGTAAATAAAACTAGGACAGATCTGTAACAAAGCAAACACCAAACAGCGCTCAAGGATAGCAATCCAAATAGTAACTCTGATTGTCCAACGATATATATATATATATTATATATATATATATATAATTATTAATAATAAAAAGGCTCAAACACTAATATCCTATGGTTATAATTTATAACATTGGAATCGTAATTACGATCCAATTCATCAGACCTACAAATTCAAAATGAAATCAGAAAAAATAACTCCGGGAATAAAAACTAAAATTTAGTGAGAGTGTATGTATGAGAGTGGGG
The DNA here is from genome assembly GCA_964036315.1 of Acanthosepion esculentum. Classification (NCBI taxonomy): domain Eukaryota; kingdom Metazoa; phylum Mollusca; class Cephalopoda; order Sepiida; family Sepiidae; genus Acanthosepion; species Acanthosepion esculentum. The sequence goes on from OZ038494.1 coordinate 57,685,726, forward strand.
GACGAAAGTGAGAGTTAAATGAAAGCTCTAGAGAGGGGTAACAGACGAGAGAAGAACAGGAAGGCCTAAACGTGGTATATTGACAACTGAGAAGTTGCTCCTCAGCTTGTCTTTGTATCTTAGCCATGGGCGTCCTACATTCCTGTAGCCCTGATCTAACTGGCTGTACATTAGGATCTTGCGTTTCCTGTCATCAGAAATTCTCAAGACATGACCAGTCCATCGTAACTGAGACTGTATGAGATTACTCTAATATTACACCTATTAAACAGGTCTAAGTTAGATGTCTTGAAGGTTAACTCCACAGGATGGCAAGGACAACAGCTCTGTAAACCCGATATATATATATATATATATATATATATATATATATATATATCGACTCTCCCGTCGAATTCGACGTATGAGGGTCAAGCAGATCAGTTCCTAGGAAACTGACAGCCCAGACACCAGCACATATAATTTGATTATAGTGGTGAAGGTTTTGTGCTGAACCATCCACACTTTTTGAAGGGCCTAATACAGAGACTTGGCGCACTACGTGCCACGCGGTCCTAAAACGACCCTCCGTAGGTTTTGAATTCAGAGTTGTCCTTCTCCTAGACCAGTTGTCATCCAAGGCTATAGAACTCAGTCGGTCCTACTATTTACTCATAGCTGGAGGCAGAAGAAGAGGATTCACACCTTTCCCAAGGGTATTAGCACATAAGAGAATGTAGAGGAGGCACGGTGGAGTAATGGATATATATATATATATATATATATATATATATGTATATATATATATATATATATTGTGGTGAATATATTGTCGTCTAAATTACGCCCAAAAAGTCACACTCACATTTTGTTCTAACTGATGCATTTACCAAAATTACACAAAATATATTGAAAGAAAAAAAGAGTAAATTTTTTCAATAAAATCGTCATTGGCTTCAACCACGTCCTCCAGACGACTTCGGAATCTCCTTTAACTCTTCAGGACGGTCTCCTTGTTTAAGTGGGTAAATGCTGCCATAATCCTTGCCTTCAGCTCATCTTTGGTGTTAAAAGGAGTTTTGTTGCTCTCTCTCTCTCAACTGTGCTTCACACATAATCAAGAGGGTTGAAGTCTGTGGAGTTAGGTGGCCAGATGGAAGGTTTGATGTTGTAGCAGAAATTGTCTGACAGTCATTCTGTTTGTGCATGGTGCACAGTCCTGTTGCCAGATATAGGATCTTCCAGCAGCCACCTTCTTCAAGCAGGGCAGCACTACCGCCAAAAACCTTTATAGTCAACTTTAGACTAATCCAACTCTTTCCGAATCCTCTTAATTGTCATTACATTGACACCAAACACTTGTAGAGGAACTTCCGATGCAAATTTCAAGCAATACAGAATACCGTTTCTAAATTCCTGGCGGTGTGAATTGCTTCATGGTGCTCTTTTTCTCACAGACGGTGTCAAACTAACCATACTATATCGAGCGGTCGGTCGACAGAATCGAAAACAAACAATGCGCATGCGCAAAATTAAAAATATAAAATGGCAACAATTTACACATCAAAACCTGTATATCCAAATAAGTTTGATTAAAAAGAACCGTCAAGTTCTGTTTTATGTTTTTATTTCTATTATATATTTTTCAATTTCCAAATCAGGAGTTGAGTACTGCAATCGAAATTGTGGATAAAATGTCTGACGTTATTTTTGTTTAGGTACATTCGAATTCCGCAGTCAATTTCAAGATCCAAGGTGGTGTCAGCGTTGTAGTTAGAATTCCTTTGCCTGCATCCGGTATTCTTTGGACGTTTGAAATTGTCTAGTGTGACGTTATGTGTTGTGGGGCAGACCCTTTTACACAAAATGGACTCGTCCAAAGTATAATTATACTGACAGAGAGAATACCTGCGGGTTGAGATACGTTGAGTCAGGGTGAGAAATACAGAGACAGTACACAGGGTGTTCACAGAGAGTTATACGAGAGTTATACGAGAGTCCAGCGAGAGAGATAATTACGGCTTCACTTACAGAGACTTGTACACATATTTTCTACTAACCCGCATTCCTGGACTACTAATCTTCACTTCAAGTCTGTATTCTTACGTTTAATACACTTATTTTTCTATCTCAATTACTGCCGTTGTTTATTTATTTGCGCAGGATTCCATTCCCGGAATCTACAACATTATGTGTAAAGGCTATTGGGTTTTAGGTCACACAAAAGATATAAAGCAGGTATATATATATAATTTATACAGCCTAAAAAGCCAAAATCTATCTACCTAGGTTTTAACTAACGTATCATAAGTTGTTTTTTTACCCCGCCCGAGTACAGATAAAAAAAAAAAAATATTTTATTTAAAAAAAAACTTTTACAAAGTATGCAGTTTAAATGTGCTCAGTACTATGTAGAGCTTTCGAAGCGGAAAATTTAAATGTCACTGTACCTTGGCTAATTTTGGAACTTGAGCTTATAAAACAGGTTATAATTATACTAGATCAGCCATGAACACATTGGGTTTCATTTAAAAGTATTTCATGTTGCAAAATGCTGAGGTAACAATATTATCAGTTTTTCTTTTATTAATTACACATATTAATTTGTATAAGAAGAAGGTAAAATGATTATTATTCAACTGTGCTTCATAGTAAACACATTGCGTTAAATCTGAAGAAATAGCTTACAGCTCGTGTAGTCCTTTTCAAAATAAGGATTTTTTTATTATACACAATTGTTTTATCCTCGAATTTATTTCAAAATATGTAACGGCATCAAATCTGCGTACATCTATTTATTTATTTACCATCAAGTCATGTGACACTTATTTCCTGTTAACCCTTAAAGTAGATGTTTAAAAAAAAGAGTTCTAATATAGTGTAGTGAATTGTATAAATATATGATGCATTATCTCTATCTGTAAAATGCAGGATGTGTGTGTGTGTGTGTGTGTGTAACGAATGCACGGCCGCAATTTTCGACGGATTTGCACCAAAATTTACATGCACATGCTCCAAGTTAGTGAGAATAACAAGACCGACTTTGCATTTCACAAGACCCAGTGGAAATAATCGATTTTTTCATGCTTCTACGGCAGTTTTCATCTAGTTTTCGGCCATTTTCTACTGGCCAGAGTGAGAGCTTATAGATGGCTGCCACGAATAGACAGGAATATTCTAGGGCTAGCGTGAGAGCCAACAGTTAACTGACACGAATGTTAACTTGCATGCTAGCATGCAAAAAATATCGATAGCTGCATTCGTCACAAGTGGGAAAAATTTAAATCTTCATGGCACTTTACTCCAATTGGCTCATTCGCTTGCTTAAACTCAACGTTGATTCTGATTCCGCAGAACTGGGTTGGGTGTAAAAAAAGTATTTGCTGTTAACATTCTTTTTTCATTAGGTTTTTCCAGTTACGAGTCCTTTTTTAAAGCTGATCGTTTTGTGTTTATTTTGTTTAGTTCTTTTTTCGTAACAGATTTAATGTTTAGTATAGAGCTTAGAAAAACATCGCAGTGTGAGATAAGCAAGAAGGCGTGTAGCAACATCAGCACGGCAAAGGGCACTCCTTTAAAGGCAAGGAAGGGCAAAAATATTTTAAGTCAAGTGATAGTGATTGCTGCATGAGTCGTACGATTTTTGAATCAAGCACGGACAACGCCGGGCCATGCTGCTAGTAGTATATATGACAACTAACCTTGGTCTACAATTTCGAATGGATTTTTGAATCAAGCACGGGCAACGCCGGGCCATGCTGCTAGTGTCTATTTAAATTTATTTAATAATGTAGCCATAATGTATTATCAATATTTATTATTGTTCACATACATAATATGTAAGTGTTTGTTTATATTCGCGGAGTGATATGAGAATGAATTTCATATTAAAAATACCGTACACAGAGAAAACATATTGTGTAATTTTAATGAAATGTGGCACTGTATTCTTCCTGATTATGAGTAAAATATGCTAAGTTGGTTCGTGTAGTATGTATCGTTTAAGCTGTATGCGGAGAGCACACACTCACATAAGATTAGTTGTAGTATTATATAGATAAAATTAAAATTATAACCTGGTTCGAAGATCCTTGCTCTAAATTTTGAATTGGAAGTAGCTACGATATTTTTGCAATTTATACATATATACCGGATGTCACAGCAAAATAATTGAAATCATGTTACATAAGTACCCATTCCACAAAATATTTAACATTTAAAAACCACTAAACTAACTGAGTTTCTTTTTTCCAGGTTTTCAGATAAGATGTTTATCCAACTAGATACCATTTGTCGTTCGAATCACTTAAAAAACCTTTGAGTTATTCAGCTAGAAAGATCGTTTTGTGTCAGACAACGAGCATTAATGGTACCAACATTCATAGTCTGGATTCCATCTTCCTTTAAGTTCATTTAAGTATAACCAAGAGAAAGGTGAATAAGTTTAAAAAAGAGGGAACAGTAGAGAGGTAAATCGGATCATGAAGTCACAATAGAAAGAGGTATCGTCTTTTCAACTTAGAACTAAAGAGATCAATTAGAAAAGATCCAACTCAATTCATAAGATGTTTAGCACGTTAGAGAGGAGTTTCAGCTATGACAGTCCAATTGCAATGAAAAACCTTTGAAAAAGAAATCGTACGTAAGACATAAGAGGCACCTATTCAAGGGCAGAAAGTTAGAAAGTTAAAAAGGGTCAAGATCCTCTAGAATAAGTTGGAAAATTATTTTGGAATATTATATATATATTTGAACTTTATTTCAATACTTCATGAGATTTCGATCATTAGCTATATGGTTAATTAGTGATGAACATGTAGTCTTCGTTTATGATCGATTTCATCACGATTCTTCTGCTAAGCTTGAAGAGTAATTATACATTCTTATTGCTCTAAATAGATACCAATTGTGCTATAAAAACCTCGAAGAATTCAAACGTTATTATATTGGATACTTTGTATTTGAAAGAGATGGGCAATTTTTATTTATTAAAAAGGGTGTAATACGTCTATCGAGAAATCCGACTTAAGATATCTTCTCTGGCAGCGATTGAAATTTTGTCCTTTGTATGGTTAATCACAGTTTGATCCTTGTGCTGGCTCGTCACAATAAGCAGTACTCCATTCTGGGGAAAACATCTCATCTTCATCCACATTATTTTTCTCGAAAGCCCGTAACTACAAAGTGAGACACAGGTTCGATATCTACTAGAGAAAACATTTCCTTTATTGAGATTCCTTGAATACGCCGGCCGATAGATTAATACACAC
>OZ038494.1:57693474-57705974 GCA_964036315.1 Acanthosepion esculentum
CCCTTCTCCACATCCTTTCACCTTTCATTCCTATCTGCTCTCGCTCCAAATCTTCTGTAACCCCCCTTGCCTTGATCGATCCACTATCTTTCTCCACATCCTCTCCTTTAACACTCCTATCTGCTCTTCTTCCAAACCTTCTGTAACCCCTTGCGTGCTAGTGGCTTCCAGCCTTGCTTGGGGTGATAAGCTTAATATATATATATATATATATATATATATATATATATATATATATTTATATATATACTACAGTTCAATATGTGAGGAAACTCCTGGTACTTTTTTTAAATTGGAGCCAAAATTAGTTTTTTGTACTTTAAATAAGAGATAATTTTTATACATAGTGTAAAAAGTGGGACATGATGTTTTATAAGAAATTTCATTATGAGAAAAAGAAGGAAAACATTTTATGATTAAATTTTGCTCCCGTCAAAATATCCTCCTTTAGCCTTGATGACTGCAGCACGAATTTTTCGCATTCGTTGCAAAAGTTTCTCAACATATTTTTTCAATGACTCTAAGAGCTCTTTTTTGATTTTTGTTATGGAAAAGTTTCACGCTTCTCTCAAGTACATCCATTGCTAATTTTGGGGGTGGCTTCGAACATTAACATATATATATATATATATATATATATATATATATATATATATATATATATATATATGTTTAATGCTAGATGGAATCGCCAGGCGGCTTGACGATTACATCTAGTATGAAAGAGCCTGTCGCCTCTGAATGTTGACTTCAATGTTCACGTTTATATTTATATTTACATACGCTCTATCTCTGATATTGAGCACTTTATCGCATAAATATAGCACCCCTTAAGACTATATTTCTTTATATACATATGTATATATGTGTGTGTGTATGTGTGTGTGTATGTGTGTATGTATCTGCGTGTGTATGTGTGTGTGTGCGTGTGTGTGTGTGTGCTGTGTATGTGTACCTTATTTCGTCTCATATGTTATAAACTGGTATGAAAGTCACCTTGACATTTCAGCAAATATGGTTCAACAACGACACCTCAGTTTCAGTAAACAGATTTAAATGATTGCTATCTAAAGCCTTACACCTATGTATAATACACAAGATCTCGTTTTTAATCGCCTATATTTTTTAATAAAACGTGTTAATTCTATATTTATACATTCAATTAATTACTGCTCCCATTTATTTTCAAGAATTAAAATCCTAAACGCAATTATTCAAATGCTAGTGATCAATTAATTTCGTTTCCAAACAGCACAAGGTCACAAATGAACACCGATAAATATTCATGATCCTAACCCAAACGCTGAACTACAATAAAATTCCACAAGTTAATTTTAGTTTCAACCAAGAACTGAGTGGAATAAATTGACTGCCTTTTTCTTCAATCCGAAAACGAAACATTTTGCTCGGCTGTACATTTCATGTTCAGCATATTTACATAGGTTTCTCTTTTTAATAAGAACCTGATATATACTTTGGTCTTATATATAAAAAAAAACTTAAGTGTAGAAGTTGCTGTCTGTACCATTCATTGACTGCCTTTTTGTTCAATCCGAAAACGAAACATTTGCTCGGCTGTACATTTCATGTGCAGCATATTTACATAGGTTTTTCTTTTTAATAAGAACCTCATATATACTTTGGTCTTATATATAATTTAGGTGTTGAAGCTGCTGTTTTTGCCGTTCATTAATATTTTTAAAATTTTAAAATAGAGAAATAATCCGCAAAATTGTAATTAGACATGATTTCGTCAGAAACAATACTTCAGCCGGAATTGAAATATGTTTTATTAGTATAGAAAATGAAATGGGTGTGTCCTGTTCACTTTCGTGCAAGGGTCATTGCGAAAAACAGGAATATACTTGTCTCCCCAGCCTAGTTATGGTTTAAAATAGCAGGGTAGACGTCTCAAATTAGCGTACGGTTGCCACGTGGATAACAAAAGGGGGCATTCTGAATAAATAACATGGAAAATGTCGCGGAAAAACACATCACTACCTTTATAAATAATCGCTATTGTCACAGCATGTACTTTATTCATTTGTTTAACGAGTTCATACTTTTACAACTAACACCCACAGGGCGTGGTTACGCTAAGATAAATGGTACCCACTCTCATCGTATTCCATTAATGAGAATAAAGTTATATGTAGACAGACTCTTCTGAAAAACTGTTAAATTTGTGGAACAAACGCCTGAGTGGAGCCTTCCACGATCGTTAGAAACTTAACCCCCTTTAATCTAGAGTCAGCAGTTATCTTTCTACGGTCAGCAGTTATCTTTCTAGGGTCAGCAATTATCTTTCTAGGGTCAGCAGTTATCTTTCTAGGGTCAGCAGTTATCTTTCTAACATATTTTTATAATCTGCACTTAACTTCTCTTACGTTCATATAACAAACTCATTTTGTAACCCCCTCCATTGAATGGCTCTGTTGTAGGGTTTACCAACCTGGGCAATATCACCTACCGGTGGGCGATTTCAACTGTTGTATGAGGGGGAGAAGAAGAAGATTCATACCTTTCCCAAGGGTATTAGCACGTAAGTGAATCGACTGGAATTCGAACTCAGCTCTCCGATTCCCCAATCCGATCAGCTTTCCATTACTCCACCGTGCTTCATATGGTAACTGTATTACCGAGAGCATAAAAATAGGAAGCTGTGGATAGTCAACATCGGTGGACACAGCACATAGTGGTCCACAGAATCTAGAGAGGTAGTGAAGAGAACCGAACTACTTGTTACAAAAGGCATTTTTCCAACTCGAAGGGAAGTTTTGGAATAAGCAGGTCTTGGAAAACCTGTAGATTATCTAGCAAGTGTTTTAACATTGGGCAGAAAATGCGACACTGAAGTCCGAAGGCGCATTGAGATAACGAAAGATGACATCTAACAGCTAAGCACATTAAGAAAAAAAATACGCTTGAAACAAAGAAAAGATTACTGTAGTGATAAGCAATATCAGTCATGGTATATGGCAGTGAATGCTGGACAATCTCTCATATGAACAAGAAACTTGAAGTTGCAGAAATATAGATTTACATAACGTTACTGATAACACAAAGTTTTAGAGAAAATCCAAACAGAAGGACACTTTTACTTAACATCAGGAGGAGACGGTGAAATTTCTATGGCACATAATGAGAAAAGAATGCTTAGGAAAATGTAATACTCACAGGACAGGGCAGAGTGAAGGCAAGATGGAGAGGAAACAACGCATAACCTACTTAGAGAGCATGGTTAAATGGATGGCGGAGTAAGGTTTAAGAGAGATTAGAAAAAGCCAATATGTATTAAGAGCTACAAAGGACAGAAAATTGTGGAGAGCCATGATCCTGAAGTGGCAAGACATAGAATAATAAGAAATGGAATGGTAAGTAAACCTACACCACATTATTCATTTATTTTTAATCATTTCACCTCAAGCAAGGCGGGAATGTCACTAGTACTCAGGGGTTTACGGAGAGTGAAAGAGAGAAAAAAACGGGGTACAGAGGGCACCGAGGAAAGGATAAAAGCTGTATGGGGTCAAGAAAAAAGAAGATTGCGATTGACGTTGCATTTAAATTTTTGACGATTGTAGTTATCAGGGAATCAAGGAAACGGAAGTTGTTCCACAGGCGGAAAGTGCGAGAAAAGCATTTTTTGGAGTAGAAGTGGTGGTTACATATACCTAATTCAACAGTAAATGGGTGGGACCTAGTTGCCAATCTAGTAGCACGCTTAAACAATCGTAGTCCGGGGACCAGTAAAAAGAAATGCTCGCCAGAGCAGTAGCCATGAAAATATTCGTAGGAAAAACAGAGGAAAGCGACGTCACGTCGGCGAGAAAGTAACTGAAGTCGAGATGACAAGTCAGGATCGATTTCTTTGCAGATCCTACTTTGTATTTTGCCAAAAACCTCGAAATGAGTGACACGAGCACCTGACCAAATATGGCACTATTATTCAATGCAAAAGAATTAAAACAATTTTATTCTATATCAACATTTTACCGTCAATAAATATTAGCCTTATAAAGCATTACTGAGACCATTAACATGTAAGCTATTGCTCTCATATTTGTTTATAAGAAGAACGTTTAACAACAAAGATGAGTCCCTTTATTCGTTATTTTGCAGGTACCACCTTGTCTGGTCAGAATCCACTCGTTTGGTGGTAAAACTGTAGTGACCACTTCAGGGCGCAGGCCTGGGGGATGGTACATGGAGTCTGTGCACTGCGCAGATTACTTGGTTCCAATCTCAGCTGTACCGACAAGATCGAAAGGAATACTGTGCTTACATTTTCTGGAAAGTTGTCAGTGCTGACAATCAACGACTATTGGGGCGCCACTGCGGGTTTTCTGACTGGATTTACTTCCATAGTAATTCATTATTTTGGTTATGACCGCAAAGTAGCGAATGTTTAAAATCAGGGTTTTCCTTCCTCTAGATGGCCTGCATTCCTGTGATGTCGAGCTCTATATACTCGAAATAGTTATTAATAATAATGGCTGGCCGCTTGTATCGTAGTATGCCTGTCTATTCTGTTGTAGGAGAATCCGTGTTTGTTCAACACCCACAGCGCGTATCTGTGTTTTATACTGCAACTATGCTGAGCGGACCTTAGTTAGAGTTTCTGGGAAGGGGCGCATTATCTGGCGGGATCAACAGCCTGAACAAGGTCAGTACGCCCAGAGCTTCAGTCACGATGACTTGTGACTTCGTGCTAGCGCCACGATCCATGGTTACCAAATATTTCCGTCTGCTCAATTTCACACACAAGGCTTAGTATGTAGTATTGGGATCGCTTCTCAATGCCGACAACATCAAGAATAACCTTCCTGACAAATCGACCATTTTAGTATTCCAATCAGAGTCTCCTGGTCGGAAAGCGAACGTTCTAATCTCTCGACCAGATGGTACTGGGGCTTTAATTACGTCTAAGAGATGTTTGTTGATATTGGCCCGTCACTTACAAATCGAGCCCGTCTTGAAGTCAGGTGCCCTAAGAAAGGAAATGACCGAGGATCCATGTTGAATGTGTTTTGAGTCAGTGCAAATAACAATACAGTTGCCTGTAAACATAGACCAGACGCTACTTTTGTCTATGTTGATAGAGCGTCTTGATGACGTTTATGTTCAGATAATGGTTGACTAACGAATGGAATGTGAAAATGCCGAAGAGCATATCAGCAAAATGGATGAATCGGTAGGCGTTTACTATAAATATGTTACAGTTTTTGGGTACTTTTGTATACTAGTGAGACAACCAAAATGAGCTGATTCATTTTATAGTTCACCAATAGAAGAGTTAACCAATCAGAACGCTCAAATTATTCAATTCGACGTGTATAAAGGTGGACATTTTTTCTCTCCGAATATTCACTGCCAACCTCTGATATCGAAGACTGAAGAATTACGGAATAGCTGCTGCTGCTATTGGCAATATAGTTAGATCCAATAGAGTGTCTGACTCGTGAGTGTTAATCTTTAACGTTGTTTCATTGAACAGATTATGTACTGCGCTGGATTCTATATTCATAGACTATGGCGAACATGGTCAACAAAGTTTATGAGCCCAGCACGCTTTCACTGCACTGGATTCTATATTGATAGACTATGGAGAACATGGTCAACAAAGTTTATGAGCCCAGCACGCTTTCACTGCACTGGATTCTATATTGATAGACTATGGAGAACATGGTCAACAAAATAATCAAGCAATGTTAATAAAATGTCGGCAGCTACGTTTGAGATTGGACGAAACGAGCTAAATATGTAATCGGAAGAGAAGGAGAAAATTTCGTTAGTTCATTTTGTTTAAGGGCATATCAATGTATGCTTATTTAATGACGAAATCTAAATACCTTGTACGCAATTTTATTTTATTTTATTTTTTGCTCGAAAGAGATAAGAATAGATTTAGCGATACAAGTCTTACTAATTAACCACTATCTGTGGGAGTGGGAGGAGGAGACTTGGATTCATATCATCCCCGAGGGTATTTGCTCGTAAGTGAATATGAAGGAACCCAACTGGAATTGGAAGTCGGCTCTCCGATTAACAATTCCCAGCCGTTATCCATTACGCCAGCCGCACATCCAAGACTACAGCAGTTGGTATTCTCAAGCGGTCACCCATGTATGAGTATGCCTACCGTTGCTTAACTTCGGTGTGCATACGGGAACCGATGTTTCAACGTGATGTGGCCGTAAGCCTGAGGATGAGACACGTGAAGGCAACAATAAATTTCACTATAATTTAAATATTCCCAGTCAAATGTCAAGCGAATAACATACGCTTTAAAATATGCAGTTTATACCTTGTGTTCCCCTACCCTCCTGGACACTTCGACGATTAGCAAGCTTGTCACTCTAGATCAATTACGATTGAGTTGTGCGTTCGATCCTCACTGGGAGCTCCACACTTTTAGCCTTGTGTCACATCTAAGCTACGCTAAGAAAACAATTCGGACACTTTGACGTGGTATAATAGTTCGCAAGTTACGACTGTGTAGTGAGTTTGTACCTCACTGGATGTTCCATACTTTTGGCAAATCTGCAACAACTAAGCTACGTTTAGTACGTCTTTAGAGCACCTCGTCGTGGTGTAATAATTAACAAACTTGTCTTGCTCGAACTATTACGACTGAGGAGTGGATTCAATACTCATTTGGTGTCCATATTTTTGGTCTTGTGCCACAGCGAAGCTATGATTAGGAAATCATTATTTGCTTGAGTGTTTATTAAAGCTTACTCAAACCGATTGAAGGCTCCTCTCGCGCACGGAGAATTTTTGTCGCTAACCAATAGAAACTCATATATTTATGTTGGAATAACTGTTATTTTTTACGTTAAGTTTACCTGTTATTTTTGACGTTTTGGTTTTTTTTTTTTACTGACTGTTTCGTTTTTTGTGGAAGGTGTTTTTGAATTTTCTTTTTTTACCATCCCTAACATTTTTATTTTATTTTTGTTGTTAATGTAACAATTAGTTTCACTAGTCTATTGATTTATGTTTTGTGTATATTGTATTTGAATTTTCAGCTACTTTTATTTTTTCAGACCCCGTTCGTAAACTTAATTTTTATTTATCCCCCCGCTATATCTTCTCTTTTTTGCTTAATCCTTTTGGTTTTCATTTTCTACGTGTTTCTTCTTTTTTGTATCCTAAAGATAATTTTTACACGTCTCGACCATCCCGCAAGACAAGTTTCATTTTAGAGTATATTTTTCTTTCCATTTATTGTTTAATCACTTTGTTTTTCTTTTCTTTTCTTTTTTGTGTTACGTAGACCCTTTTGTTAAATTTGAAAAAAAATGAATGTTTTTTTACACGTGTCACTTTTTTGATTAATTTTTCTTATGTAGTATCTATTTCATAATTTGTTTATATTGCCGCTTTTAATTTAAAAAAGGGAAAACTTTTTAGCTAATTGCGTTGCTTCAGTAAATTTATTCTTTTTTATTTTTCAGGTGAAACGTTTTCTTTTTTCGAGTATCTTTTTGTTTTGATTTTTTTCATTGTTAAATTTGTTTTCTATTTTTCATTGTTAAATTTATTTTCCCTTTCGAGAAGGACTTTGTTTTAATTTGTGCAACCTTTTTTTTATGTCCCAACCCTTTTTTTTAACAGATTTGGTTGGTCATTTTGTTTCATTGTCTTCGTAAATTCGTTTGTCATTGATATCTATCTGTTTTAGATATTCTGGGTTTTTTGTTTGGTTGTTTTTTTCTTTGTTTGTTTGTTGTTGTTTTTCAGAAATTTTCATGTTTTTCTTTAAAAAAGTAAAAATGAAAGTAATTTAAAATAAGCGAAAATGACCGATAAACTTCCGTCAATTAAAAACAAAAGACCTGTTTGGGTCGAAAAAGAAAGACACCCCGTATAAAAATACTCAACGGTGGCGACTGAGAAAGTATCTACTGTAAAAATACTGACAAATAGATTCAAGGAAAAGTATGAAGGCCAAAAAGGCCAAAATCAAGAAAAGGTGCTGCCAACTTACTCCAGTAACAACAACAACAAAATCAAACAGGAAGTGTATAATGAACATGACGATCAAGAATTACTCATATCTTATCAAAGAAGACGGACTTGGTAGACATTAGGGTTTTACAGAAGGTTGAAACAAGAATTGTTTCAGTCCTTGTGATCAACAAGTGTTCGCGCAAAATTTGCTCCACAAAAGCCATCGTTATCAGATCCCTGATATCTCTGGAGGAGAAACCCCAAAGAATCATGAAATGCAAAGGATATTTCATATGGGACGTACTGTTTACCACGCCTGCCGACTGTTAGAACGCGTCTAGTCGGGACCTTATCACAGAATACCTCATCAAAAGAACTGAATATGAGGACAGGAGGAGTACCCCTCATCTCTTAGGAGAGCAGTTAGCCGCTTATCTGGCCCAATTCGGGAAGATACTCCGTGCTTCGGACTACGACCTGAAAGGGGTGGGTCGATTTTCAAAATTATGATTAACCGTAATGCCTTCACATCCATTTCCAATTGTCTGGATGTAGCGGATCATAAAATGCCGATCATTGTGACCGATCGTAAACCAACTTGCTGGAAGTGTGGAGAGACTGGTCACCTCACCTCTTCCTCCCCAGAGAAGGCCTGTGTAGTTCTGGCACCCGCCGACCAAAATCCTCCTTTGGCGGAATCTGTAATTTCCCTCTCACCTGTAATGGGCATGCCAGATTGACCGGGATCAATGTAGTATGTCACCCGGCTGGGTTCATTTCGTGGCCATAATTCACCGAAAAGACTTAGCCTGTGCGATTGCGGAGAAGAAAAGTGGGAAATGGCAGGTCGTCGGTAGGACCAAACGTAAGTTCCACACTGTGGGATCACGGTCCGCAGAAACCACCACGGCAAAATGCAAACACATACACACTCCCTCTACTAGTTTTAAGGGCGATGGACTGGCCACACATACGGAAAACATCCGACAACAAAGATACCAATACGAGCGCAGCATCGAGAATTTGGAAAGATTGGAACAAAAAAAGGAATCAAATAAGAGTACCAGAAACATCCGTGAAAAAAACTGACCCTTATTCCTCGTCACCATCCTTCTCATCATTCCAAAAGAAACCATGGCTCCACTCCTATGACCAAATCATTAACACCTATCCCAACCAAAATAACCACCCTGAAAAGGGTTCCCACTAACAAATCTCCAACAAAAACGACCACCCCCAATCTATTCTCTTCACTTACACCCATGAACTCACCTAAGGAATTGTAAAAACAGAAAAGACAACGCAGCCCATCAGCCGACAAAAGTTTCGCCAACACTGAAAAAAGATAAAATCCACCCCATTAAAATACTGAAAACAACGTGTGCCGCGAACAGTCAGATAAAACAATTATACAGTCAGATAAAACAATTATACAGTCAGATAAAACAATTATACAGTCAGATGAAACAATTATACAGTCAGATGAAACAATTATACAGTCAGATAAAACAATTATACAGTCAGATAAAACAATTATACAGTCAAGAAAACTTAAAGAATTAAAAATTCTGCTAAATCTTACAATCACTGAAAAGACGTTGAAGACCTTAAAAATTTCCCAAAAGCAAAAAGGTTCTTGACCGTAATAAGGTCTGGATAGGGATCTCAAAAGATTTGGGGTGTGTCACAAGAAGCACCCCACCAAATCTTTTTGTTGTCCCAAAGGAGGCTTTCCTGAAAGGGGAAGGCGGAAATATGCTCTTCGCACATTATACCCGGTTCTCCCTTCCCTTCCCTTCCCTTCCCTTCCCTTCCTTTCCCTTCCCTTCCCTTCCCTTCCCTTCCCCGTTAGGTGATCAGACACGTCAGTTCTCTCGTGGATGCGGGATGCCTTTCGTTTTTCAAGTGTATTTTTCGTTTTTCGCTGCTGTGTTTTGGATGAGCGTGTATTTGAGTGAATGTATGGTCGAATAATTTTATGAATGTTTAAGGGCTTGTGTTATTTTCGCCCAGATAACTGATATTTCTGTTACATATAATGATTGTGTTTTTTTTTTATTACTAACGCAATTTCTGTTTTGTTTGTTACAAGTAAATCTTGTTCTGATTGTAAATGTTCATTAGTGTTATAAATATTTAAAAGTTGTTATTTTATTCCCCATCTCCACAGACAAACTGTACATATGGGGACTAATTAGGACTTTATAGAGTCTCTGAGGAATTATAGTGACTATAGTAAGATTAGTAAGTAAGAATGTGTTGTTTTGGTGAAAGGTTTATTGTGATATGTTTGGGTCAGTGATTGTGGCTAGCTAAGACAAATCCCCCGTTTTTTAATTTGTACCATATTTGTACATATTCGTAGAATAAACATTGTCCCCCCTCCCGCCATCAGCACGTTTATTTGTTAGCAATGTTCCTCCATAGTAATTCTAGGCTTACAGTCATATCACGTTCAAATACCGGTTCCCGTACGATCACCAAATTTAAGAACATTGAAGTGCAAAACATTGGACTCAAGGGTAATTCCGACATGTCCTCATTGAACGCTTGGGAATATCAGGTGATGTAAGCTAGGATGTGTGGATGGTGTAACGAAAAACTGCTCGGATTTGGAAATCGAAAAGCCGAGTTCCAATTCATGTCGATTTCGTAATATTCACTTACGCGCAAATACATTTGGGAAAGGTATGAATCCCCCTCATCTCCCCAGCTATGGGTTAATGATCGCTTCTGGCAATTATCAGAAGTATACGCGTGGTGCTTCTCGGATTATCCAGAATCGAACTGTTCCCACTCGGTTTGTTTGTCTAGAGGCATATCAACTCCTTCAGCCAGTCAGTTGTCATACGTGATACATACTTGGGCGGTCATGTATCTCTCGATACATGACTGAGGAAGAAGATTTTTCCCGCAGTAGGTTTCCATTTTTTTCTGCGGTAGACTGGTTGCCAACCAATGCTAAAAACCCAGCTAGTCCTGCTGTTCAACCCATGGGCGGGGGAGAAGAGATGGATTCATACCTTTCTCAAGTGTATTTGTGTGTAAGTGAATCGAACGAACTCGACTTTTCTACGGATTATCAACATTTTGCAGGATATTTAAAGCCAAAAAATTTTCAGATTGTAAGAATTTTATTTTGGAGACAATAATGTAGCTGGAGGGGAGAAGAGATGGATTCATATCTTTCCCAAATGTATTTGCGCGTAATCGAATATAAAGGAACCGAAATCGAATTGGAACTCGACTATCCGATTAACAATTCCGAATCGTTACCAATTACATCGCCCAAACATCTAAACTTACAGCACCTGGTATTCACAAGCGGTACCTCATCTAGGTACTGACTATGTATGACGTTGCTTAATTTTGGTTATCGTACGGTAACCGGTGTTTCAACGTGATCTGGCTGTACCCCCCCCCCCACAAAAAAAAATGGATAACTGGATTTAAAATAATGCCATGGAAAAAAAAAATAAACAAGGTCTTGCAAACCAGTTAGAGGCTCTATTTCTGGATCCAGTCCAAAATCAGTCACCAGGAGGAACGTTAAAAACAATTTTTAGCCCCTTTTCCTCTACTGCATTCTGCTATGGCGGGGCCCGTCCGTTATGTAGACTTCTTCTGGATCGGTGCTAACTGGTCTTTCCCGCCATCAAATGTTCTCCGACCAACTGTCATCATCACACTTTAGCCAGATCAAGATCGGTGCTTTTTCCGCTGTCTTGAATATCTGCTACCACTCTTTTTATCTCCTTGTTGTTGTAGCCGAATCGTCTTCTGAGCACATTGGCAACATCTTCTCCGACAAAACGACGGCATCCCACAGCTAGATGGTAGAATTCAATCTACCATCCGCATTCCTTACATTTGTCAATCAGGTTTATTATCTCCCAGCTTTTCGTTCCACTGCCTGTTCCACATTGTCTTCCCAAGGGAAGTTCCAACAATAGTGCGTTTTTGTCATTTCCATTACATAACACTAGATCTCGCCATTGGCTTGTTGCTACAATAAGAAAGACAAGTACCGATTCGAGGTTTGCAGCTATTTCCCATTCTCCTGTAAACCTTTCATCCTCCATTGTTTTTGTTGTAACCTAGGGAAGGTTACTGAATAGAATAACCACACGAAGGTTGGTAATGAACGATAATTCTTAGGTCAAGAACAACACATATAAGATACGCCACAGGCGCGTAGAAGTTGTCAACTGCTAGAAGTGAGTCAAGTGAATTCCATAATGAACCTCCAACGGCAGAATATCTACCAACCGCCCTACGCGGTCAGATGTGGCACAAGGCCGAATTAAATGTGGGTTACCATTGCCTGTAGGCTCGGCCAAAAATTTCCTGTAGATCCCGTATAAAACGGGGTCGGATATCTGTTTCCCGAGACGAAACTCTGCCCTTCGACATAGCCTCGTTTCGGGATCCCCTTTCCCCGGAGGCAGAGAGTTTGAACAGCACAGCTGAATCTCTAACTGCAGACCAACATACAGTATTTACTACTGTCTTTATGTGAATGCGGACTACCCATTATTGTCCGT
>OZ038494.1:57710974-57755974 GCA_964036315.1 Acanthosepion esculentum
GTACACACGCCAAACATGAAGTGAAGGCAGGTATAATGGTAGCATTCCCCAAATTAAACAAGGAGACCGTCCAGAAGAGTTGCATGAGATTTCGTAGTCGTCTGGAGGCCGTAGTTGAAGCCAATGGCAATTTTATTGAATAAATTTACTCTTTAGTATTCAAGATATTTTCTGTAATGGTCGTAAATATATCTCTGTAATTTACATGACAATTATATCATCGCACCATGAATATATGTGTTATATTTATGTGTGTATTTATATATATATATATGTACACTTGCATATATATATATATATATATGCATGTATATGTTCCTATCACTATGCATGTATATATGTTTTTTTTGTTTTTTTTCGCTCTCCCGTCGAACTCGGCGTATGAGGGTCAGACAGATCAGTTCCCAGAAAGCCCGACAGCCACACAGGATTTGATTATAGTGGTGAAGGCTTTGTGCAGGGCCATCCACACTTTTTGGAGGGACGAATACAGGGACCTGGTGCAACGGATGCCACAAGGTCCCCAAACGACCCTCCGCAGGTTTTGAATTCAGAGTTGTCCTTCTCCTAGACCAGTTGCCATCCAAGGCTATAGAACCCAGTCTGTCCTGCTATTTAGCCATAGTTGGAGGGAGAAGAAGAGGATTCACACCTTTCCCAAAGGTATTAGCACGTAAGTGAATGTAATGGAATCGACTGGAATTCGAACTCGGCTCTCCGATTCCTCAATCCAAGCCGTTATCAGATTTATATATATACCTGCTCGTTCGTATATATATATATATATATATATATATATATATATATATATATATATATATATATATATATATATATATATATATCGATATATATATATATATATATATATATATATATATATATATATATATATATATATATATATATATATATATATATTCACCCTGATCTTTCCATATATATATGGGAAGATCAGAGTGAATATATATATACGAACGAGCAGGTATATATATAACTGCTCGTTCGCTTTCATTTGTCAACATTCACCCTGATCTTCCCAAAGAATCAATGAGTTAACAAAGGAATACAATCTTCCAAAGCAGCGACAACCAATTAAAACTTTTTGCACTTAATAACTCATTCACCTCAGGGATAACTGCACTTTAACAAAACTTTCTAAAAATAAAATGGACTTATTAGTAAGGAAGTTACTGAAAACTGATAATCCGACACGAGGAGATCTAAAACAAATATTTATTCTTATTCTTCTTTCGATGGATTTTAATCAATTCATATGATAAACTAACGATGTGTCTATTCGCATGTCTCAAGCATTTATTTGATTTTTTCCCCTTGGTTCGTGTTTTATTTAGAACAATGCCCATTTGCGTGATATATATATATACATATATATATATATATATATATATATATATATATATATATATATATATATATTGTAATGTTATCAAGGGTTTGGTAATCTGTGTAGATAACTCGAAAAAGCAATCCAGAGAGCTCAATGTAACAACAGAGCAAATATTAATTCAATAATTAAGAAAGAGACAACCTTCAGGTTATCTCTTTCTTAATTATGTAATTATTATATATATATATATATATATATATATATATATATATATATATATATATATATATATATAGCGAGAGAGAGAGAAAGAGATAAATAGAAGGAGAGAGAACTTAATGCCAGTAAAACTTTTGTCACTGATTTATGTTACCTTCAGCCTCTCGAATCCAGAGATTCGTAGACGGAATCTCCGGGAATGACTCAGTCCACTCGTCAGGGGGTATCAGCCATTGACTGATTATGCTTCACACTTTTTCTTTTTTATATGCACTTTTCATTGGTGTAATTTGTTTCATAAAGTATATGTGCGTGCATGAGTTCCCATGGGTGCGTTCATGCGCCTGTCCGCGCGCATGTGCGTTCGTGTAGAATCTCGTGTTTACTTGTACTTTTCGTCGTTCTTTTCACTTTACACTCATTCCTTTTTTTTTCCTCTTTTTCTTCTTTTCTTTCAATCGTAATGATTTTGGCTTACGGTTTTCTAAACATTGACTGTCGTTAATTTTTGAGCTTTCTAATGTTTTCTTCAGTTAGTAAAATTGTATTTCATTTTCAGCCACATGCGCCAAGGAGGAACAAAAAGATGTGGTTCAAATCTGCAGAGAACATGCTACCTCATTGATAATAATTCGTCGGTTCGCCATTACGATCTCTCTCGTTCATGGTGGAGGTTGGCAAGCGTCCTGCTCATTCTTCGTGCCTCACGCTTGTTTCGACCACGTTTAAACTTCTCGATCCACTCATACACTCTTCTAAGCAGTAGTGGACTGTCGCCGTAGTCTGTTCAAAGTCCCAAATGAATTTCAGCCCCTGAAACAACTGTTGATCTCAGAAATCAGATCACTGCTCTTTGCTCCTCCTCAGTGCACACTACTAGCGGTGAGGCCATGTTTACACAGTAACAGCAGCAAGAGAACTGACCCGAACCAGCTCAAACTTCGATCACGTGATTACAATAGTCCAATCTATAAGCACAGATGACCTGAAGACAGTGTGACAAAGTTAAAAATATATTATTGCGAAAATGCGAATTATTTTTCTTTTACTTATTGGAGATTTTGGACATAATCCAAAGAAGAATCTGCAGTTTCATCGATCCTGAGATAACATATTGGTAGCATTCAATTTCACACCACCATAACCTACGCTTCACCTTTTCGATAAAAAAAATCTATCTTGGTATTCGTTTTGACGATGTTTCTTTCTCGCTACCTCGGCTTTATTAATTTCAGCGCAGTACTATATTGGCAATTAGGCCCCATCATTTTCCTGTTTAAACTGCTAAGCGTAAGCGTAAGTTCTATGCTTCTCTCGCACTACGTCTTTGTGCATTTCTCTTCCGGTTTCTTGCCTGCTTTTCAATTACGATCTTCTAAACTTTAAATGCAACCTCAATCAATGAATCATTTTCATTTAATGTCCTTTCTCTTAGTTTCCTCGGTTTCTATCTATATCAATAACCCTTTGTGTCTTAGCGATGTTATCACCTTGTCAACTATTTAAAAATAACGAATCTAAGAAATCTAATGTGGCATCTCAAACATTTAAATTAAACAATGTACACTAAATATTGAAATATTTACGTACATTTAGACAAAACTAGTTCCCAAGCACAACTAACCGTTTAATTAATTCAACCCTTTACGTTTCTTCGATTCCAGTCTTATTTGTTCAAGCTTTTCATGTGGGGCACTCAGATAACTTTGTCTATTAATTGATTGTCTTGCTTCAAGTTGGTCTTGAAATAGGCTTTGTCGTCGCTGTCTTTTTTATGCTGTTGCTAAACTTTTTTTCTTCCGAGAGTTATTTCTATTTCCAACACATATTTTAACATGAAAAGATATCGAGCACAACGCGATTTACATAATCAATAAATCATAGATATCATAAAAGTCTAAAATATTATAAAGAGAACGGATTAATTAAACTGTTTATTAATCTCTAGTTCAGTTGTGAATTCATTAATACTGTTTTAATGTATCTCAACATATTTTTCCAAGACTTGTTTCATTGCATCTCACTATGAAAAGTTTCTAACAAATATCATCATATTTGACGGCACTGGTAAACGAGTCATTGTATTAATAGATTATATTTTAACGGAAGACGTATATGTCGTGTTGGTGTTCGTCGCCTCTTATCTAAACGAAACAACTTGCATTATAAGCGTCTTATGCGATTTGCTCACATCGTGGATCTTGTTAAAAAAACGTCCAAAAAAACTGAAACGATCCGCTATTGAATAACGGTGGCACGGCAACCTTTCATTTGTCAGAAAGCATCTGAAGTAATGATGTATATTTTCTTTAATCCAGCTGACAATAAAGACGAATGAACGGACAGTTCCACTTAGTTTCTTTTTAAAATCCTTTCCTAATAGATTGCTTTATTTTCCCGCTTCTTAACATTTAGAATAACAATATAATCAACAAAGTATCTCAACATAAATCCATTGTTAGTAAGCTGTATTTGTAGATTATTAGGTCGATACCCACAAGGTTATACATCTTGGGATAAATCGAAGATGATTTTAGAACTTACCAACAGGTTTGGTTTGTTTTGTTTCACGGCATATCAACCTCAATGGGTAATTTAATGCCGACAAAATTTTTATTGCTGGTAATGTTTTTCTTCAAAAATCTATTTCTTGGAATATTTTTCCTTGAATAAATCTATAGCTGGCATATTTTTTCAAAGAATGTATAACTGTTTGTATTGCTGTTATTTTTTTAAGTATTGCTGATGATAATTTTTCCTTCAAAAATTATTGCTGATAATTTTTTATTATTATTACAAAGTATTTCTGGTATGAAAATCTATTTTTACACAAGTTTGGGTGTTAACTATTTGCCCATAGCTAGAACCCTAACAGGTGCTACCACCCCGGGACAGGGTGGAACTGGGAGCACCAACAATTAGGAGGTGGTTCCACGCTCCTCAAAACCTCCTGATCAGAGGCCTTGCTGTTGGACGTAGTTTATAGTCTTACCCAGGACGCGGATGTAGTTTATCATCATACCCTGGACGAACAAAGCTCCAGGATGAGCTAATGATCATTGAGCTATGTTGATTAACCATTACCAGTGAATAGGGTGTTCTCTCTTCACTCGAGACACCATAATTTCAAACTTATGCCAAATCTAAGCTAAGCTCAGTAAATAAGACACGTTCGTTGGGGTAATGATCAGAGAGCTAATATGAATTCTGTTACTAGTAATGAGTTCGATCTTCACCAGGCACCCCGTAATTTGTGTATTCTTCTGAAATGAGAAAATAAAAACTGGGCGCTTATAACGGATAAAGGTTAACGGTTATCGAGCTAAGTCGTTTAGCCATCAGGGCAGAAGAACGAGTTCGATCCTTGATGGACGGTTGTTACTTTTAGCTCTGTGTCAAATCTAATCTAGGCTCAGGAAATAACAAATGAACACCCTGGAATGGGAGAAGGTGATTGCAGTAGCTTTATTATCCTTCCGAACAGAAGAGTAAACTTGTCTCACTGAGTCGTCTGTACCGGTGTCTTTATGCCGAATTTCATCTTTCTTTTATTTTTTATGTGCCATGTCCTTTCAGGACGTAGGCGATCATGTCTTTCTATCTCCCTCTATCCCTTGCAGATCTCAGCAAGCTTCTTCCCTCTGTTTCCTCCACCAGATCACGTTCTGTCATTCAACTCCTGAAGCTCGTCAAGTATACTTTCCCCTTTTCCCTCTATTCGACCTGTGAGTATCAGATTTTCCAGGCCCTACTTCCTTATTGCGTGTCCTAGAAAGTTCAGCTGCCTCTTTCTGATGTTAAGTATAAACCTTCTCCGAATTTGAACTACGATTTGTAAATAACAATGAAATGCGCGTGTGCCTATGTAACACAAAATCACACACACAAGCACGCACACATACACACACACATACACGCACACACACGACCAGATAAATCGGTAGATTGATATATATGAATAGAATGTTAAACATTAGCTCTATTTATAGTGGTTGGTTGATCAATAAAATACAGTGTTTATAGTCATAGACAATATGGTCATAGGAAACAATACTGCATGGTGACTGCATATCGCATTGTGGCATACTTGTTTATAATATATATATATATATACATATATATATATATATATATATATATATATATATATATATATATATATATATATATAATGATTATTTTTATTAAAATATGATTCCCTAGCTACACAGTAATTCTCATGTTCAAAAAACAGAGGCTAAAAATTCCAATTCAATTACAGAAATAAGATTAAAGTACCTAATTTAAGGTACTTTAATTTAATTAATATATATATAAAAAAAACGGGAACTTTTTAACAATCCAATAAAACCAAGAGTGATGGAAGAAAAATATTTATTTCATAGTAATTGAAACCTTAAAACATGCCATTTAAGAAACAATGATGGAATTCTCATTTTTTTTAAATTACGTCCTGTAGATGGCGTCCTCCTGTACGAATGCATTCTTGAAATCTGCTGCTGAGATTCCTCATTGACTGCTGCAACATCTCAGCTGGGATACTGTAAATTTCATTCTCGTTACTAAAATGGCGAAATGTTTACTTGCTCAAGGTCACTGTCTCGCAGTGTTGCCACTTGCTCATGTCTGGCAATACGGACTTCAAAAATTACCTTTTTTTTTGGTCACTCTGTATATATATATATATATATATATATATATATATATATATATATATATATTATTCAACTATGCCACAATGCGATATGCAGTCACCATGCAGTATTGCACCTTAAATTAGGTACTTTACTTTAATTTAATTTCTATAATTGAATAGGAAGATTTTAGCATCTATTTTTGAAACATGAGAATTCCTATGTAGCGAGAGAATCATATTTTTAAAAAATAATTATAATATAGACTCTACTTGTGTATCAAGCACTGTTTTTTTTAATAAAAACAAAAATACTAAAGAACTTCGGATTATTAACCTAACGGTTATTTCCTATTTTTCTATATATTTGCACACACACACACACACAAACAAACACACACACACACACACACACACACATATATATATATATATATATATATATATATATATATATATATATATAAGTTATAATTTATAAAAAATTCGCATACAAGAAAATTAAACATAGGATAGGCTGCAGTAGAAGTAGTCTTGCCCAACACAGTCAATTGCTACATAAACCAAAAGATTACCCTGACAACATGTCATGTACTTAAACAGCCTCATCAAATCGAGATTTTCATATGGATGTCATGCATGGCGCAAAACCCTTTCAGATATATCTAAACTGTAAGCTGTATACAACTGCCTGGTAAAAGCAATTGTTAAAAATATCTTCGACCGAAGGAAACCTATAGGTCTTGGTGAAAATAACACTATTTCAAACCTTGTACATGGCGTTACAGAATCACAGACAAAGAACTGTACCAAATAACAGAAACTTTGTCACTTGAGCAACATCAGCTAAAATGGATATCAGTTTTAACTCAAAGATAAAATAATGATATAATCAAGATGTCGGCATTCCACACTACTTCAAATAAAAAGTTAAACCCCCATCAATGCTAAAAAGCGTGATAAAAGCTACTGGAATTAAAAAAAGCTATTTTGCTGGAAAATTGTTTTAACAGAAAGTGTTATATAGGAATAAAGTGTCGCTGCCGACACTTGAGTTTGAAAATAGATCGCCAGTGAGCAAACACAAGCGATCCCTTTATTGAATTAAAGTAGGCCACGTGACCCTAGAGGAGACATATATGTAGGACGTAGGTGACGACTAACGGATCTGCATTTCTAGTCTATCCTCTATTGCTATTCGGATCTGCACTTCTATTCTATCTTCTCTTACTATATGTGCCGCTATTCACTATACTATTTCTGTAGTCGGATCACTACATTCGAGCATGTATTATCGAGCAAGTACTATTAGTGCGAGTGATTCGAAGGCGTCTTACACTAGTATTTTTCAACGGCGTTACTCTTGTAGTAACTGCGCTTACAAAGTCTCTACTACAACGGGCATTACGAAAGTGACAACGAGTATTCGTTGACATCACAAAAGTGACAACAAGTGTTCGTTAAGATCGCAAAAGATATAAATTTGAACCGTAAGCACACCGGTCAAAGCATGCTTAATTCTTCACCAATAAGGAAACGGCAGATGTGACCATGCAGGGTGAGATGGGCAAATTCTCGCCATTTTATATATCTAATTTCGTCCTTGCGAAAACATTTTCTAAAACCTAAAAAGTACCAAAAGAAGATTATGGCGTCTGTCAGATGGTCCAGCATTGATGTTATCCATTACAACCTTCTGAACCAGAGCATCACTGATGAAGTTTACTACCAGCAACTAAATGAAATGCACATTCAGTTAAGTAAAATGCGACCGACACCTGAAGATATTACGAAAAAGTACGTAGAACAAAGAGTAATTTTTCTAAAGGTCAATTTTGACATTCTCTCAATGATATTTTCAATGATATCTTTGTAAAGTTACCAGTGAATATAAATACAAAAGACATATGATTAGTATTTCTACTCCTCATATGTATTTTAGAATGTTTTCTATGATTACTGGATCTATAAAAGAATATGAATTGACAGAAATAATTTAACTTACTAATTTGATACACTTTAATATAATTGTATTCCCTGTTCCTTGATCGGTATGTGCGTGTAAGTGAATATAATGAACCCGACGAGAATTGAAACACTTTCCAATCCCCAGCTATTATCAATTACACCACACGCATATTCGTAATCAGATGAGAAGAGGGGGATTTAATATCTACCGGAAACCAAGAAATAGTCTCAAGTATAGTAAAACATTTTAAAATTTTTAAACCTTGCCTTTCGTCGGCCTTTATCTAATCTTGTATAGAAGATAAATTGCTGCCGAAATACACCCAATATATATACTGGGTGCAACAGTAAAATTGTCAAAATCGTGTAAGAATAACATTGTCGCCAAGCTTAACAGACGAATCGTGATGAAAACGATCATCAATGAAAATTACATGTTCATCATTAATTAGTCATAGCTAAGGATGGGAAGCTCATGAATGATTGAAATAAAAATTCACACAAACACAAACACACACACACACACACACACACACACACACACACACATATATATATATATATATATATATATGGGATTGTCTGACGATCGCAAGAGCGTGAAACCTAGGGTCACAAATTCACATCAATATAACTAAGCATGTTAGCTCTATCACCGATATTGAGCGCTTTCCAATAAGTTAGCTCATATATAATATATAAATAATATATATGGAAATTTATATATATATATATATATATATATGTATATATACATACATATTATACACACTCACACAAACATACACACACACACACATACACACACACACACACATATATATATATATATATATATATATATATATATATATATATATATAATTTCATATCATTTTCCAACTTATTCATGATATTCTTCGCCCTCTCTAAATTTCTAACTTTCTGTCCTGGAGTAAGAAGTTGCCTCAGAGGTTTCAAGTTTTAATTTGTTGTTCTTTGTAGCTCTTAATATTTTTTCTTTTTCTTATCTCTCTCAAATTTAGCTCTGCCATCTATTTGCTCAAACTCTCTCGGTAGATTATGAGTTGTTTTTCTTTGTCCCCCTTGCCATTGATCTGTCAACAATTTCCAAACCCTATTTCCTCATTATGTTCCCTAAAAATGTCTTGTAACTCGTCATGAATTTAAGTTAAAGTCTCTTTTTTATTTCCATTTGCTTTCATACTTTTTCGTTGCTCAAATGTTTATGCCAAGTTATTCTCAGACTACTTCTGTAGAAATACATTTCCCTTGCTTCAGTTCTCTTCTTAATCTGTAAAGAGATTATCAAGCATTCACTGCCATATAGGAGGACTGATATTATATAACAGTTCAAGACTCTTTTCTTTGTTTCTATCGAATTTCTTTCTGTTTCTTAATTAGTTTTTCGAAGTTATCTTTCGTAATCCCAATACGCCTTCGGATTTCAATCTCGCACTTTCCGTTCTCTATTGAAACAATTCTAAGACATATAAATTATTGTACTTGTTTCATTTAGGTATCTTCAATTTGTAATTTGAATGTTGGGCTGTCTTTTTTTACTAAACAACCAAAACTATAATGAAAACTATAATAGAAACTATAATATAAGATTAAACTCTATTAATCTAAATATATAATAATATAAAATTATAATATATAATATTAAATAATATAAAATATAAAAACTTATATAAAAACAAATTTATATAAAACAATTTTCTAAAATGTTTCAAGAAATATCTTCACATAATTCACTGAAAATCATTGCACAAACTAACATAAAAGTGCTTATTGTATGCTTAGCCCAACCAAATATTGTTTTTTGTGTCGTTTTAGACAATTTTTCCACCAGAATCTATATAACGCTTTTTTTATTCAATCATTTGTTCATGTACTGAATATTGCTATCACGCCATGTTTAGTTCTTCTGATATGTATTTATAGATTCTTGACAAATTACAAAGAAGAATTAGCAATGTTATCGGTCCCGACCCTGTATCTCGGCTTCAGTCATTCTCCTATCTTCGTAACGTAGCTTCCACGAGCCATTTCTATAAAGATTCGCATGGTACCTCTTCTGACGAGATTCCCCTTTTGTTAACACGACTTTACAGATTTAAGTGCAGTACGACACTAGCAGTTATGACTCATCATTATTTTACAGTAGGAATTGCTATGCTAACCGTTTCCTCTTTCGAACCTCTTGCTTGTGGACGTCACTTCCGGCTTTTTGAATTCCATTCAGCTTTGATCTTGAAACATTTCAATGCAATATCAATCGTTATCTTATGTCTTCTTATAACCTGCACTTTTATTATCTTCTGTTTTAAATAAGTTTTTTTTTTCTCAGTAAGAATCTATATATTGGCTTGCTTGGAACGAAATTATTTTAAAAAATCAAATTCATCAGCTGCGCCATTTTCCATTGACTGAAATTGAACAATATGGCCGAATAAACCCGACCATACATGTTTGAGTTCTTCACCGGCTTTCTCCTAAATGCACATGCTTAGTAAAATTTGAATTATACACAAGTATATACTTTTATTAATCGTTTCACCCCAAGCAATGCGCCAATGGCACTATGACGCAGATGGGGTTGATGGAGGGAGTGAAAGAGAATGAGAAGTCCCGAGTGAGGGAAATAACGTGAACAAAGTCCAGAAAAACAGAAGATTGCCGCGATTGATGTTGCAGTAATTTTTCAAAGATAGCTGTTGGCAGAGAAGCAAGAAATCGGATGGGAGTTGCACAGGCGAGAAATGCGAGAAAATAAATGATTAAAATAGAATTGATGGTTGCAGTTCAACAGCTAAACGGTGGGACCTAGGTGCCAATCTAGTACCAGGTTTTAATACATGCAGACGACTCAGCAAAAAGGAAAACTAATCAAACCAATTGCCATGAAAATATTTGTAGAAAAAAAACAGAGAAGCTACGTCAGGTCAATGAGAAAATCTCTGAAGTCGAGATGCCAGGTCAGCACCAGTAGCATGGCAGATTCTTTTTTATGTAATATAGAATCTCTAAATACATATCAGATGTGTCGCAACAAATGTGACAGCAAAGTTCAGTTTGGTATGTCACTCTTATTTTTTAAATATTTTTAATTTTTAAATATTTTATTTTTAAATATTTTATTTTAACGCGGAACGGATTTTTATTTCCCGTTTCTAAAAAAACTTTTGCAATTATTTCATAATTTGTAAATTTGTCACTGGTATTCTAGACGGCATTTTTTATTTAGAAAAATAAATCCCGCCACGACCATCGAGAAGAACTTAAAATCCTTGTTTTACCGTCATCCAAAATTGAACCAATCCCAATGGTAAAGAAGCAATCAACATCTTATATAGACAATAACTCTTATAAAAGAACAGTCGACACATTACACAATAGAAATATTTTCAAGATTAATACCACCGCCGGCCTTTTGTCTGCAAAAACTCTTATATTTTCAAGACATTATTCGAAGAATTCCTCAGATCACGTCTTCACAGTCTACAAGAAGAGCTTCGTACGTATTGGTTCTTGCAGCTTCAGCCCTGAGGTCTGGCTTCCTGAAACAATAGAGCTTTTTTTTTAATGGTGCCGTCTTCATCATCCAGTCGGATTTCCACTTGACATTTAAAAAATGAACGTTACCTTTTATTCTTTTATCCGTTTCATTCATTCTCTTCGCTTTCCTTTCGTCAGCTGACCGTCGTTTTGTCGGAAAATCGCCTTTGCGCATTTTATGGAACAATAACTCTGGCCTATGGATGACCAACCATTAGCGGGTGGCGGACTTCATTCACTAAAGTGAAATAAATCCGAGAAAAGAATGCAGTTCAGCTGAAAAAAAAGGAAACTTTCTTTTCTAAAAGAAAGAATGAAAACTTAATGCGGACAGAAACGACATAAGGACTAGAAAATTGAGAGTTCGAGCCCAAAGAATTACATTAATCAATATTGTTTCTATTCTTGCAGAATATTGTTTGCTACCCAGTCGGTCAAGCCAGAGGAAAATATAACATGTAGAGAAAAAGTTGGTTGCTAACCAGTCGCTAAATACGGAGTAAATTCAGCAAGAAAGGCAAGACACTATGAAAGTTTAAAAATAGATTTTATTATCAGCAACAAATTTTTGAAAAAAATATTACCAGAAAATAAATTTTTTGGAAAAGAAATTATTACCAGCTATACATTTTTGAAAAAAAAATATTACCAGCAATAAATATCGTGTCGGCATTAAATAATAATCCATTGAGGTTGATATACCGTAAAACAAAACACTGAAGCATATATTAAATACATTTGAAAATGCATTTCTATCTATGAGGGAACTCGAAATGCCTTTGTTCGTGCTTGTGACAATATATATATATATATATATATATATATATATATATATATGATAAGCCAAGAAACACAACATTCAAGAGAGTAACTAATTGCGCCTTCACGGACTAACGTTTTCAGGTCACATATAGTGGAAATAATATATTGAATCAATTGCTAAGTCTGCAACTAATAAAATTGGTTCACTATGATGTGCTAGACAATTTTTCTCACCAGTACCTATCTTACACATGTATAAGTCTACCATCATTTGTTCTTGCTTTCAATATTCCTGCTCTTGCTATACATTTAAAGATTCTTCATAAAATTTAAATTCAAAAATCTGTAATCTTATTGGTCCTGACCTGGTATCTCGGCTTCAGCCTCGTTTCCACTGTCGTAAAGTAGCTTCCCTGTGCGTTTTCTGCAAATACTTTCATGATAATTATTCTGATGGACTTTCCTCTATGGTAGCTAGACTTTATGAATTTGAGCGCAGTACTAGATTGGCAACAAGGTCTCATCATTTTATAGTTGAAATGGCTAGAAGAAACCATACTTTTCATGTCTTATCAACGTTTTGCAGTTTACTTAAAGCCAGAACGTATTTTTTTCATTGTAAGAATGTTTGCTGATAATAATGATTTACTGATACAACTCCTACTAATTAACCCATAGCTGGGGGGAAGAGATACATTTGGCATATCCATTTGCGCGTAAGTGAATATAACGAAGCTGAATGGAACTGAAACTCAGTTCTCCGACTTCGAATTGTGAGCGGTTATCCAATACACCACCCGCACATCAACGGTTATAGCATCTGGTATTCCCAAACGGTTAACAATCAAGGTACATATTACCTGCGTAAATAATCGCTTTAGGATACATATTCGGCTTGGTTTGGTTTGTTTTGTTTTACGGCATATCAACCTCAATGGATTATTTAATGCCGACACGATATTTATTGCTGGTGTTATTTTTTTTTCAAAAATGTATAGCTGGTAATATTTTTTTTCCAAAAAAAGAATGTTAACAACAAATATTTTTTCACACGCAACCCAGTTCTGCGGAATCAGAATCAACGTTGAGTTTAAGCAAGCGAATGAGCAACTTGGAGTAAAGTGCCACGCAGATTTAAATTTTTTCCCACTTGTGACGAATGCAGCTATCGATTTTTTTTTTGCATGCTAGCATGATAGTTAACATTCGTGTCAGTCAGCTGTTGGCTCTCACGCTGACCAATAGAATCTTCCTACCTATTCGTGGCAGCCAGCTATAGGCTCTCATTCTGGCCAGTAGAAAATGCCCGCAAACTACATGAAAACTACCGTAGAAGCATGGAAAAATCGATTATTTCTACTATCGATGGGAGTTGGGAAATGCAAAGTCGGTCTTGGCCTTTCTTTCTAACTTGGAGCATGTGCATGCAAAGTTTGGTGCAAATCCGTCGAAAATTGCGGCCGTGCATTCGTTACACACACACACACACACACATGCTGCCTTTTATAGATAGAGATACCACGACTGGTTTTCTAGTAGTAATGTGTTCAATCCCAGTGTCAACTCAAATATGCTACAGACAATTAACTAATTCGAAATAACTCCTACTCATGAAAAACAATGAGAACTTAATTGTTTCCTTCTTTCTTCCCTGCCACCTACAGTCTTTAAAATATTTAAATGCAACGTCAGTGGTCATCTTCTCTCTTCCAGAATCTTGTTCTTGTATTGTCCTTTCTTCTCCTTAATATATTGTAATTATTTTCCCATCCCAGTAATACATTGTGCCTTTGTGGCATTATTACCTCGCTTGGAATGAAATGTTTTAAATAAAATCTCAAATACACTAGAAAACAGCATAAAAAGCCATAGCATTTTCCTTGACCGTGACATTAAATGAAATATGTATAAAACAATGACTTCGTCACAAATATGAAATCTATAACAGCATACAGTTCTGTTTCGTATATCAAATAAATTTCAAAATAGTTATTTCAGACCAGAATATCTTGTTCGCAAACGAAGCAAAGGAATTATTGACACGGAAAGTCTGCCAAGGAGAATCTTGATTAATTCTGCAATGTGAAGCCACAAATGATATACCTGCGGATTAAAGTCTCAAACTTTGCTATTTTGGCATCTCGACAACATAAGGCCACATTTTAATCATGAACGGCACGATTAATGTGTAACCTGAAATTTCCAGTACTTTCACAAACGCCATCGATTCCTCAGGTCAATGCTTAAAAATAACTTCAAGTGAATAAAGCCTGTAGGTCTTAACGAGCACCATTCTTCTTCGAAGGTCGTAGACTGGCGCTACATAATCAGAGACAAATAAATTTACCAAATAACAGAAACCGCTTCACTTGAGGTCTTTCAACAGAGGCAACAACTACAGTGGATATCACTTGTAATTCGGAGAGAAAAAAATGGCATTATCAAGATATTGACTTTCCAAACTATATCGCAGGGGTGGCCAAAATTCCTTATTGTAAGAGCCACACACGATAGAGTTCAGATGTTTGATAACCGCAAGACATGAAGAAAGTTCACACCTACGTTTTTGTTACCTATACATTAAAATTAAACTTACTTTTTAATTCAATGGGGTCACAACTCATACCCAGTAAATAATTATAAAGCTTGATTTTTTTTTCTTTTTTACCGTTCATATTAACTGTGATGAAAATAGTTCAACCAACATATGTCTAAGAGCCGCAATTATCGAACAAATTTAGCGAAGAAAGCCAGCCTCATTACTGGAAAGATCTATAACAGTTACTGGATTTTAGAGATTCCTTTTCTTTGTAAACTATTTTAAAAGAAATATTTTATAAATTTCAAACGAAAGTAACACAGGCTGCTTGGTTAATGAATGACGAATATTTCCTTATATGGAAACGGCTAATATTGCTAATATTACTATTACCGTTATCGTAATACAATAGGGTCGCCATCAGTTAACATCTTTCACCTGATGTCGATACTGAATTTACTCTGCGCAAATCATACTAGAACATGTCTTTGCAAACGGAATGAAAATATGATTTGGTTGGTTTGTTTTGTTTTATGGCATATCAATGGGTTAATTAATACCGACAATTTTTAATTGCTGGTAATATTTTTTCCTTCAAAAATGTGTTGCTTGTAATAATGTATTGCTGGTAATAATTTTTCCTAAAAATGTTGCTGGTATTAAAATTTAAATATGTTGAACGCATTTTTATGCCTTCAACTCCAGGTATTTTGTACATAATTTTATACAATCAGGGCAACCGTATGTTTTATAAATACATGTTTCGTACATCATCACTCTCTCGCGGATGTAGTTTAACCTCCTACCCAGGACGAATGAACATTTGGGAATATTAATGAAGAAATGAAATTTCCCAGTAGGTTACTCAGATTAATGTACACCTGATGAAGGCTGGAGGTCACAACGGTTGAAACGCTGTGATAACAACAAAAAGATGAGAACAACAGTCTGAATATAAATACCGTAATTCCCCATGTATAATACGATTTTTTTATAAAAAATAATAAGCAAAATTAAGGGTGTGTATTATGCATAGCTACAAATATCTTCAATTAATTGCCGTTTCGTAGGTCGATTTCAGTCGAAATGACTACTCACCACAAACATACGAAATTTGACACGCACATTCGGTGACTGCTATCTTATAAGGATGCCAAATACAATATGTACGTAACAATACTTAAAAATATAAAATAAAATAAGAATTATCATAAAACTAAATTAGAATATTATTCTATGTTTAAAACTATTTTTTGTGAAAAGCTACTTACAGATCCGGTAGATTGCACATTTTATCGAACAAAAACAGGTTAATGAGTCTGCGCAGTAAGCACAATATAGGTATTTACGTTTCCTTATAGAACCGTAATAATGGGAAATTTTGATAAACATCTTCAATTACAGTTTCAATAAAAGTAGGAAACGCTGGCCGTAATGAAATTGGAGAGGTAAAATTTATAGGGTTTGATGACTAAAAAAGGGGTGCGTATTAAGCGTGAGTAGAAGCATTTTTCCCACACAATTTTAGGGGTAACTATTATGCTTGAAGGCATATCATACATGGGGAATCACGGTAGTTAAATAATAATAACTGCGCATCACAGAAATTCGGAGATAAATTTATCTCATTTTGATACAAGTGTCATTATAGTGTCTTGCTTAAAACTTGATGTATTCGATCCGATATTTACATAGCATACACTTCTCGATATCTGCCTATAAGTCTGTGATGAATTATTGTAACTATTGATTACATTGTTCGGACTCATCTTTGTTGTTTTATTCACGATGTTTCGGCACGTGGTTCAGTCGATAAAAGTGTTACTTGAAGTAAGCCAGCGTCATCAAGCAATCAAAGAGTTGTCGGATCAGGACCTGAGAACAGCAGTGGTGAACAAAGAAATAAAGTGGAGAGTTGAGTTACTAAGATAAATTACTGAAACTGAAGAGAAAGAGGCATGGCGCGTGTAAATACAACAATCTAACCCGGTAGACGAAAATAAAGAGGTTCGGTTCTAAATTCCAATCACCTGAAGAATCTCGGATCTTACAACGGCCGAAACGTCGTGAATATGACAATAAAGATGAGGACAACACTACGAACAATGTAAATAGTGTAAATAAACACAAACCTCGATAAGAACTTTGATACAATGTGTGTATGCGTATGTGGGTGTTGCCATAATATTAAATTAAAACCTGAATATTTCTTTTTCAGATATCTCCTTATTTAAAAGAAATGCTTATTTCTCAAACCAATATATGTATGATTAAACAACTTTAAAAAATCTTTAAAAACTTAAAAGAAAACAGTTAACTTAAAAAAAAGTAAGAAAATGAATTAAATTAGAATATTTTAGGGCGGTTCTCTAATTCTAAAGTTAAAGTCTTAAAGTTATTTCTCTTCACGTTACTTCAATGCGTAAATATTAGTTGCTAAATAAAATTTATCGACTTGCTTTGATAAAGATCCTCGAGGAAGGAAACGCATTGACATAAAATGTTTCTTAGAGTGTGTGTGCGTGTGTGTGCGTGCGAGTGTTTGTGTGTGTGTGTGCGCGTGTTTGCGTGTGCGTTCTTGTGCGCGTGCGTGCGTGTGTGTGTGTGTGTGTGCGTGTGTGTGCGTGCGCGCGCGTGTGTGTGTGTGTGTGTGTGTGTGTGTGTGTGTGTGTGTGTGCGCGCGCGCGCAGATATTTAAATAGAAAAAAATATTTTAAGAAATGGCGAGAAAAACGTCAGGGTAAATACGGAATATATAAAAATATACCAAAATATTATAACATGAATTATGTCTATTTTCATAAGAAAATACGGATAATCATTTATGAAAAGAATATTTGCAAATAAAACGGAATCAGCAAAACCTCTGCGCAGACAATATGATAAAAATATTTAATAAAAGTATGCATTTGTCATCGCAATTAGTGATTGAAGATAATTATATAACTTTTGAAAATTCGATTTTTTTAGTGTTCAATGATTAATATAAAAATATAAGGATATATATATATATATATATATATATATATATATATATATATATATATATATATAACGGCTGTGTTTACATACGCTAGAGAGAAAAGTATGACCTTGTTTTTAATATTGTTCGCAAAATGAAAGTAAATGAAAATTTCTATTCATCTTCATTAGTCAGAGTTTCAAAAGAAAAAAAGTTCAAAACTATATTTCAATTTCCTTCAATCGATCGTATAATTCCCGATATTGAATATGTGAGATCGATATTAATTGACGCTTTTCAGAGATTGACACGCCCCAGTATTGTAAAAAGCAGAAAACGAAACACAAACACCTGTATCATACACGAGTCATAATTTATGCTCTGATGTAGCAATAAACAAATTTGTTATCAATTTATTTACAAATGCATGCTCTTTCATGTATTCGTCACGAGCTAAACCTCTTTAAGGATCTATACCTATGTTATATAAGTACTTTAATGGTACATACCTATGTTTTATAAATGCTTCAGGATGTATACCGATGTAAAACATCTTTAAGAATGTTTACCTTTATTTAAAGCGTGTAAAACTTGGTTCTTCTACTGCAATTCTCGTCTATGGAACTCTCTTTCTGTTTCTTGCTTCCCAGGCAGCTCTGATCTTCAAAAATTGAAACGCGGTCTCAATCGTTATCTTCTGTCTTTTTGTACTTTTATTGTCTTCTCTTCTTAATAGTTATTTTCCTCGCATTCTCTAACACTCAGTAATCCAATTGCGTCTTAGGGGCTTTATAAACATAGATAAACATATACTCACACACGCACACAAATGAATACATATTATCGTACGAATGCCGTTCCGACAAACTAGAATTATGATAAACATGATAAACAGATACTCATAGATAATACGCATCAACGCTGCTTGACAGGACAGTTACTCTGCTTAACCAATGAAAAACGAACAACACACAAATAAAATTACAAGAATTTTCTTCTTTTTTCTCTCCATATTTCATTTTCGGATGAAACTTTAATAAAGGCCAAACATATTTAGTTACTTAACGTTTTCTTATTTATTTTAATCATTGCAAGGCAATAAAGCCACTAAGACGCCAGGGGTTACTGAGTGATATAGAATATGAGAAAAACTACTGTTAAGGCGATGGGTCAATAAAATAACAAGAAGAAAACAGAAGATAACGATTGGCATTTAAATTTTTGAAAAACAAAGTTTATTGGGAATCAATGTTGGAGTTTTTGGGTACTCTAATGTAACTAGTGAGACAACTAAAATGAGCTGACTCATTTTATAGTTTACCAAGAGAAGGTTAACCAATCAGGAGACGTGGCATATTCGATCCGATGTGTATAAAGGCGGCCATTTTGTTTATTTCTTGACGGAATATCCACTGCCAACCTCTGATATAAAAGACCTGCAGAACTACGTTTTCCTACTTTCTCCGATTATCCACTGCCAAACTCTGATATGGAAGACCTTAATAATTCCTGAATAGCTGCTACTAGACATTGGTGCTGTTACATTGAACAAATTACATCGAATTTCTACATTCAA
Organism: Acanthosepion esculentum; assembly: GCA_964036315.1. Taxonomy (NCBI): domain Eukaryota; kingdom Metazoa; phylum Mollusca; class Cephalopoda; order Sepiida; family Sepiidae; genus Acanthosepion; species Acanthosepion esculentum. The sequence goes on from OZ038494.1 coordinate 57,730,546, forward strand.
ACTACATTAAACATGTTTTACAATCAAGAAGCCGGAAGAGAGATCAACAAGCGTGAAGTGAGAGAGAATAAACTGTTAGCATAGAACTTACGGTTACCTCTAATCATTTCATGTGTAAAATGATGAGACCTTACCGCCAATCTAGTATTGCGCTTAAATTCATAAAATCTTGATACAATAGAGGAAAGTAATTTTTATTTTTAGAATACAAAGCCAGAAGTAGGCGTAGCGAGGCGCTGGTCACTAGTCTGTCCTATCTTAAACTTAGTTATTCCTTACACCAAAATACACATTCTTACATACCATTTTTACTACAGGCACTATCATAACTGAAAGTGCCAATGAAGTCCCCATATGTATAATTTACATAAAAAATAACAACTTTTAAAATGAAATCCCACTGAATATTTGCAATAGAGTAATGTTCATCAGAACAATTAACTTGAAAGTATTTCTAGAAAACGCACAGGAACTAGGCCGGTGTGAAAGGGGCTGAAGCTGAAATGCCAGATCACGACCAATAACATTGCAGATTCTTCTTTGAATTTTGGCAGGAAACTCTAAATATATAGCAAGGGCACCAGACAAGACGCGACAGCAATATTTAAATCAAGGACGAATGGTAGACTAATAAATATGTGTGGAGAAAAAAATTTGTTTAGAACGAGATTGTAAACTTAGCAATAGATTCAATATACTATTTCCACTACAAGTTAGCTAGAAAATTTAGCCCTAGAAGGGGCAATTAGTTATTCTTTTGAAGGTTATCTATTTGTTTCTTAACTTATCATATATATATATATATATATATATATATATATATATATATATTCGTGAGTTTGTGATACTGAGTTTCACGTTCTCTGCGATCGTCAGACAAAATGATTAATTTTAAAGCGTGAAACCCAGGGTCACAAACTCACATCAATCCAAATAAATATGTTATCTCTATCACTGATATTTAGTGCTTTCCAATACGTACCGCTCATATATATAATATATAAATAATATATATCAAAGTTTCATATATATATATATATATATATATATATATATATATATATAGAGAGAGAGAGAGAGAGAGAGAGAGAGAGAGAGAGAGGAAGCAATATGGTCTTAAGGTTTGCTATATTTATGGGATAAAGTGCTCAATATCAAAGATAGAGCGTGTGTAAATATAAAAGTGAACATTGAAGGCAACACTTAGAGGCGACAGGCTGTTTCATGCTAGACGCAATATATATATATATACACATTTTACACACACACACACACACACACACACATATATATATATATATATATATATATATATATATATGCACATTTCATTAAAAATGTCTGACAAGGTGCTTTTATTTACTTTTTTATACAATTTCTCATGCGATCTAATAATGTTTTTCTTTTCGGATGATAAATTATATAAAACGAAATCTGCATGAAATTATATTTAACGAAATGTGCATGAAAGAAGGATTGCTGCCTAAATACACAAATATATATATATATATATATATATATATATATATATATATATATATATATATATATATATATATATATATATATATTAAGGCACAAGCACGAACAACAGGCATTTTGAGTTCCCTCATAGATAAATATATATAAATATGCATTTCCAAATGTATTTAATGTATGCTCTACTTACCTCAGTGCCTTTTGGTCTTGTCTTTCCTGTTGAATTTACTGCGTCTTTAACTACTGGGTATCACCAGCCTTTTGCTCTATCTGTTATCCTTTCCACTTTCTCGTTAATCCACCAAACACTATTTTTAATATTGATAATTTTTTCTTGGTTAAATTCATTTTTTTGCTCTGTTCTTCTTTTGTGTGAGTATGTGGAGTGGAAAGTGGCTGAATATCATAGAATAGGGTTATTCTAGTCTTGTGAGCAAAATTTCTTAGGGCTGTCGAAAATTAGGGTTCTTTTTTTCTAGCTTTCATTTCAACAGAATAGTCTTTTGTATTTGAGATCAGATAACGCGGTCAATTGCTGAAACTGTAACTCATCCTGCTTAGCATAATTTCAGTATAAATCAGAGGTTGTTTTTTCGAGTGTTGCAGAAGCATAAATGTACCTGGGCCGTTGTCTACAACATGGATTAGCTGACCATACTAGCAGAAAAGGTATACTCAGAAGAGAACAGCCATCCATTATTAAATATGAGAGCGTCTCCGCCATTAATCGTTTATAATTCTACCAAGATACGTGGAAATGGCAGTTTCAGACAAAGTTATTTAACAGCATTCATTACAAAATCAGACGAATAGTATTTTTTTGTTTAGCCTCAAGAGCCGACAAAAGAAAGTTGGAGGAAAAAGTGGACTGTTGAATAATTCTAATTGGTTTATTTGGGATTTAGTTCCTCTAGGTAATATATGTTCTCTTCGTTTTATAATTGGCATTGTCTGACATGAGGAGATAAAGATTTTTGGTGCATTAAGGAAGAATTTTTGTCTGAAATTTCTGATTACAATTATTCTTTTTTTTATTTATAGAAAACAGAGAAAAAATAGGCAAACCATGTTTTCAAGAATTCGACATTACTTTCATTGATTGTATCCTGCTGGATTCTATTTTATAAGCATATATACACACACTTATTCTTCTGTCTGTCTGTCTGTCTGTCTCTCTCTCTCTCTCTCTTTATATATATATATATATATATATATATATATATATATATATATATATATATATATATAAATTGAACAATAAAAAATATTAAAATATTAGAATCTTCAGACACACAGGGTTGTATTCTTTCGTTTTTATTATTATTTCATTTAGATTCCGCGATTAGTTTCGGCCAACATGGCCATCATCAAGAGAAAAAAATCTGCTTGTTGGTAGCAGTGAACTAAAGAAATGAATCATATATATATATATATATATATATATATATATATATATATATATATATATATATATATATGAAGATATATAGTCTTGAAGTGTGCTATATTTATGGGATAAAGTGCTCAATATCAGAGATAGAGCGTGTGTAAATATAAAAGTGAACATAGAAGTCAACACTTAGAGGCGACAGTCTGTTTCATGCTAGATGCAATCATCGGACCACGATGATTGCATCTAGCATGAAACAGACTGTCGCCTCTAAGTGTTGACTTCTAGGTTCACTTTTATATATATATATATATATATATATATATATATATATATATATATATATATATATATATATATGTATGTATGTATACAGGGTGTTATCAATACGATTCATTGCATATTAAAGTAATATTGTTAAATTTTAATTGATATATACTTTGTACTTTTTAAAATTCGGCTTCGTTTGACTATCTGTTTCGATGTTTAATGGAGTTATTAAAGATCCCTTACTTTTAATGAAAATGTCAACAGCGCAACAGAAAGTACATTGTGTCTTCTGATTCATAGATACCAAATCCGAGACTCAGGCCCATATATGGAATTAATAATATTTATATTTATGGTTAATATACATTTATATATATTTATCTGTGTATGTATATATGTTTTTGTGTATATATATATAAGTGGGCATCTATGTGTATATATATATATATATGTGACTTATATATATATATATATATATATATATATATATATATATATATATATATATATATATATATAGATATATATATATGGCAGTATACATACAAGTGCGTGCATACATATATATATATATGTATATATATATATATATATATTTATATATATATATGTGTGTGTGTGTGTGTATATATATTTTATATATATATATACATATATATACATATATATATATATATATATATATATATATATATATATATATATATATATATAAATATATATGTACATATATATATATATGTATATATAATCATTTATTATATGATATTAAAAAAAAGTTTAAAAATAGCTCCACAATAGCTTTAACGTTTCGGCACTCAAAATGCGCCTCCTCGGGCCATAATAAATAACTGCTGAGTAAACATTTTTTTTAATTTCAAAAGCAGATAACAACAAATCAAAATTAAAACATGGCTTGTGGGTTTTCCCTGATTAACCAACTATGCTATTGATTTCTGGAAAAGAAATATTTGACCAACTCTCTTATTTACCTAAGTACTATTTCTACAATAGAATATCCGACTGTTTTAAAATTTTATATAGGGAGTTCTAAGAATTCATTTAAAAACTAGGTGGTAGCAATTATCCTATCTTTCACCAATAGCACTTATAAAAATAGAATATCTCTTTCCAAATATTTTTGGAATTTAAAAAAGGTTAATAAAACTTCTACAGTTAATTGGAAAGTTTTAATAAAAGCTAGAACTTGTACATCCTTAAATGAATCTTGCTTCTTATGATTATACGAGAATTTAGAAATTATGAGATTCGCCGCTTAAAAAAAATTCTCTATTAAACCAAAGTAGTGAATTATCTGTAAACTGTAGGCATAGCTTAACTTTCACCTTACAGTATGGTTAAACTTTAAATTTAGTAGTTTGTTCATAATAAGTAAGTAAAAACAGTGCACTTTGTATGAATGATTATTTTATTTTGTTTATTTGAATATAATATATCTATGTATTGCTGTATATTCGGCATTATCAACATCTTGCCTGAATATGACACATGTTTATATTTAAACACTTAAGTTGAATTTGCTGATATCTTAGAGGATTCTTTTATTATCAACTATGAAAAAATATATGTTACAATTATCTATAAGTTTCATTGTATTCATACCACTTAGCTTCTTATAAAATTGAACAAATTACATTTGTTTCATAATTATGATATATGGTTGCCAACCGCTTATAGGTTGTACTAATGTCTTGTTTGAACACTCATGACTATGTCTAGGATTATATTTCAAAGCACATTTTACCATGATCAAAATTTTCCCTATTTTCTCTCAGGTCTGACACCTAATCGATTAATAAGGGTAAACCCACAAGCCTCATTTAAATTTTGTTTTGTTGTTATCTGACTTTGAAATTTAAAAATAGTTCTTTACTCACCAGCAATTTACTATCGCTTGAGGGAGCACATTTTGAGTGTTGAAACATGAAAGCTATTGTGCAGCGATTTTTAACATGTTTTTGTTTTAATCTCATATAATAAATAATATTAAGCTCTACTCTGTATTGAGCACTTTTTAAAACTTAAATGCTCCAGACAGTGGAATTATATGGCATTTGTTCTTATCCCATATATGTATGTATGTATGCATGTATATATATATATATATATATATATATATATATATATATATATATATATATATATATATATATATGTATGTATATGTATATATATATATATATATATATATATATATATATATATATATGTGTGTGTGTGTGTGTATGTGTGTGCGCGTGTTTGTGTGTGTGTGTGTGTGTGTGTGTGTGTGTGTGTGTGTGTGTGTGTGTGTGTGTGTGTGTGTGTGTGTGTGCACTCCCCTCTAAAAGTATTGGAACAACAAGGTCAATTCCTTTGTTTCGGTTGTTCACTGAAAACTTTTGTGTTTAAGATCACAAGGCGAGCATGAGGCAAGAGTTCTGAATTTCAGCTATTATTTCCTGGTATTTACAATTAGATGTGTTAAGCAACTTTGGACATACCACCTTTTGTTTGAACTCATTTTTCAAGTGAGCAAAACTATTGCAACATTGACTGACATGAGTTTTTTTTTTGTTGCTGTTTTTTTGCTCATGTTCTGTCTTCTATAATGATCGCCTAAATATTAAATAGCCCGAAATGACTACTGTCATTTTAGTTGTGTTTAACCTGTAAAGACTGCGACTCTTGTTAAAAAGGGTAAACCAGCATGAAGATGAGAAATCTCGAAAAGTGGCCGAAAAGCAAGCAAAATGATGAAAAAACTATCAAAGCTTCATGTTTTGTTAAATCCTGTTCAATTACTTTTGCCCGCCTCGGCCAATATGTATTGTTATTTGTTCCATTATAATTGCTGAGCAATTGTTGATGATTTTAATTTATTACGTTGTTAGTGAAGTAAAAAAGGGATTTAATGGTTTTGCAGTTTAACGGGTGTAGTAGTGAGTTAAATGATTATTTATATTGTGAGCAGGCAGATATGTTTTTACATACGGCCGCGCGAATGGTTACGGACGCGAGGCTGCACAGCTGTATCAGATTGTGTGTGTGTGCGTGTTAATAAGTAGATTGAAAAGTGACTCCCTATTTTATGTGTGAATGGCGAGCCAGGCGTCATGATTTTACAACTTATGACTTTTTCATTGGCGTTCGTTAAATGACCATTATACTATGCCAAACGAAGACTGCAATAATTTGATGGAGAATTCAAGAAACTATCTTCCATACGACAAGTGTTCCTGGTCAAATATGTTGACGCGATACCTTTGTGGCTCGAGAAGCGGGTAGCGAAATCTCGTAGCGACTTGCAAATAACAACTCATGCTAAACGCTTCTTTTTCATACTCATTTCTTGTAAAAATTGTATTTAATAAATAAATTATAAGTATTCTAAATGATGATTTCCTTTTCAATCACCTTGTTTATATATATATATATATATATATATATATATATATATATATATATATATATATATATATATATACACTTGCTCAGATCATAATGATATATTGGCTAATCGCACGTGATTTGCGATATTTACAGAATTCAGTCGTCTATGCAATATAAATCAGTTTTCATCATTATAAAGATTTATTACCATTATATAAGTTTATTTTCGTCGTATCCTACAACAAAGAAAGTACGCATGGATTCTTCTTTTCACGACATTTAATATCTCATCTGTAATAATCGAAAGAGATTTAATTTGATCGCTTTAATCCACAATCAATATCAAATAAAATCTTCACCAATTGAATTAGTATTTTTTAAATACTCTATGCATTTAATGCATCAACGACTGGATTTTATTTCTTAAAAACTTTCTTCGGACTAAACTAAGGGCCTATTCAGGGAAAATATTTTATTTAAATACGCAGTGCTCGCCACTTTTATTCAACCTCAACAGCGATGCTATCGGAAAATATCTGTAGGCCCTCACCTGATTTGTTATTAGTGGGCGAAATCTTATCACATACGCTGATGACATTATTTTAATGGCTGAATCGGGAAGAAAACTACAGAATATCTTCGGCATTGTAATAGAATAAAGTTAGAAAAACGGACTAACCATCAATAAAGAAGACAGAATACATGGTTATCAGAAAGAGAAAAAGCCCTAGATTCGAGTTAAAATTTGGAGAATTCCGCATCATTCTTGTGCAGAATTTAGATATATATGAAGTGTTTTAAAATAGGATGCAAAGGGCAGTATCGAAATCCGAACACGTATCCGACTAACAAAAGAAACAAATGTAAGAGTGTTTGATTGCTATGTGTTATCCACCCTCGTATATAACAGTGAATGCTGGACTATCACGGATCTTTATATATAAATGGCAGGATGTGTGTGTATGTGTGTGCGTAAAGAATGCACGGCCGTAATGTAGTTTGCGGCCATTTTCTACTGGCCAGAGTGAGAGCCTATAGCTGGCTGCCACGAATAGGCAGGAAGATTCTATTGGAAGGCCAAGTCCGACTTTGCATTTCCCAACTCCCATCGATAGTGGAAATAATCGATTTTTCCATGCTTCTACGGTAGTTTTCATGTAGTTTGCGGCCATTTTCTACTGGCCAGAGTGAGAGCCTATAGCTGGCTGCCACGAATAGGCAGGGAGATTCTTTTGACCAGCGTGAGAGCCAACAGCTGACTGACACGAATGCTAACTAGCATGCTAGCATGCAAAAAAATCGATAGCTGCATTCGTCACAAGTGGGAAAAATTTAAATCTGCATTGCACTTTACTCCAATTGGCTCATTCGCTGGCATAAACTCGACGTTGATTCTCATTCCGCAGAACTGGGTTGGGTGTGAAAAATTTTTGTTATTAACATTCTTTTTCCATTCGTTTTTTCCAGTTTCGAGTCCTTTTTTAAAGCTGATCGTTTTGTGTTCATTTTGTTTAGTTCTTTGTTCGTAACAGATTTAATGTTTAGTATAGAGCTTAGAAAAATTTGCAGTGTGAGATAGGCAAGAAGTAAGGCATGTAGCAACATCAGCACGTCAAATGGCAAGTGATAGCGATTGCTGTATGTGTCGTACGATTTTTGAATCAAGCACGGGTAACGCCGGGCCATGCTTCTAGTATAAATATAAAACTCGACGTGACAGAGTGGGCCAATATCTACACGGGAAGGAAACTGCAAGAAATGGTACTAACATCTCCCAGAACCGCTTACAAACATAGGACCTGGAACAATTGTATGGGACTTTACAATACACACCAACAGAATAATCAAAGCTAATCGTTCAGACTTCGTGATCAAATAACACAAGAATAGAATATGTTTTCAAATTACATGGCATTCCCTGTAGATTTTAATGTATCTACAAAATCTTCAAAGAACTATTAAAATACAAGGGCCTTGAAATGGAAATTGGAGCCCTCGGCTTAATTAGAAAATTTTCCGATAGACTAATTGAAGAGATTCCTGGTAACCCATTCCTGAAAGTACTACAAGAACTTCTACTCACAAGTAGAGCTCGAACTTTAAGAAGAAATTTATTTATGTAAAATATGTGTGATCCTAGCGTTTCTGTTTCTTTTTTTACAAAAATGTTCAGTGGAAAATGCCATGAAGCTATTTATGACTTGGTTGCGACTCAGAAGGAAATGTGTATACAACAGAAATCAAAGAAAAATAATATTAAGAAACTGATAATGAAATACGTTCAACAATAGAAAAATATTAAATGCTCTTATCACTTTGTTATCTGGTATCCGGTGAAGAGCTTTGTCTATTTTATTGTATTTTTTTTTAAATTTTGGTAATCGATGTCTTTAGATTAATTAAGTGGAAGCAGCAGAAATTCACATTTTTCTCTTCAATCATTAGTTTTTACCCAGCATGTGATTAAAAAACAAATATTGGTCTAAAAAGACTAATAATAATAATAATAATAATAATAATAATAATAATAATAATAATAATAATAATAATGTCATTTGGACAAATAATATTAAAATGGAATCGGGCTGCCCGAGATATAATTATAGCATGGCATTTTTGCAGCCATTTTCTTTTCTTTTTTTAAGTATATCTTATCTTCCGTCAAATATGATAGACTTATTTCATATAATTTATTACCTGATTCATTTTATTTTATTTTATGCAGTTTTGGAAAATTTCCCTTAATCAAAAAATTATATCTGCAAAATGATGCTTAAAATATTCCCGTTTTTTTTTGTTGTTTTTTTTTGTGTAATGTCTGCCTCGTAAAAATATATTTGTAAAGATTTTCAAAAATATAATAAAATGTTCGATATTTTTTTCCATTATCTGTAAGCCACTCACATTCATTACCTGTGAGCCACAGATACCAGTTATTTTTTGGCCTATCATATGACGACTCTCTCTTTCAAAGGAAATTACGTTACAAATAGAGAATGAAGTCGGCCTCCACCTTCGCACAATTTCCCTTTGGCCAACGTTTATTTTCAGCTGTGTCGCATATCTTCATAGCTAAGCGGCGTAATAAATGTTTCACTTCGGATTCCTTCACTTTATCCAAATAAACTATTGATAACAGTGAATGTGAAAGACTGGGATAGTGGTGACAGCGGATGTGCATTTACAGATAACGGATACGAAACAGCACTGATTACGAATAGCAGTGGCCTTTAGACAGAGAACAAGTAGCGAATTTTCAGAAGATTAAAACAAATAACTGTTTATATCTCTGAGATGAGGTATTATGATTACATACATTATTTGAACTGTTATACAATCTTCGATGCTATATCCATTGTGCCCAGTGGATGAAGGCGTTGGTTACATCCAGTGACTAATTATGGTTTTAATCCTTAATAAATTACTGATAAAATGTTATGTTTTTCTAGTTCTGAGTTTTCCACGCGCTCAGTCGGTGGCGTTCTGTCGGCGTTTTTGCGTAGACAGTGTTGAGTTGTCCTGCACCCGTCATAATCTACATAAGACAAATAAACACATTCTTTGTAATGGTTAATATACAAGGCAAAATCACTCGGACTCAAAGATCATTTCGCAAGTTCTTAGACAGTTCTGTTATATATATATATATATATATATATATATATATATATATATATATATATATATATATATATATATAATCATTTATTCGAAAATTATAACATAAAAATCTTACAAAATCACTACAAAAATAGCAATTTTGTTTCAACACTTTTTATGTTATAATTTTCGAATAAATGATTATATTTGCTCGACTCTGTATTGAGCACTCTTTTAAGAATAGTATTTGTTGGTTATTGGAATTTATTCCGTATAAACCAATCCTATACTTATATATATATATATATATATATATATATATATATATATATATATATATATATATATATATATATATATATATATATATATATTTGAATATCTGTTTTTAATTAAGTAAACATGATTTTTTTTTACTGTCTATCAACATCTGGATTGAATGAACTCTTAACTAAAAAGTATCTTCTCTAAAATATGCCGTAGCAATTCAATCCGTTTCAATCCCAGTATCCGTTAATTTCACAGTTAAAAAAGGCCATTCTTCTCAAACAAGTGTAATATTTAAATATAACCTTTATAGACATATATATGTACGTTTGTGTATCTCTCGGTGTGTAACAATTTCGACGACATCCCGGAATTGAATTATAGGTAACCACTAATAAGCAGATCAAGGGAAATTAGTGGCAAGTAATTCTGAGACGATTTTCTTAATTATTGCCAAAATAAACCACTCACTCGATTTGCCTAACTTATAATTCATTTCGTCCGCCTCAAAAACAACTGCAGATGTAATTTGGATTAGTTTATATTAACGTCTCAGATGCACTACTTCAGAGCAGAGAAACAAACGACGGATGATTAACGAGCAAATGTTACGTGTGAAATGCAGATTTTTTGTTATTTTCTTCTTGATGTTACTTTACTGTAAGCTCTGCACTGACTTGACAAGTAGGGTAGTCTGAAGCCAAACATGTAATAAAATATTTTATTATAAAATGTGACTATATATATATATATATATATATATATATATATATATATATATATATATATATATATATATAAGACATTTTTTTTATCTTTATACGTTCTTTTTATAGATACAATTATTTAAGTAAATACTTTGTTTATAATAAATAGTATTAACGACATGCGTCCTCCGCATATGGATAAGCATAAATAAATGTCATAAAATAATTGTCGGAGTTTGTCCATTTCATAATGTGCGACGTCATTTGTTTACATTTTGATACGCATCGAGCAGATATGAATGTACGAGAGAAAATCATGGAGAATTGTAGTTTAAAACGACAAAATCGACCTTGCTAACCGAAACGCTCCTCTCTGGCTCAATTGGTAAAAGTACGTCAGGTTATATGACGATTCAGGCCGGTAAATGTCGTTAATACTGTTTATTATAAACAGAGCATTTACTTAAATATTATTATCTATAAAAAGAACATATAAAAATAAAAAAATGTCTTAAAATAATTGTCGGACTTTGTCCATTTCATAATATATATATATATATATATATATATATATATATATATGTGTGTGTGTGTGTGTGTGTGTGTGTGTGTGTGTGTATGTGTGTGTGTGTGTAATATCATTTTACATATATATATATAACATTTATTCAAAAATGATAACATAAGTATGTTATAACATCACTACAAAAAATAGCCATTTTGTTTCAACACCTCTGGTGTCTCATCAAGACCACCTCTTGGCGTAATTGTTAGCTAAAACAGTTACGACTGAATAGTTAATTCGATCATCACTGTGTGCCCCATACTTTCGGCCTTGTGCCACATCTAATCTACGATCAGAAAATAACACCCCTTATCAAGAATCAGAAACATCACTTGACAAGACAGCACTTTTTAAAAAAATAGTGGTTTTAGTTATCGGAATTTTATTCCATATATATATATATATATATATATATATATATATATATATATATATATATATATATATTAGTTATATCTTATCTGCCGATATGCTTGTAAAAAATCCGGAGATATAAAACTGAAGCACCAGAAGAGATGTGGCAACGATATTCGATTCATAGTTTTATACTTGTGAAAGACATTTTCTAGCGAGAAAAAATCGTCTTGAACGACATAATGAAACGATTTTGCTCGCAGCAAAATTAAGAATTGATTCAATATAATAACTCCGCTTTATTTCAGTGGCAAACTGAGACCAGAAAAGCTGTGCGCTTTTCTCTCTTGTTTGTTAGCATCCGTCGTGCTGATAGAAGGGAAAGAAATTTCGATTTAGAAGTGTTAACATTAACAAGCCATTTACTGTTTCAGTTGCCAAATGACTGGATGCTATTGACTTTAATTATGTTAATTTTGTCCCTATTGTTCAATAGGAATTCTCAGGAAACCGTAGCATAGCGGCAAAAGTAAGAGAGTAAACAGTTTGTACAAGAATTCCTCGAACATCTAAAAAGGATGACCAAAGCACACTTAGCCGAAGCATTATCTATAACACCTTGAGAGCAAAAATAGTTTGAATTAATCAAGGTTTAAAACCAGACAAAAATATTGAAATTGATAGAAACCAGTTCTGATAGCCACAAACTGTCATACCCTGAAAAAAAAAACAAGACTCCGCAACATTCTGGACAATAGAGTAGTGGATATAATCATCGGCTAAAGTTACCACGCAACCGATTTGTCGTGATTTCAGTTCCTTACGTAGATATCGAAATCTATGTTTAATTATGTTTAATTCGAACGGAGAAGAAACAGCATCACGAATGACGCAATAATTCAGCCAGTATAAGAAATGCTTTACCAGCCAAAACTGAACGCCTGAAGATTGCTATCGTGTATTGAAGCGGCGGGGGAGACATCTTAAACCATGGAAAGATGGCAAATGCTTTGATCACTGAATTATTATGATCGGAATTAATTTTATTAAAAACATTTTCCTGCAAAAAAATGATTGAAACTGTTGCATCAGATTAATTCCTTAAGGTTGATTCACTTTTATTCTTCGGCAACTGTCGACATATCTTTCGATAATCACACTTTTCTTTATTAAGTCACTTGCATGCACAAGCAGGTAGGCATAATTCACACTCGTAAAAAAGCAGGATGTTTATCAAAAAACTTGTATGCATTAAATAACCTTTAGAGTCAAGAGAAATAATGTCGGATTGAAAACAAAATTCCTTAGTTATGTCATAAGCTCCAAAGAAAATGATTACTAAACCAACCAAGGTCTGTAATACATATACATTTCTACTAGGTACAGGTTATTTCAAAATCGTTTACTTAAATTAATATTAACATAGCAATAAATGAACAAAACAAAATACAGGGATAATATGAAATAATATGCTGTTGTAAAATATTTAATGTCTTTCGGTAAAAAAAAACAAAAAACGTAAACTCAGTCGACAGCACTTTCTGCTTATTTCGTTTGGTTTCCACATTATCACTGGAACATCTCGCGTAATTTCATTACGAGATTTAAACTCGCTTTATTCTAAAGTCTCTCATTAATGGCTTCACATCAGTGATGTAAATATGGCGTCAAAGTTTTTCATTGTTTGGAATTCAAAACGAAAATCAAATAATTTTATTGTTTAATCTGATTAGCCTTTCAAGTTTCTGTGACGACAAAAGATTTCCTTCATTCTTTATTGAATTTTTTTTTCATTTAATTTTAACATTTTCACTCTTGCTTATTCGGTAGTTTTTTTTTCTTTCTATCCCGACATTTGATTTTATAAATTTTACACTCTTATTAAAACATATATTTTTCTCTTTCTCTTCTCTGTTTTTTTAATTTTTATTTTCAAAATCAAATATTTCTCGGTTTAGGCTTTATAACATATCTCTAATATTTATTTAAATCTGTTACGTTTAATCTATCTTTGGTGAATGAGTTGTGGAATATCTTTTAAATTCGCTTCGATTAAAAATACTTATATCTATTTACTAGGGTAATGGATTTATTGATCTACTTGCTGAATCGACTAAAGATGAGTACACACCAATTTGTTTGATATTGAATACCATTTTCTTTTTGTTGCAGCAGTTAGCTAGTTACCGAGTATGTTGCCTGTTGCCATTTCATCTGATAAATAATAGACCATATTGATTTGTGTCGGTAGAAATACGAAAGAAAAAGATATAACTGAGATGGGGATTGTTTTTTGGTTAGAAAAGAAAGCATAGATAATACGTAGAAGGTATGAAAGAAAGAAAGAACGGATGGAAGGATGATAATGCTCTCATGCGCTTAACATCTGCTTCTATGAAATGGACAAGTTCTTACTTCATTAAATAATGACCTCCATTAGTATTCCTGATTATCAGTGCAGTATCTTATTAAAAGGGTTAAACTAATAATTATGTGAATATTTAAAGATTAAATAGGTGGATTTCCACGAGTATCGTTTATCGTCCTGTTCACACCTAACTTCGGTCTTTTGACCAGGAATAGAGTTTTATCCTTTGTTCCGTGTTTAGCATTGGGTTTACAGTTCCTTTTAAAGCGTTTTCATTCTCTTTCACTACCAAAAGCCCGTTGCGTCTTAGCGGCATTATGGTCTTGTTTGGGATGAATTAATCCCCCCCCCATCCCGCAAAAAAAAAATTATTATTCATCTAAACATTAAAAGAGCGAAATCTTTATGGATAAATCTAGTTTAAGTTAATTTTCTTCAAAAACAAACATGGGAGGATTTTATTATTTCTAGTGGAACATTACACAATCAAAACAGAGAATACCAAATATAATATATGATCAAACTTTACAGAATTTTAACTGCATTACCAAACATACGAACAGTGCATCATACAATAATAAACCTACCTCTGTGTAACAATTCTTTTCTACAATAAATATTTTGTCAATATTTTCACTCCGAACAAGGCGATAAAACCACAAAGTTGCAATTGTGTTACTGAGAGTTAAAGAGACTGAAAAAATATTACTTGAGCAAAATGACAATAAGAAGAACAGGATTCAAATATGTACATGACGATTGAGATGGCACTTAACTTTTGTAGATTGTAGTTAATAAGAAAGCAAGAAGCAGGAAGAGAGTTATTTCGTGAGAAAGTGCGAAAGAATAAAGTATTAGCAAAGAACATACAGTTATATATCGCAATTTTAGTAGTAAGCTGATGAGACCTAACTGCCAATCTAGTACTATGCCAAAATTACTGATGTCTAGGTACCAAAGAGGAAAAACAATTGCCATGAAAATATTAACAGAAAAGATACAGGGAAGCAACGTTACAACGGTATGAAATTTGTTGTGGCTGCCTTTATTTTTCATAAATTTATAATATGACGAAAATAGTATCACGAGATTAACTCACACAATCACTGGAATATGTCTCTTTATAATTCATCAATAAACATTTTTACATCTGCATTATTAGATAGCGGCCGCTGTTTTACTTTTTGTTTTAGTAGTTTTCACAAGTAGTATTGGATTAAATTTCGACGAAATGCTAATTAAATTAAGCTCTTAGACATCTTTATGTTTAGAAACTGTTTTGCTTTTCTAAGTTCTTGCGATCGTTGCTTTGATTGAACAATGTGCATTTTCGTTAAACTTTAAGTGAATACACAGTTTCTTTCAGCGCGTTAAAATAATTTTCAGTATTCATGAATTCATCCATTAAATGTACCACACTAATGTCCTTGGAGTACATGCAACCCCATACTACGATATATTTACCGCCATATTTAAGTAAATTTTCCTTGTACACGTCGCCATTCTGAAGTAGTTGTCTTCGAATACCTTCAGTCCAAAATAGATTGACCTTCATTTTAACTTATCAGAGTACACTGTTCGAAATCACTGAATTTCTACGCTTATTCTAAAAATTCTGTGCGTAATTTACAAGAATTATTTCCAGGAATCCGTAGCCTAAACCGAGGAGTGCGTTTTCTACAAGTGCATTCACTATACGCTAAAAATTATGGAAGGTACAACCAGCCAGTGCCTCAAGTTGGTGTTGGTGCTCACATCAAAGCCAGGATTATGATTACTGATTTCCAAAAACAGACAAACCCAACCGAATTAGATTCTACACTGTGCAACACAAGTAACTACAAGAAAAAAAGGATACAATCAGGATTTTGATTTCCACCGTACCAAAAACAAATGGCTTGGAAGGAAACTTTCATTGAAACTAAAAACACCAATAAGTTTTACTGAATATGAGGAGTCTAATTTACTGAAAAAATGTTTTAAGAAAAAAACATTTTGTAAATTTTAACCGACGATAAGGTAAACAGTACGGCCAGTGAATGCCGCAGATTTCGCAATTGCAATTACCATTGAATCTTGTGTTATTCGTCTAAATTCATCCCAGGATGCAGAGAACTTCAAAACTTAATAGGCTTGCATCATGTCATACAGTTTTTGCGTATATTATCGGATGTTCGTGTCGAGATAAAATGCGAAATTTCCAATGCTGATTTTCAAGCAGGAACTACGAATGTGAAAGACAAGTCAGGTATCTTGACTTCAACCACAATCCCACCTTTCCTATCCTCTGTCGTTTCTACAAATATTTTCATGCCAATTGCTCTGACGAGCTTTTTTTTCTCCCTAGTGCACTGACAACATGGATTTAAGCGTGCTACTAGATCGGCAGTTAGGTCCCACCGTTTTACTGTTGAAATACATAAATGCAACCACCACTTCTACCCTAACAGTTTCTTTTCTCGCACTTCCCATCTGTGGAACTCACTTCCGTTTATGTGCTTTCCTGATAGCAACAATCTCCAGAAATTTAAATTCAACGTCAATCGCCATCTTCTGTCTTACTGAATTCCGTTCATCTTTTGTCCTTTCCTCAATACCTTCCAATTCCCAGTCTTATCTTTCAATTTACACTTCCTGCAGCCAATTTGTGTACTAGTTGCTTGGGGGGAAAGGATTAAAAAAATTTTTAAAAAAAACGTCTAAGACGATATTTAACTCCCCGATTCTTACAACAGACCACAAAAAATTAAATATTTTATTTGCAGAATTCCAAAGAACAGTTTACATATGAAAAAGCTTTGTTTCTTACGATGACGCTAGCCAGTTATAAAACGCGAAAAGATCTCAGAAACAATATGGCATTTTTGACAGATTCAAGAGGGCCGGGCGATTTGTCTCCGGGTGACATTTTGTCTCCTTGACATTTCATAAGATAATCTCATTCATTTAGTTATTGTTGAAATGTTGCTTTCGGCTGATTGAAGGAAAAAAAGTAAATTTCTTCGGAAATATATCATAAGAGTCCTTGACTTAGGTATACGAAAAAATCAAACACACACACACACACACACACACACACACACACATATATATATATATATATATGTTTGTCGGAGGATTTAGCAAGATATATTTTCTATTTATATCAATTATGCAGATTTTTTTATTTGTGTTTGATGTGTTTGCCATATGTATGTATATGTGTGTATATGTTTTAAAATATGCATTGAGTTCGTATTAATATGCGTGTGCACACCCTCATAAGCCTAGTACGTAAATATGTGCACATATATGTGCATTCATGCAATGTAATGAATATACACACATCAAGAACATAAATATAACTGCAAATATATACGAGATATCAAACTTTAGCGATATCTCTATTGTTTCTATTTATTTTCCACAATCTCTCCCTCTCTCCCCCCTATCTTTCTCTCTCTCTATCTCTCTCTCTCTCTCTCTCTCTCTATATATATATATATATATATATATATAAATAATGTCATCCACAGAGTGTTTCGCTGTTTCACAGCTCATCAGTGTTTCTAGACATCCGATTGCCTTAAACCAGGGTATATTAATGAAATGGGATTAAATAAAAATCGGAATCCAAGAAAATGATGAGCAAACAAACAGGAAAGGTTTATAAATCTGACATGATTCGCTTTCATTAAAACTTCATCAGAGAATGAAATATGGAAAAAAAACTCTGGTATTTTATTCTTTTTTTTTTCATTGGTTAAGCAGACTTCACGTGCGTTTGACTTGTCAAGCAACATTCGTGTGTCTAATCTATCTATATATGTATCATAGTTCTAGTACATCTATGCAGGATTTAGGTCATAATGCATATATGTATGTATATGTGTTTGTCTAGCAGGCATTATTTATATTTGGATGTTGTCCGCATGTTGATATGGGCAGATTTTTTTTTGTTTTTTTAAGTCAACACCGGCCGTAGTAGTGGTAGTTAAATATACTGTTTTTGACGAGTTTTTATAGTTGTTAAAGGTTTATTTATATTCTTTTATGAGGATACCCTGAACGTAGATCTGAGGTAAAGAACTGTTCTTTTCTTAAAAATAAAATACGGTGGCATTTATAAAAATCAAACAACACAAACATTTAACGACACAAAAATAAACATACCAGAATTTTTTCCATATCTTCTCTGAGGAAGCTTTATTAAAGCGAAACATGTTAGATTTATAAACGATTCCTATATGTCCTTTATCTCTATCTATAAAAGGCAGGATGTGTGTGTGTGTGTGTGTGTGAGTGTGTGTGTGTGTGTGTGTGTGGGGGGGGGGGTGTAACGAATGCACGGCCGCAATTTTCGACGGATTTACACCAAAATTTACATGCACATGCTCCAAGTTAGTGAAAAGCCCAAGACCGACTTTGCATTTCCCAACTCCCATCGCTAGTGGAAATAATGGATTTTTTCATGCTTCTACGGCAGTTTTCTTGTAGTTTGCGGCCATTTTCTACTGACCAGATTGAGAGCCTATATATAGCTGTCTGCCACGAATAGGCAGGAAGATTCTATTGGCCAGCGTGGGAGCCAACAGCTGGCTGACACGAATGTTAACTAGCATGCCAAAAAAATCGATAGCTGCATTCGTCACAAGTGGGAAAAATTTAAATCTGCATGGCACTTTACTCCAATTGGCTCATTCGCTTGCTTAAACTCAACGCTGATTCTGACTCTGCAGAACTGGGTTGGGCGTGAAAAAGTATTTGTTGTTAA
The DNA here is from genome assembly GCA_964036315.1 of Acanthosepion esculentum. NCBI lineage: Eukaryota > Metazoa > Mollusca > Cephalopoda > Sepiida > Sepiidae > Acanthosepion > Acanthosepion esculentum. The sequence continues at coordinate 57,749,692 of OZ038494.1, forward strand.
CATTCTTTTTTCATTCGGTTTTTCCAGTTACGTGTCCATTTTTAAAGCTGATCGTTTTGTGTTCATTTTGTTTAGTTCTTTCTTCGTAACAGATTTAGTATAGAGCTTAGAAAAAATTCGCAGTGTGAGAAGTGAAGCATGTAGCAAGAAGTGAAGCATGTAGCAAAAGTTAAGCATGTAGCAAAATCAACACGGCAAAGGGCACTCCTTTAAAGGCAAGGAAGGGCAAACATATTTTAAGTCAAGTGATAGCGATTGCTGTATGAGTCGTACGATTTTTGAATCAAGCACGGGCAACGCCGGGCCATGCTGCTAGTACTATCATATATATATATAATATATGACATGGACAAAGTCCGACCATTATTTTAAGACATTTTTTATGTTTATGCGTTCTTTTATAGATACAAATATATAAGTAAATGCTCCGTTTATAATAAACAGTATAAAGGACATTTACCGGCCTGAACGAAATCATGGTGAATTGTAGTTTAAAAACAGTAAAATTGACCTTGCTAAACGAAACGATTTATGGCTAAATCGGTAAAGCACATCAGCCTATATGACGGTTCCGTATAGGATACATGTTCGATTTCTGTCGGAGCACGCTTATTTTCTATGAAAATGTGTCGGACATTCAGGTCGGTAAATGTCGTTAATACTGTTTATTATAAACAGAGCATTTACTTCAATATTTGTATCTATAAAAAGTACGTATATATATATACTGGGTGTAACAGCGCAAAATTGTCCAATTGTTAGATTAAGTTTTGAACTTAAAAATTAATTAATTTATAAATTATTAATTTATTATTAAAGATATTGCACTGCAATTATCCAGGGTTTTTATACAACTATCAGACTCTACTTTGAACAATAAGAATGTATTCAGCTCCAAGCTGAAATAATGATCCCTCTTCCTGTTGTGACCTCTTGATCCACTTTTCCTCCATACTGTCCCCTCTCTTTTAAACTTTTTCACTGATCTCTTGATGGTTCTTGAATGGACTTTGAAGATGGAAGCCCGAGTATGAATGTTGGTACCATTACTGCAAGCTTGAATGATCTTTTTTCTCACCATTACTCCGTTCGGAAGACATAGTGGTGTTGACACAAAATGATTTTAACCTGTTCTCCTTCTAGCTAAATAAATCAAACGGTTATTCACTGCTTCTTAGAACCAACGGTATCAAGATGACTAAACGTCTTATCAAAAAATCTGGAAAAAAAACGCATGTACTTCGGAAATTGTTGTAGAGTTATTTCCTCAGTGGAAACTGTATTTGGACTAAATTCGTCCTAAATAGTTTCAACGTACAAAAACATTAGGAGCTTGTAATAATCAGTATTACGCAGAGTAATCGAGTTGCGGTCGCTGACTACTTTTCTGTATTCGACTCCTACTGACTCCTACTTATAATAGATGGGTGAGTCTTTTATCTATAGACTAGGTGTCTTTCACCATAACACCCCCTCCTAAAACTTTACTCCGTAGGAGTAAAACAGTTTTCTTAATTTTTTTATTTTATTTTATTTTATTTTTTTACAGAAAAAAAGAAAAAAAAAACTTCATTTTTTTAGCAACATCGTAGCGTATCTCCTACGTTTTGGATCCATTTTTAAATGATCAGTTGCATTTCTTTTTCTCTTGGATCGGCGTACCTCAGGTAACATCGTTGCTGGCGTTGGTATATCAAATGTATCGAAAATCACCTCCATAGGTGTTTCTTCCACTGGACCGCTGTCAACCACGTCTGACGAGCATGGTCTGATCTGGTTAATGTGCCGTCTGCACGTGAATTTTTCACCTTTCACAAAGTACATCATGTTGCCAATCCGCTTTTATATTTTCCCAATCTCCCAGAATGATTTATTCTGTTTATATACCTTAAAGTATACTTTTTCACCAGGATTGTATTTCTTTACTTGAATAAATTTTTCTGTACCTGGCTTTGTCTTTTTTGGTAATAATTTGTCGAAGACAGATCTTACCCGACGTGCAAACATCACCTCGGCTGGCGATTGTGAGGCTGGTGTTGCGTTATTTGGGGTAAGTCTGTATACCTGTAGAAACTTCTGCAGGGCTTCATCTGCAGATATTTCCCTAGCTTTCTTTAAAGCTATTTTAAGGGTGTCCTCAAATTTTTCAGCTAAGCCGTTTGATCTTGGGTGATATGGAGCTGTGGTAACATGTTTTCCACATTGTATTCCTTGCAGAAATCTTTGAATTGTTTCGACGTAAATTGACTTCCGTTGTCCATCACAATTGTGTCTATTACACCAAACCTTGCGAACAATTCCAGCAGGAGGTTTTTCGTACTTAGCGTCGTCGGTTTTCTTATCCTTTGTATCTCAGGCCATTTTGAGAAACTATCCGCTACTATGATGTATTGGTATCCATTCAGTGGACCTGCAATATCTACATGCAGATGGTAGTTAAATTTTACTGAGGGTGCCTTTGCAGCCAAAGCACAGCCTTTACATTTTGCCACTGCGTTCCCAATGTCCCTGTCCATATTCGGCCAATAAACAAAATTTCGCATTAGGCTCTTCATCCTAGTGCTGCCTGGATGACCAGTATGAAAATCCTTTAATATTTGTTTTTGGAGTGTGTATGGAATTACCACACGTTCTCTATATAACAATACTGTATCGCAAAGCGAAACACATTTGTTGTCTACCGGTCCCTCTTGGATATTTATTCTTTTACTTTCAAGATATACTCGTCCCTGGTGTCTTCTTCTTTTATTTTTTCTAGAGTTACCGGAAGTTCCCGAACTGCATTACAGACAGTAAATTTCAGCTCTTCTTCTGACTTCAGTGAGGCAATTACCGTGTCTTCTAATGGTTCGCTCCTTTTAGGAATTAACCTGGATAGCCCATTAGCATAGCCAAATTTATTCGATGGTATGTACTCCATGCTGAAGTTATAATTTAGCAATATTGTAGCCCATCTTTGTAGTCGGTTTGCTGTATGCTTCGCCAAACCCTTTATCGATCCAAAAATCGAAATTAGAGGCTTATGATTGGTTTGTAGCTTAAAATGTTGACCGTGCAGAAAACGGTGAAATTTTGCTACTGCAAATATTATTCCTAGCGCCTCTTTCTCTATCTGAGAGATAGTGGCAAAATATAAAGGCTGTGCTTTGACTGCAAAGGCACCCCCAGTAAAATTTAATCCCTGGCCAAAAACAGACCTACCATCTGCATGTGAGTCTGGCCTTCTACCATTCTTATCGATGATCTGTCCCAGATATTTCACTTTCTCCATAAAAAAACTCGCATTTACTTTCCTTGAGTTTAAATCCAAAATCCTGTATTCTGGAAACTACTGCATTTACATGTTTCACGTGTTCTGCAATACTTGTACTTCTCATGAGGATGTCGTCCAGATACGCTACAGCAAAATCCAGACCACCCAACATCGAATCCATTACTTGTTGGAAAATGGCAGGGGAGACCTTAATCCCAAAAGGTAGTCTGTTAAATTTATACAGACCCCGATGTGTGTTAATACACAAAAGTTTAGATGTTTCTTTTTCTACTAGTGTTTGCAGATATGCATCGCTGAGGTCTATCTTCGAAAATATTGTGCCTCCATTAAGCTTCGCAAATATTTCTTCGGCTGTTGGTAGAGGATAATTATAGTCTTTGAGTGCCGCGTTTAACCCCGTCGAAAAATCAGCACAAACACGAATGTCTTTAGACTTTTTTTCACGTATACCGTCGGAGCTGCCCAATCACTATAGTCAAATTTTTGAGTACACCGGATTTCTCTAATCTGTCCAATTCTTTATCAATCTATTCCATTGAGACAAACGGAACATTCCTTTTCTTTTTGAATACCCCCTGAGCGTTTTCTTTTAGAAAGAATTTTGCCTCCATCTTGGTACACGTTCCCAACCCTGGAGAAAAAACAGTAGGAAATGGTTCCTAATGTTTCTTTATTTTTTTTGGCTTCGGAGTTTAAACTTTCTACTTGTAACAGAAAGAATTTATCGGTAGATCCCATAATTGAAATTCTGTGATCCAATTCGTAACAAGTAAGTTCGTGGTATTTTCCATGACAAATAGTTTAACTTTTCGCGTTTTTTTATTTAACGTGACGTTTGTAACAAGTTCTCCAATAAATTGTATTTTTTCTCCCGTCACTGACTTCGCAATTTTCTTTGTCTTCATTAAAGTTGGTTTCCCCAACTTCTTCCACGTATGCAAATTTATGATAGAGAGATCTGAACCAGTGTCAAGTTGCATTTTTATTTTTTTATTATTTATTTCGAGGGTAACAAATTTTCTAGTTATTCCATCGTTTAACTCGTTGGACTTTAGTTTTCTTATTTTATTGCCGTTATTTTTTGACCGGCAATGTGTGCTTCTATGCCCAACTCTTCCACAGTTGAAGCATTTTTTATTCCTAAAATTCCAATATCTGTACCAGTGTAGTTCACCGCAAGCAAAACATGGCTTCGGGCGTTTTTGTTTGTCTTTCTCTAGTATTTTACTTATTGCTTGATAATCTGCAATTTTATAATTCTTTATGTTAGATTGACTTTCTTCTTTGTACCGTATTTTCCTTACATGCGAAACGCCAGACTGTTCTATCTTATTTGGGTCTTTTTTTACGCTAACATATCTTGTGCAGTCTTCTGCCAATTTCTGTACCGTAATAGTTGGATTGCTTTCCAATTTTGCCAGTACTAATTTTCTCAACTCTGCGTCTTTCTCCGCTACCAGCCCCTGAACAAACACCAAGCTCTTAAAATTGTCTCCGCTTAACTCTGCGAGCTTGAATTCTTCACAATGCTTATTCATATTGGCTGCGTACGTTATATAGTCATGTTCGTCATCTTTCATCAAATTCAAACATTTCCACCTCGTGTGGAACAAAGATGTCATTTTACTAAATAATTCACTTAATATATTTACCGCGTCGGTAAATGTCAACTCGTTAGGTTTTTCGGTAAAATGTAGTTTACCAATTTGTTATGCTCAGCAGTTCCTAATTTGCTTAAAAGAAGCCTAACCTTCTTTCCTTCAGACCACAAGTGGCAGTCCTCGTTATACACGTCCGTATATTTTTTATAATATTCTTCAAAGGTTATCTTTTCATCTGGACTGTACGTGAATATTTCAACTGAATTCCATATTGTATTCTCTGGGAAAGAATCATTTTGCAGACTTTTCTCTTTCCTGTTCTCAGTTATTTCCAGAATTTTGCTTTGAAACTCCCCATGCATCTGTTCCATTTTTTGTTGGAATAGCATTTGTTTATTGAAAGTTTCCTCCTGTAACTGCATCTGGAATGTTTTTTGTTCTAATATTTTCGTTTGTTGTTGAACTTTAAAAAATCCTGGAATAGACTTTTGCATTCCTCCATTTTTTTTTTTTTTTTTTTCAATAAGTTTACACAATGCCTAAATACTGTAGAGAAGGTTCAACGAATTGGCAATTCGTGCCCTATTTTATCAAACTGTCTTATCAAGAAAAATATTTCTTTTTCTCAGTTGAGAATACGACAGATTTTTTTCGTCACTAAATTGACATCTTGGCTTGCGAAAAACTTTTCCAATTTTTTTTTTAAAGTGTAAATCCGAGACTTTGTCGCCCACGTTGTTTGTGGCGAACAAAATTTTTCTTCCTCCGTATGAGTGCAAATCCTCGCTGCCAAAGTTATATTGGCGAACGAATTTTTTTCCTTCCTCCGTATGAGTGCAAATCCTCGTCGCCATCAGTTGTTGTAGAGTCATTTCCTCAATGGAAACTGTATTTGGACTAAATTAGTCCTAAATACGTTCAACTTACAAAAACGTTAGGAACTTGTAATAATCAGTATTACGCAGCGTAATCGAGTTGTGGTCGCTAACTAGTTTTCTGTATTCGACTCCTACTGACTAGGTGTCTTTCACCATAACAGAAATATATCATAACACTCCTTGTCTTAGGTATATGGAAAAATCTAACACAAGCACACACACACACATACACACACACACACACACATATATATATATATATATATATATATATATATATATATATGTATATATATATATATACAATATCTTTTTCATTTACATAAATTATGCAGTTTTTTATTTCTTATATATATATATATATACACATATACAAACACACACACACACAGACACACACACACACACACACATATATATATATATACAAAGAAATAAAAAACTGCATAATTTATGTAAATGAAAAAATATATCTTGACAAATACTCTGACAAACATATATATATATATATATATATATATATATATATA
>OZ038494.1:57760974-57763474 GCA_964036315.1 Acanthosepion esculentum
ACATACTTAAATATAACCCAATACGTATTATCACAAAAATTGATAAATCGACAGATAGAGATAGACATACATTTAAAAAGATTTGGATAGATAGATAGATAGATAGATAGATAGATAGATAGATAGATAGATTTAAACAGAGATAAATATCATTAGAAAGAAAGAAAGAATTAAATAGACTGTGATAGATATACAGTATTAATCTATGATAGATAGATAGATAGATAGATAGATAGATAGATAGATAGATAGATAGATAGATAGATAGATAGATAGAATTAAACAGACTGTGATGGATAAATATATAGAATTAAGCAAACTCTGATAGATAAATAGAAAGATAGAATTAAGCAGACAGATAAATATATAGAATTAAACTGATTTACATAGAATTAAACATACTGAGTTACAGATATAATTAAGCATGATTGAGATGAATAGATAGGTAGATAGATAGACAGATAGAATTATAGTGTTAAAATTAAACAGACTGAGATATATATATATATATATATATATATATATATATATATATAGATAGATAGATAGATAGATAGATAGATAGATAGATAGATAGATAGATAAAATTAAGCAGGCTGAGAGAAATAGGTATAATTAAACAGACTGAGATAGATATTTAGATTCATACAACCTGTAAAAGATAGATAGATCTTAACTAATTCGCATATATGGCAGCATTTTTACGTGAATATACATAGCGAGATCTGATTTGTTCAGTATTGCACTCTTTTAAGACGTTGTTTTAATACTGTGAAACAAGCAAATGTATAAACATTCAGTGCCCGCTCTCGTCCAAATAAAACAAAAGAGGAAATAATAATCGAAAATATACAAAGTATTTCTGGTATAATCTTACTCTTTGAATACGATTGTTGATCAATGTTTGCGTTGCATGTCATGAGCTGAAGTTCCTTCTCAAATCAATCACTGCATAATGTTCAAGAAAGGAGGAGTTACATATACATATTCGTTGTGTGAAACAATTTTTTTTTCACTATTTATAATTGGTCTATTGTCTTTATCATTGTTCTTGTTATCACTACTGCCTTCTTAAGCGGATATAGATCTGGTTAATCCACAGGGAATTTTGAACTGGACACTTTATTCAATCTAGGGAATTAGACTCTTCTCGTTCCAAAGCTCATATCTCGGGATAGCTCTATTTCTTTTTATTATTATTATTTAGTACTGTTCAGTACTGTTTAGTCATTGCTCGCCAGTTGCCCCTGGCAGACACATTAATTTGGAAATTCTTGTAAAAATCAAGTAATTGTCGGATTTTAATGAAATTATCAGGACCTATTTACAAACGAATGAAATGATTTTAGAAAACTTTTATTAGAAAATAAGAATATTTTTATTTTCACATGCATTTCAGCCCCTTACTTAATTTTCTAAAAACGTGAGAAATTCAACGAGGTAATTTGTAGGGACTATATTAGTTAAAAGCAGAATTCTTTGAAAAATTTAAATCAACTATTTTTTTTTTTTTTTTTTTGGCAAAATTGGATCCGGTCTTACCTTTTACGGAATCGAAAAATAAAAATCGCAAAAAACACTAATACATTATCTAATTAGAGAAGCTTTTAATTGTTTTTATGAATAATATATATTAAAGACAATATTGTCTGAAGAAAAATATTTTCGACGAAAAATGAATTTTTACAAGATTTATTTTCATTTATTTTCACTTGAAAAATGAATAATTCATAAAGTTTTAAATCTTTGAAAATTCCTTTTCCATGTGATGATTCTTAGGAAATACTGTTATTAAGTAAAACTGTATTAAGTAATTGTTGAGGGGTCCTCCCCTTTTTACACAAATGGACTCACCCAAGGTATACATATACTACTACCAGTGAATAACCGGGAGAACGAACGAACGAACGAACGAACGAACGAAGATTCAAGTAACAGTAGTAGAATGGAGTAGAGTCGGTCGGTAGAAGAGTCACACACAACGAAGCACGTAGACTCAGTAAGAAGTCATACAGCGATACGTCGACACCAAAGACTATTTACATATTTGTTTCCTAACCCGCATTCCTGGAACTACTAACCTGTATTACCAGTTTGTATTATTACGCTAATACATTTACTTCCTATATTTATTCTTGGCGTTTGTTATTATTTGGTACCGGATTTCATCCCGGAATCCACAACACGAAAGAAAGAAAGAAAGAAGGAAATGTTGAAGAAAAACAGAAAAAAAGAAAGACTACGTTGAAGAGCTGAAAGAAAGAAAGAAGGAGAGAAAGAAAGAAAGAAAGAAAGAAAGAAAGAAAGAGAATCAATTCCCATAAGTATTTTCGAACGGTTTGGGACGAGGTAACAAGTTTGCTGCTAGAATTGAATTAAAAGAAAATGTCCAACCAGCAGTAAAAAAGAAGCGAAACGTGCCGTTTGCTTGCAGAATACGGTCTGTGTGTGGTAAGTTATTACCGAACAAGAACAAAAACCGGCACACACCTATAGTACT
>OZ038494.1:57770974-57778474 GCA_964036315.1 Acanthosepion esculentum
ATAAATCCGGGTATATAACCGGAGTTATATTTTCCGATTTCTTTTTGAATTGGTAGGTCTGATGAATTGGAATCTGATTACGATTCCAATGTAATACATTATAACCACGGAATATTATTGTTTGAGCCTTTTATAATTTATTCTTACTCCGTCCTGGATATTAAGTTCTACTTTGATTCTATCCTATTGGGAAATTATATATATATATATATATATATATATATATATATACCGAGTGTAACAGCCAAATTGTCCAAATCTTGAAAAAATTGAAAATAGTTCTGAACACGTGCACACACACACATATATATATATATATATATATATATATATATATATATATATATATATATATATATATATATATAATGCGCGTTTTCGAGTATATTCGTTTGCTATGCTATATAGCTGATCCTTTTTCCAGACATCTATTCAGGCAAACATTTTGTTCGTTCAACACCCGAAGATCTAATTTGTGGCTTATATTGTAACTATGCTGAGTGAATAGTTGCGATTTTTGAAGGTTGTGTGGGCGAATAATCTGACGTGATCAGTTGTTGAACAGACACAAATGCTCAAAGCTTCGGCAAGATGACTGTTGACTTCGTTCTAGCACAAAATCCGGCGATTTCTGAAAGTTTTTCTCGATACAGGCTCTCCCTAAAAACTAGAGTCAAAATAATTATAAGGCTTTCTGTTACATCCCAGTAGGGCAGTTTTGTTTTGGAACCCAGTTACTGCACTCAGTTTGAAAGTTGGGATTTGACATGATAATGGTGGAAAACATAGGTTCAAAGTCGTAGCGTTGGAGTTTCGTTCCGGTGATCAGTGAAAGACTTATAGCACAACCTTATAAAATTTATAATTTACTGAAGCTTTACAAATTGTATATGGACAAGATGCATCCACAAAATCATTATTACTAAATCATTGTGCCACCAAATAAGAAATGTATCTACTTCAAAAGGAATTTATATTGAACAATTGAGCTATATCATGAAGTAATGTATAATGCAGTGCAGTAGTTTTAGTGATATTCAATAAACAATGCAAATTTAAAACTTTTTGTCATATAATATATGCCCATCACTATTATAGTGTTTCACAGCACTTTTATCTATATTTTGTTTTTATTAATTATGATCTAACAAATGATCTAACAAATGATCTAAAACATCGTATTCTTTTATTTAAATCTTTTACAATGTTTTACACGGTCTTTACTTGTAGAATACTGTATAATATCATATTCTGCTGGCGGTGATTCATAATTAGAATTCTGGTTTGAATATATTTTCCATTCAATGTATCTAGTTCAAAAAGCATTAACTTTATTTGGATTTATTCTTGAATTAGTAAAAGTTTTGAAGTTAGTTTGTAAGCAAAAACCCGCGGAAATTAAGTATTTCTGTCCATTTTGTCAAACGATATTTAAAACTAAACGATCAGAAATTGGTAAAATCTACGCATTTAATCTTGAGTCTCACTTCTTAGCACATCATACTCCATCTTTCACATCGAGTGAAATGTTGATTTTCTAAGAAAAGAGAAAAATTAACCTGACCTTACATCCCAACTGTATCGCGCGCTGAGAACGTCCCCAGTTTTCTACCACTAATTAACTTATTCTCAGCAGAATATCCATCAACTTGCCTGTACTCACAAGCTATCTTCATTTAGTGATTTTATCAAGTTTAGCAATTCTCGACATGGTTGTAGAACGTACGAGTTATAGCAGAACCTGGTACATACATAAGTTGGTTTCTATGTCCAAATTGTTTACATCTACAAATTCTCTGTTATATTCCGTGCTAATAGGATTATATACTTGAAAAACACGGTGGATAAAAAAAGGTTTATTGTAAATCCAGTACAATAAGAATAAAGGTAACTGTTATGCACAAGGTCGTCGCAAGTCAATCCAGTAGTGAGTGCTACTATTGGAAGGTCGGTAGTTCTCGCGTAAGTCTGAGTCGTACTCAACAGATTCCAGCCCTACGCTATTTAGCAACTGCCCCACGCAGTCACATATGGCACAAGACCGAATTTACTGTAGGTGTTCCCGAGCCCGTAGGCCCGGCCAAACATCCCCGTAGATCCCGCATAAACGGGATCGGGTCTGCCTACCTCCCCGGATGAGACTCTGCACGAAGGCATAGCCTTGTCTGGGTTCCTCTCTGTCCGAAGGCGGAGAGTTCGAACATTACGGCTGGAATGGATCCTCTAAAGTCCGTTGACTTACAGATACTTATAGGAAGTTACTACCTATAGTGTAGTCACTCATGGGGGTGACAGTTTATTCCATTTACATCACTCCCTAACTACCATACTAAGCACTCTTTCTCCGTAGATATAGCAAATTTTAAATAATATGCAAGTGTGCGTTTGGGCGTGTCCGTAACCAGTTATGACCTACTCTTTTGTACATATAGGAGTAAAGAATTCAGAGAATGGAACATCGAAATGGAATTGGAACGCTTCAAATTCTCTACAATTTTAATTGCTGTAAGTGGTCCGGAAAAAAGCAAACAAAAAAAAGAAAAAACAACAACAACAAAACACACACACGTTTAAATGCGAGCAAAACGAAATTTTACGTCGAGACATCGGCGTTAATCTCAGTTGTGTATTAAATGCAATTAACCGAGATCGAATAGACACTTGAATAAATCTATTAGCAATTTCGATTCAACTATTTTTGTCTATTTTTTCCTTTGTATCTTACTGAATTACCCTCTTCATTCAATAGCATTTCAGTCCAGCGCGTATACTCGTGTATATATGACTATTTTTTTTCCTCATCTACGTTTTACTTTAGATTTCAACTTCTGAAACTAGTAGTTATTAAATACCACGTTTTAGAAACAGAATTCTATGGAAGCCCAAGATGATGGAATCTAAACGACATCGTTCTACAGTGTGCACAGGAGAAAAAAAACCTGTAAGTTCAGAAAGACGCGAGACAACCGTTGAAAACTGGCGACGACTGATGCGACTGAGAAATTCAGGAAGAATTTCTGCACATTTCGTCAATCCCCACGTCGGATGATCTTCTTTGAAAAGTACGATGACTTGGCGCTCAAAATCAACGAGTTGTTTAGCCATACGAGAAGGGCAGAACGAAAGACTTAAGCTATCTGCAAATAACAATTAAATGACGAGTCACAAATCAACAATAAAAGAACCAATCAGAGTTAAGTAATTACACGATAGCTGAAGGATTATTGGAGGGAATAAATATTCTAGAAATTTATTCAATGTCAATTATTCTTGAAAAATATAACTGCGATAAAAAAAAAAAATCGCTTTTTTACTGGGTGCCATGTATTATCTTGTTGCGGACCCGATAGCGGTGCAGATCTGGCTTACGAAAATAAGGCCTTGTGCCAGACGCTACACACTACTACCGAATCCACAATCAAAGTAAGAATAAAGAAAATATAAAGACGTGCTCTTTCCACCGTACAAACGTACAAAGTGAAAAGAAGTAGACAGGCAAAACAACGAAAGGTTAAGAACAAACATAGATTTTATTAGAGTTTAACAAGTAGTGTCTTCCGTGAGGACCTTCAGTAAATGTACTGGAAATGTAGTTGAAGAAGAATTCAAGTAGATTAGTAAATTGTCTTCTGTGAAGACCTTCAGTAAATGTACTGGAAATGTAGTTGAAGAAGAATTCAAGTAGATTAGTAAATTGTCTTCTGTGAAGACCTTCAGTAAATGTACTGGAAATGTAGTTGAATGAGAATAGATCCCGCGCCAAAATTCAAATCTAAGATGACTATGGCGGGAAGGAGTTCTTCGAGAAGAAAGGTTCAGAAAGTCAGTTGTAATGCATAGTGAACGTACGGCAAGGAAAAATACTCACTGCGAGAGTTTATGATTGTGAGTGTATGTAGTTCTTTTTAAAGTAACAGGTTCTGAGATTATGAGTTCGAAGAATGTGAAAAATGCTCGTTCATCAGGTTGGAAGTTTTTTTGAAAGTTCCTGGAAGTTGAGCTCGGTAGATGTTAGCTTCTGTCATGAAGGTGACGACCGTGTCGTATGTATTAAGATACCGAGACGAGCCATGAGGTCTAGGCAAGGTTTTGCCGAATAAAGTTCTCTGCCAGTATATATGGGTTCACCGGCGAGAGAATAAGGTGAGCCTGCCCGGCCAGGTCAAACGACCTGGGGCGACTAATTTTGAAACGCCAAATTTGCCGTGACGTCGGCGCAAAAGCGCGCGAAAAATAAATTCTTCCTCATTTTCGGCTAAGACGACGGTTTACTACTATGACTGACCGAACGTGAGAGGAAGGGGTGAAAATGTCGCGCGTGCGTCACAATGAAGGTGGGGGTAGCGTGAATCCCACAAGCAGTACTCATGCTTTTCTATTCTTTTCTTTAAAAAATTCCCTTCTTTTGGAAAATATATACCATCTGACAGAACTCAACTCGTCAGTTTATCTCACATTGCAGGTTTCTCTGTCTCTATCGTTACTTTATCTCGTTATCTTCCTTATCGAAAGAGGCATAACTTAATACTTGGCTCCAAAATGAATTATGTTATCAGTGCCATATCTACAGTTGCAAATATAATTTTGATGTCATGACTCTTTTGAGAGAAAACTTTTCTCGGTATGTGTTTAGAAATATCTTTCACCGAACCTCGTGAACTGGTGTGACGGAATCACAAACAATGCACTGTACCAAATAAGAGAAAACACATCACTCGAGGAAATTCAACAACAATTACACGTTAAATGAATACAACATATAACCTGAAAAGAAGATGATGACATAATGAAGGTGTTGAATTTTTACACTACTTAAAAAAAAAAAAATTAGAAAGGAACCCTCCTCCTCATCAATACAGTTACTGAACTTGAGAAACACATTTTCCTGAAAAATGTCATTAACAAAGAGGCTTTTTAAATTTTAATTTAAAGCGACACCGGCTGTTCGGTTAATGGAAGCCGATTGTTTCTCTCACAAGAAAATGGATAATATTACCATTAGCGATCAGGAGAACAGATACTACAATTGGTGCTTACTCGTGTCCCGAACGGTAAAGGGATATGGGACCAGGCCAGTTTAAAATGGGAAGCCCATGTGTGTGCTCATGGACTAAAGTCAAAAACTGTCTAGTCTAAGCAACCAACGTCGTGCTGGTGTCGTCTCTATCGATAACATTTACTCTACCGGCATATTTCAAATATTAACATGTTCATTACATGACCCCTAAAAGTAATTACTCGAGACATGCACGATTTTTGATAAGAAACGAAGTTATATCCTAAAAGCGTCCAGCTATGTTGAACATCTCGAGAACCTGGATGTAAATTTCAACACTGAGCATAACAGATTTTACTGCGCAGGCGTAAACATAAAATTCTCTCCTGCTGTTATTCAGTGAGTTCATGTACTGCGATTGTGTTTCAGTCACGTTCACGTTTAAAATTTGGTCATCATCAGTCAGTTATGCGCCATGTGTGATACACGCTTAGGCGATCATGTATCTTTCGATACATGTCTGACGAGGTAGATGTTTTTTACCCGCAGCAGGTTACCATTTCTTTCTGCACTAGACCAGTTGCCATCTAAGGCTATAGAACACAGACTACCCTGCTATTTACCCATAGCTGAGGGGAAAAGAAGACGATTCATACATTTCCCAAGGGTATTAGCACGTATTAAATATCCGATATTTTGTTAATAGAAGATTTACCGAGAAAGGTGGAAAGCTTCAAGAACTTTGTTGTAAATTTACTCTGCATGATCCAGAAATTAAAGCACTTTCTATACATTTTCGTCTCCAGTCAGTTATGTGCCAAGAGTGATACACGCATAGGCGATCATATATCTTTCGATACATGACTGACGAGGCAGATTTTTTTTACCCGCAGTAGGTTGCCATTTCTTTCTGCAGTAGACCAGTTGCCACCAAAGGCTATAGAACTCTGTCTATCCTGATATTTACCCATAGCTGGGAGAAGAATTTGGTCATACTTCCACGATAACAAACCAAACGATTCGGAAGAATATGTTTGAGCGAAGCCCAAATAAATTTGAGAAAATATCCTAATGCTTCAAACTTGGAGATAAGACATTTTAGCCCGATGTGTTACACTGAATTACTAGTGCGTTTAAAGTATTATTAAAAATTAGATACCTGCGTCCCGTATTACTTAATGGCCGAGGCATCTGATAAGGATATCTGTTAATTCTTCTTTAAAATGCCAACACACTTTCCATACACACACAGTTTTTTTTCTCTCTCTCATTCCGACCTGAAACGGAGGTTAAACGCATTGCCGGAATAGATTTTCTACTTCGTTTCTTTACCTACCCAAAACGATATACAGTGTAACCCGGATATAAGAGACCCTGATATAAGAGAAACCCGGATATAAGAGAGAGGTTATCTGGTCTCAAATTAGAGCCATACTTGCCTAAACAAAATAGACCAAACCCGGATATAAGAGAAACCCAGATATAAGAGACTTCTTCTCCGGTCCCGACAACTCTTTTATATCCGGGTTACACTGTACATAAAATGAAGGATTACTTGAAACGAATTCAAATATTTGGTAAAATCTAAAAGCATAACTACGGTTGAAGCACACGGTACATAAAAGTTGATGCATAATATTCTTATATCGTTAGCGAAGACGTTTTATTATCTTCCAGCCAGGAAATTTATAAATAAATGTTAATTTTATGGCTCTTCAATCGAATACATTAATAAGAAAACTGAGCCTGAAATTTATTTTCTTGAAAATCTGGCCTCATGTGTTGCTCTTTATTGTACATAAATATGACAATAATTTAAATTCAGATCACTTTCAATTTTTACCATTTGTTTTAATAAAATAATCCAATATCAGTTTATTTAAACAAAACAATGAAACAAAATTATCACATGCGCTATGACCTTCATCTTCAAAAGATATACCTCTATATAATTTTAGATTTCTGAGGCTTGCAACTGCTAACATAGATATACATTCATTTCACGCACACAGGCACAGGTGTGTGTGTGTGTGTGTGCATGTGTTTGTGAGTACCTGTGTGTAAGTTTGCTTATAGATATGTAGCTAGATGCAAATTCGCGAAGATAGATAGAAAAGAACATGACAAATAAATTAGATAGAAATGAATATGATAGATAGATAGATGAAGTGATATAAACATGATAGATAAATAATGAACATGAAAGATAGATTGATATGAACGTGATAGTTAGAAATGAATTGAGATAGATAGATAGATAGATAGAAATTAATGAATATTGTCGATAGAAATGAACAAGGTATGTAGATTGATAGATAAAAATGAACATGATTGATCGATAGATAGAAAGGAAAGAACATGATAGCTAGATAAATCGTGAAAAAGAACGTGAGAGATAGAAAGATAAATAGAAGTGAACATCATATATATATATATATATATATATATATATATACACACATATATAGATATTTAGATATATAGATAGATAGATAGATAGATAT
>OZ038494.1:57783474-57808474 GCA_964036315.1 Acanthosepion esculentum
TAGCAGGAATTGGAAAGGCATTCTAGTGAAAATATCGGAACCCTTGTCCGATTCTAAATCTGCAGAAATGATTGTTGCACTGAGTCTTGAAATATACAGGGTGAGTCACAAGTATCAGCAAGAAATATTTCGACGTTTCTTTTGTGCTGGGAGCTCAGACCTTTACAGCCAAGCCCCTCTTGCTACGAGCATAGGTTTGGAACGCTACGTATTTTCTTTTGTAAGTGCCCTGTAAGCTGAGGCATCAGAATACGCCGACTGCATCTCTGCAGAATGGTAAGACCCTCAATGAGGCATACCCGCATGAGGATGAACTACATCCGCGTCCTGGATGTAACGATAAACTACATCCAGCAGCAAGGACTCTGAGCAGGATGTTTTGAGTAGCGTGGAAGCACCTCTTCATTGCTGGTGTTCCAAGGTCAACCGTGGTGGTAACAAATTTTAGGGTCCCAGCTATGGGACCCTAACATATAAAAAAATATTTTTAAAAAATTACCTGCAATACATTTTTGGAAAAACATATTACCAGTAATAAAAATCTTGCCGGCATTAAATAGCCCATTCAGGTTGTTATGCCATAAAACAAAACAAAACAAATTTTTTTGTAAGAATAGCGTTCCATTCAAAAACCTTCTGCCCAAGAACCACTACATTGCCTACTTCGGGCAGCAAGGCCACTAATCGGGGGAATGGTAGTTTTTGTGGAGCATAGAACCACCTCTTATCTGCTGTTGTTCCCAGGTCCACTCTGACGTAGGATGATATCATCTGTTATGGTCCCAGCTATGGGCAAATAGTGAACCCCAAAACACTATAAAAGTATAAAAATACATTTTTATAGTAAAAATACCAGCAATACATTAATTTATAAAGAAGACATTACCATCGATATATATTTATAGTAGAATTGCCAACAATACCTTTTAAAGCAAAATTACCAATAAGTTTTATAGCAAAATAACCAACAATACATTTTATCTGTAGTTAAAGCCATAAAACAGTGCTCAAAATATTAGATTCCGACGTTAAATAAAACGTGGAAGATTTTATGCGGCTAAACAAAACCAAATCAAAAACCGTTTCATAGCGGAAAAGACAAACGCGCCGGATATCTACACTTTCAATATGCCCGATCTGGGTATGACGATAAACTACATCTGGCAGGAGGGCTTTGATCAGGAGGTTTTGTGGAGCGTGGAACCACCTCTTAATTTCTGGTGCTCCCAGATCCTCCCTGACCTGCGGTAGTAGGCACCTGTTTGAGTCCCAGGTATGGGCCAATAGTTAACCCCCCAAACTGGAGTCAAAACATTATGAAATTGTAAAAATAGGTTTCAATACCTGCAATATATTTTTGAAAAAAAAATTAACACCAATTCATTTTTGAAAAAAAAATATTACCATTAACAACATTTTTTCGACATCAAATAACCCATTGAAGTTGATATGCCGTAAAACAAACACAATTAAACCAAACTTTCAATATGGCGCGACATCGATTAAACAATTGACACCAAGCCGCAGATGCTTGTTATTTAATACATGATCCACTTTTATTTTACTGTTTTTTTAAAGACCAGCTAATCTTGTGATATAATTATTGGTTAGGGGATAATATTCTCCAAGGACAATTAACTTATCATAATTTTTAAAACAGCACAAATAAGACAATAGTCTACATCAGCTCAAAATAGATGAAAATAACTTGAAATGTATGCTTGACTATTTGATACTAAAATTTGTCACCGTCAGAAGTCGTTTCTTTTTCTTTCTCTCGAGCATACTTAAAAAAACTTATTGTAATTTAGCTGCTCAAAAATCGACAAATGTTGAAACACATAAAGCCAGTTTAGGTTTCATCTGACTCTCTGGTGTGGCTATGATCTCTGTCATATTATACGTGGAAAAATGGATCAGAAGCTGGTCCCACGGTCCTTGTGGAAAGCTTTGAAGTGTTAAGAATGTCGCTATAACAATCGTGCACTGCTTGTAATTCAATCACTGATGAAATGTTGCTTCTAATGTTACAAAATATCATGAAGCCAGGTCAATGCCAAATGACAAGGGAGACATATCAAGCCGACATGGCAATGCATCTGTTTCAAGACAAACAGCAATGGGACTTGGAACTTTGGCTGCAGTGTTGCTTCGGTTGCATTGTTTTCAAACCAGGCACCTTGATGCTCTAGCAGGAGGATCAATAATCATCTGGCTTATGATATTATATAAACTGTTAAGATGCTTCCCCCCAAATTACAATCATAACTTCTTCAAGTTCTGGGACAGTTGTTAACCATTCTGCATACTCTCATGATCCTCTCTTGCTATTTCTTCCTCTTACAAACATCTCGTTATTTGAGTGGCTCTCGAGCCTTCTATTGGGTGAACAGAGAAGCAACTGAGATGTTAATTTAACTACTTTGACTGCTACTGAGGGTTGTTGCGATCATGTATCTTTCGATACATGACCGACGAGGCAGATTTTTTCCCGCGGTTGTTATTTGTTTCTATGGTAGACCATTTGCCATCCAATAAGAGATTTTACTGCGCAGGCGTAAACATAAAATTCTCCCCTGCTGTTATTCAGTGAGTTCATGTACTGCGATTGGGTGTCAGTCACGTTCACGTTTAAGATTTGGTCATCATCAGTCAGTTATGTGCCATGCGTGATACAGATCACGAGGCAGATTTTTTTTTTACCCGCAGTAGGTTACCATTTCTTTCTGCAGTAGACCAGTTGTCATCCAAGGCTATAGAACCCGGTCTGTCCTGCTATTTACCCATAGCTGGGGGGGAGAAGAAGTGGATTCATACTTTTCCCAAGGGTATTAGCACGTAAGTGAATGTAATGGATCTGACTGGAATTCGAACTCAGCTCTCCGATTCCTCAATCCGATATTCATTATTCCACCGTGACCTTATCTCTATTTTTAGACAGTACCAATAAGACAGCACTCTAGATCAGACAAAATAGATGAAAACAACTTGAAAAATGTGGTTTTACTGGTTGATACCATTTTATCACCATCAGAATTCATTTCTTCTTTCCCCTTCGGGCATACATAACAATTTTAACGAAATGTCACTGTTCATAAAGCGATATATAAGGAAACACATATATACAGGTTCAGTTTCACCTAATGATTCTCTGATGCAGCTGTTTTCTCTTTGTGCTGAGTTGGAATGAACAAATCACTTATTTCACGAGTATAGCTGCCAAAACACGCCCGCACAATGTCACTGGAAAGTCGAAAAGAGAGAGCATCTGTTTTTTTTTCTGGAAGTGGGCGTCATAAAATCTCGCATGTGACAACAAACCCTTTCTAGTTTCTTTATATCTTGCAAAATGGCAAAATGATTTTTGAAGATTATTTTATTCTTCATTAAAATTTTATTTATTTTTTTAAATTTCATTTTACGACACGGGAAACATATCAAATGTGAATGCCAATGTATCTGTTTCAATAGAAGCAACATCAAAACCAGTAATTTTACATATAATCTTTCTTTTATTTGGCTATTTGTTTAAGTCAGGTACCTTGATACCCCAGTAAAAGACTCACTGACCATCTAATACTTTTATATAATTATTGGTTAGAGAAACAACTGAGATGTTAGTTAATTTAACTACTTTGACTGCTACTGAGGGTTGTTGCGATCATGTATCTTTCGATACATAGCCGACGAGGCAGATTTTTCCCCGCGGTTGCTCCAAGGACAATTACCTGATCACTATTTTTAAACAGTACCAATAAGACGGCACTTTAGATCAGTCAAAATAAATGAAAATAACTTGAATAATGTGGTTTACTGTTTGATACTAAAAAATTATCACCATCAGAAGTCATTTCTTTTTCTTTCTCTCCAGCATAAATAACAATTTTACTGAATATACCCTCCATATCTTCATAATCCTACTTCCTCCTCCTACCTCCATATCACATGATTCATTCCTTTAGTGAAAATTATTTTTTTATAAGTGCAACAACTCAGATGTTAGGCAATTGCTTTAACTCTCAGACTGCTACGGGTTATTGTACTGGTTGACACTTACTGAAATTTTACATTGGCCTCTCTCTCTCTCTCTTTCTCTCTCTCTAGGTTGACTATGAGAGTTAGTACTGAAAAGAATGATAAGTGTTAATTGACTTAATTTAATACGTCCTTATGACACGCACCTCGTTCAGAAACCGTCTACCTTGACTGGCAGTTGGGTTTAGTATTGGGTGGAGGTAATGCTTTAAGTTTTCGTTTTGCCGTGTTTGCGATTTACAGAGGCATATTTTTTTTTCAAATTGAGGGAAACATGTAAGATGCGGATGAAAAATAAGATACCAAAGACAAAGAGAAAAGTAAGAAACATTATGTAGCAGAAGGTAAAGAAAGTAAGAAGAATATGAAGAAAAAATATCAGAAGAAAACCAAAGAAGGTAATTAGAAAAAGAAAGAAAAAAAACGAGTCAAAAGAACAAGGTAAATATGTCAGGAAAAGGATGTTGAAGAAGAATCGGTCCCCATAAATTGAAGAACGAGAAGGAAATAGATAACTTGGTACAAAGAAAGAAAAGAAAAAAAAGCTACAATGGAAATTATCAAGGAAGTGGCGGTATGCTTTCACCGAAGTATTACACATGGATAGGCGAACACCTGATTCAAATTGGAAAGAGGCTTATGAGACATGCTGGTCTATTGGTTTCTTTATTCGAGCCTAACACTTGGAAAAATATGCCTCTTATCTTAACTTATAAAATCCTGACAGAATGTCTAATTCCGTTTATTCGCACCACGTCTGCGCTGTTGCTGACACAATATGTCGCCTATTGCATTCTCGAGAATTGAAAAGGCTATTGTATTTATGCGTGCACAATACACTGGATTTGGCAACAAATAAGGAACACTTATCAAAGAGGCAGACAAGGAGTGAATATATTTGAGAGTATAAATATGGAACATTTTTTATTTGTCGCTAATACACACACACGTCTGTGTGTGTGTGTGTGTGTGTGTGTGTGTGTGTGTACAACGAAAGTTTATTAATAACATTTATACAGAGGTGTGTAAATGTAGGTATAAATTAATGAAAAACAAAACATGCGCACAAAACGTATTGTACTCATTATACAAACAAATCAATAATAAACATCTGAATCCCTCAAATGTTCGAACTGTTTGCTCCAGGCTTTCACACCTTCTCCTTACCGGCAATACATTTTTTTTTTTTTTTTTTTTTTTTTTTTATTATTATTATTATTATTATTATTATTATTATTATTATTACTACTACTACTACTACTACTACTACTACTACTACTACTACATTTCCTTTGATTTCTGGTGTGTACACATTTCTTTCCGGGTCCCGCTCAGAGACCTAAGGTTATAAATGGTATCATGATATTATCTATTGGTCAACTAAAAACAAAAAACAAACAAAAAATCACTCACACACATATTTTACAAAGATAAGGGCCTTTGTAAGGTGTGGGCTGTCCTCCTGAGAACATTTTTTTGTATTTCTTTATTATTATTATTATTATTATTATTATTATTATTATTATTTATTAGAAAATAAAAATGATAATAAATGCATAATAGAAATTATGAAAATAATAAAAATATATTAATGAATTAAATGAAATTTGGTATTAAATGAATCCTAGAACCACTATTATAATACTGATATAATATTACAGTATAACACACCTCTGTTTAGAATTATATATATATATATATATATATATATATATATATATATATATATATAAATATATATATAAGTGAACATTGAAATCAGCACTCAGCGGCGACAGGGTGTTTCATGCTAGACGCAATCGTCAGGACGCCTGACGATTGTGTCTAGCATGAAACAGACTGTCGCCTCTGAGTGTTGATATCAATGTTCACTTACATATATATATTTACATACGCTCTATCTCTGATATTGAGCACTTTATCTCATAAATATAGCACACCTTAAAACTATATTTCTTCATATATATAGAAATATATATATATATATATATATATATATATATATATATATATATATATATATATATATATATATATATATATAAAGAGAGAGAGAGGGAAGGATAGATAGATAGATAGATAGATAGATAGATAGATAGATAGATAGATAGATAGATAGATACTGCCTGTCTGAAGTATTTACGTAAATCAAATAAACCTCAATAACTCAAAAAGTTCGGAACCAATGTGTAAAATTTAAATTCGTTCATTGCCCTCCACCTAGTACAATATTTAACTGAATTTTCCAGATATTTATAATGGATTTTGAGATATTTGAAATTTACAAAAACGAATTGACTAAAGTGAAAATGCCGGTTAAACTAATATTAGCGTAAGACCTCTAAAAGTGAATGAAAACTATTGTTTATTTTGACCATCATATATGTTGAAACATGAGTAAAGGAAATGATATAAAAACTGAAAACAAACAACAGAAAACAAAGTTATTGAATTAGAGAATGTCCTCGTGGAGATATCAAAGGAACGTTAAAGAAGGCTGTTGAAAATGTAAGTTAGTTGAGAAATCGAAGCAAAGAAAGCGGCTTTGAGAACTTGCTTCCTCGGGATAAATGTAAAATAAAGCGAGTTATAGCGAAACAACTACTTTTGATCAGAACATAGGTCTTTGAAAAAGCTGGAAATAAATAGTCAAGAAGGACAAATGGTGTAGAATACGTTGTGAATTGGAATCTGTGAGAAAAAACTAGCCAACCTCCTCTCATTAAAACAAATATTTTAAAGCGTCAAAATTTCAAATGTAATTTTCACCGACGAATCTCGAGTGAGATTTCATAAATCTGACGGGTGGACCAAAAGATGGATTTTTCCAATTCAGACGTGGCTGTGGCTTAAAGAAGGCAACAAAGAGGCGGTAATGTTATATGTACTGGTATTGCCGACCAATCCATTATTGGACCATTCAAAGTCGATGGAAGTAATTAACTCTTCCGCTGCTAACTACGGAGATCTTCGTTTTTCTTATCTTGCTCCATCTGGCTAAGTACGGAAACCTACGATTTTTGCATACCGCTGGTATGAGTGTCCCGTTGCGCCATGTATCGTAAAATACGGAAAATTCTAACTGTTCTATCATGCAAATTATTAGTCAGCCTGAATTTTTCTCTACGTCATGGTAGTTTCGTATCTAATTGCACTGGGCAAATGAGTAGTTGTGAGAGTGTTAAACTAAAAACTGCTATCGATTTTATGAACAAGAATTTCTTTGCATGGTACTGCTCGCAGTCTCGCAGTTTCAAAGAGTAGTGTGTATTTATGCACGGCAAAGCTCCTTCTCATGTATCCGTGAATTCCTTGAGCATAAAAGATTTACAGGAGCGAAAATAATGGAATGGCCACCAACAAATCCTGATCAGAATCCGATCAAAATCTATGGTCAATTGTGAAGATGAAATTATATAAAGGCTGTAAAAAGGACATAAGCAAAGCTAACATATGGGAAGCAATTAAAATGACCATATCGGAAATTGCACCTGCTGATGTAAAAAAAAAAAAAAATAAAATCAATAGTTTTCTAGCTGTTATTAAGAAGAAAGGTCAGTATATTAAAATGCAAACGATTTAAAAACTTATCAAATGTGGTAGTTATTAGTTTTATCACAGGTGTTGATGAATTTTTGATGATTTTATTAAATTTTTTATTGAAGTAAATGACTTATTTATTGAATTATTTGGTTTTGCCTAATAACTTCAGACCGGAGAGACTTTTTTTTTAAGAATACATCAAATAACTTCAATAGGTTCATTAAAACATATTGATACTACCTAAAATTATAAATCAGGCTTTGTTTTGATATCTAAACTGACTTTTCAAAATCTAACAATTTTTTTTCAAAACAAATTTGAATTTTTGGAGTTTATATGATTTGCTTAATACCTTCAGAGAGGGTATGTATATATATATATATATATATATATATATATATATATATATATATATATATATATATATATATATATATATATATATATATATGTATTCGTAAATACCCATATGCCTACGTTTACATGAATGAACTATTTAATACGTTTTTTTTTAAATAATATTAGGGTATAATATAAATTATAAATGTAGAGTGTTGGTAGATAGATATTTGAAAAAAGTCACGCAAATAACATATATATATATATATATATATATATATATATATATATATATATATATATATATATATATACATATATATATATGTACGTATATGTACATATATATATATTTGTGTATTTAGGCAACAATTCTTCTTTCATGCACATTTTCATTGAATGCGACAGACATGGTGCTTTGCTTTAGTTTTTTATATAATTTCTCATGTGTTATAATAATGTTTTTTCTTTTCAGATGATACATTATATAAAAACCGTTCGAATGATCTTTTTCCGAGCGCTTTCGGCTTTACATTTAGCCATTTTCAAGGAGGAAATATCTTACCTGTTAAATAAGAAATAGTTTGTGGCATGTATGCATTTATATAATGTTTTCATTTTACAAAATCCGGTCAAGAAATTGTGTCCATGTTCATAGTTGATATTATTAAGAGTTGCTTTTTTTTGTTTTTATTAATAAGGATTCCATTATTTTTAGCTTTTTTTGCAAGTAGTTATATGTTATATATTATATTTGTATATATATACATATATATATGTATATATATATATGTATATGTATATATATATATATATGTATATATATTTGTATATGTTTGTGTATGTATGTTTGTGTGTATGTGTGTGCCTACGTGCATGTATATATTTATATATATATATATATATATATATATATATATATATATATATATATATATATATATATATATATATATGTATTTATATGTACATGTATGTATATATATGTATATATATATATTTATTTATATAGATATGTATATATGTATTTGCATTTATATGTCACATGCATATGTATATATATGTATATATATATATATATATATATATATATATATGCATATATATATACATGTAAATACAGTATACATATATGTATGTATATATTTATATATCTGCATTAGTATATATATATATATATATATATATATATATATATACACTAGCAGCCTGGCCCGGCGTTGCCCGTGCTTGATTAAAAAAATCGTACGACTCATACAGCAATCCCTATCACTTGACTTAAAATATTTTTGCCCTTCCTTGCTTTTAAAGAAGTGCCCTTTGCCATTCTGATGTTGCTACATGCCTTACTTCTTGCCTATCTCACATTGCGAATTTTTTCTAAGCTGTATACGAAACACTAAATCTGTTACGAAAAAAGAACTAAACAAAATCAACACAAAACGATCAGCTTTAAAAAAGGACTCGTAACTGGAAAAACCGAATGAACAAAGTATGTTAACAACAAATACTTTTTTACACCCAACCCAGTTTCCTGAAATATTGTGAGTGGTCATACTACTTGGGCAGGATTGTTGTTGCCTTTGATAGTTTGGAAACCATACATTGATCCGATTTTAAGTTCAAATAAAAAGAGCTCAAAAGTGTTTAACAACGCGAAGTCAACTGCACAGAGTCCAAAATGAGATGAAAAGCTTAGATGTACGGAAGCCGCGTAGTGCAGGCGAGACCTTCAACTTAAAATCCCCCAAATCCGTATCACCTCTGAGTTAATGTTTTTTTTTACAAAGTTTGAAAAGAAAATCGGGCTCCGGCATGACACAATGACGTAAATTGAAAAATCGGATCTGGGATGAGGCCTGGGAGAAAGAACAATGTTTAAAGAATTGGGAAATGGAATTGTGAGGGCATGGTCAACACGGAGGTTTGTATCGATTTTTGAGTCACGACGGGGTCACACGGCATTCTATGCAAGGCACCTCTAACTGGACCGCGTAGGAATTTCTGGTTGAATTGTAAAGAACGCCCGAAATTTTAGAATGTAATCCGCCCAAATACCGGAGTACCAGCCGATTTACCAATTTTTTGAAATCCTGAGTCCAAATTGAAAATCTGTCTCCGTTACGAATTGACACCGTAAATGTCGGAAGTTGAATCGACATTTGACGTTAATTGCAGCTGGGCGTGAAAAGAAGTCAAAAACTGACAGCTGATGGCAGGGTCGAACCGGAGCTTTTTATCGATTTTTTGCTGCACGAATGGGTCTCGCACGCATTTTTGAAATGGCACGTAATCTGGTCGGGGTCCTTCATTTCTGTACATATGGTATGGTGATGTGAGGAGAGACAATTGATGCTTGTAACTATACATTAGTTGGCGATGAGTTCAATGCTTCACAGTAATGCGGTAAAAGGGAGAAAGTGCTTATCCCAAGGATGCATTTGTATCCATCAGAAGCCGATGTACCCTTCACTTTCAGAAGATCCCCATTCCCATTCGCACCCTGTTTTGCTATGACAATTAATGAGGCCCAAGGACAAACACTGTCTGTCACTGGTGTACACTTAGAGGAGCAGTGCTTCTCATACGGCCAACTTTACGTAGCCTGCTCTCGAGTCGACAGGCGCGATGATGTGTTCCTTTATTCACCCTCACAAAAAGCTGAACATGTGGTCTACACTGAAGTCCTCAGCCATCCTCATCAAACTCCATTCCATTTTTCCTTTCCATACAAGAAAATTGAGGTCCCTGCGAAATCAAACATATTGAATGCTGGATTTATGGTTTTGAATAGAGACATAACTGAACACAAAAAATTCAAATCTTGAGACATCTTTTCGTATGCAACCAATCGCTGAATGCAAAAAAGGGACGCATCTTTTGGTCAAAAGATGGCGCTGCCACTTCCACAATCAGCATCACAATGCGTGAGCAGTTAGATGTTGTTGCAACGTCATCGAGTAAAGTTTCTCCTCGAGAAGCTTCCTCAGTTTGACCACTCAAATCGAAGAGTAATTGGTATTTTCAGTTCTGCAGTGGTGTGTGCAGCTGAAGCATGCATTGTACACCATACCCAACTCTCTCAAATGCCCAAACGCTAAAATGAGTACTGATTTGCGTGGACGCGCTCGACTTCTCTGACAATTAAACGAATCTCTTCAGTTTTTGCAATACGATTGGTTACAACTTTGCAAGATCTGATTAACGACAAATTAGTATATGTGCGTGAGGCAGGCCGCGTTTCTGCCACTCAATAGTGTGCATGCGACAGCAAACAGCCCCCAAAACCTGGCCCTTTGTAATCACATCCATTACCTTTCCCAACTTCAAATGGTAAACGCGGGCAATGAGGTCTGGACGGTCGTAGGCCGATTGCTCTGGCATAAGCTCTTTAGCAATTGCGTACAATTTTGGGTTACACGTGAAAGTTATGAATAGGTCTGGTCGGCCGTACTTACGAACGTATGTCATCGCGTCTTGCGTCCTCGCGTGCATGTATCGTGGACTGCCTGTGAACGTTGCAGGTAGTATGCACATCTTGCCTATATTGCGTGTATCAGAGTCATTTCGTAAAGCATCACGGAGGTGAATGTAAGAGTCGCAGCGCAAATTGGTCGTATTCAACCTGATGTAACAGAGTCTTTCGGATTCCATCTTAGCAGCCATGTCTACTATGAATTGATGGAAAAGTTGCCGACTTCGATGAAGATGATTGAATGCACCCTCATGTACCATCAATAGATAGGGGTAGAAAGCCCTGCAAGACACTGTTTTTAAGGTGGACCCATTTTGCAGAATGCCAAAGTGGTACCAATCTTCTCCGTAAGGGAAGAGAAGTGGGCATTGCAGTGCATCGTAGGACCGGCGTGTTTCACTGATTCTTCGGAGCCCACTGGGACCGTCGTATGGAAGTTGCAGCGGCGTCGGCTGCATTGCGAGTAGCTTTTCAATACGGGCTCTGTCGAGACCGCAAAAGCGCTTGTGATGAAGCCACTTTTTTGTTGTCTTGCAAGCGTTTAGGTAATTTCCTCTTAAATTTCAACGAATATGTGTAAGCTGATTTGCAGTACAAACGGTAGTTACGCTCACCAAGCGTTTCATGTGACAAAACATACTGCCTCCGTTGAGATTGACTGGAAAGCCTCAAAGAGGCCTCTACCTCGGTTTCCTCCTCCCGCTTTCTCTTTGCCGCAGAGACTCTTTTAGAACGCATGCTAAGGTTGCCTCGTCATGGTATTTTG
This sequence comes from Acanthosepion esculentum, assembly GCA_964036315.1. Lineage (NCBI taxonomy): Eukaryota > Metazoa > Mollusca > Cephalopoda > Sepiida > Sepiidae > Acanthosepion > Acanthosepion esculentum. The sequence continues at coordinate 57,795,633 of OZ038494.1, forward strand.
GCACGCTTAGACAAGCTGCCGGGTCGGTCATCGCCATGGCACTCAGAAGAGTGAAAAGCAGAGGCTGAAGTAGACGCCAGCCGCTTCTCCCCCAAGGAGGCGCACGATGGAATCCTGCTGCCGTTTCCCCTTAGCCGGTGAGGCTTTTTTAGAACGCCTGCTAAGGTTGCCTCGCCTGGGTGTTTTTTCAGCCTTTGCAGAGCTGCCGTGTTGTTCATCGCCACGGTACGCAGAAGAATGCAAAGCAGAGGTTGAAGTAGACGCTATATGATCATCTGTAACCGGAGTTATTATGTGGTCCTCTGCAGTCGCCTGTTCTGCAGGTGTAACAGTTAACTGTCTAATAGCAAAACTGAACTACGAAAAGGTAGAAATAGGTATGGAACGCTAAGATGGACTGGGCTGCGCAGTAGAGGCATCACGCGGAGATAAAATGGGTAATGCAAACCTTTAAGCAAATAGGTAACTTGCGGTAGCAGGAAGCTGTCAATTAATCCAAGGACAGATGCGTTAATGGCGATCAAATCAAGACGTGAGTGCGAATGCAGCCGCGCTGAAGGTATTTAAAGGGAGCGTGACTTGTCATTGATTGGTGTAGCCTGGACAATGGCCATGACTTAGACCAATGAATGAGTTCACGCAAAATGGAAGATGCTAGTGCGCATTCACGCACGCGCGCATGATTTGGCAAGCGCAAGGCTTGGCCGTAAACGGGGTCAAGCTGCCTGCTGCGTATGCAGCCTGGCTCTAACGCACGTGATGTTGGCGATATGAATGCAAGCAGCTGCAATGAAGCGTTTGCTCGTTTGGTTTGTGCCACAACGAAAAGCCGCTAACCGTTTGCCGGCATTAGCTTTGAAATGGATTGGGAGGAAGCCCTGCTGTTTTAGTGCAAAAACTCCTCGTCACGTCTGGGATACGGCCTGGGCTAGGGAAAAAGGTTTAAAGAATTGAAAAATGGACGGCTGAGGGCGGAACCATTTTCACTCAGCACGTATGCGGTTTTTTTTTCAGTAAAGACGCGAATAAAGGAAGTGCTTATTTTGGTAAGATGCGACGATTAAAGCAAAAGTGTTGACAAAGTCGAATATGTCATTTGTGGCTCAAAGTCAGACCTGGTAGCAGGGATAAAAAAGCCGAATTTCAATGGCCCTGCATCCATTCCAGAATTTGAGGTCAAATGTTTTCTTCTACTCCACTGCACGCACTGACCTGTTTCTTCCCGAGCATAGCGTGACCTTCAATTAATCTGCATTTAGAAAAATTCTTTAAGGGTTAACCGATTGTCGATTTGCACTCTGTTTGGGGGGCGCTGAGAGTTGAAACTTCACATGGTGACTCCCAATGGCCTCCTCATAAATTCGGTCGGTTTTCGCTAAAACCGACATGCGGTTCAGGCGCAATCTGGACGTACCGGTTTTTGGGTTTTATCGATTTTCCGCTCTGTTTAGGGGTCCGTGGTCATGAAACTTCTGGACAACACTTCTAATTTACATTAACCAGAAAAAAAGGCTTGGACAGAAGCCTCTAACTTTTTAGATTTGTATTTTTAATGTAATTATAACAACAGAGATATTTCGATTTCATTTTTGCCTTGAAAAATCGGAAGACGAAACGCATCGGCAAAATCTAAGATTTTTCCAATTATATATATATATATATATATATATATATATATATATATATATATATATATATATATATATATATATTATATATATATATATGTCAATGTATATGTGCATTTGTTGGGTTTGTCTATGTGTGTGTCTGTGAGTGTATTATTTATTGAAGCGTCAGGGATCCTATGTTCGTGGTGAGATAGATAATTGCCAACGAAAATCTCTGTTATGCCTTCAGGTAATATTCTCTAGGTGTCAAATATGTCGTTTGACATCAGATGGAATGTTTACTTATATATATATATATATATATATATATATATATATATATATATATATATATATATATATATATATTCATTTTAGAGGAAAAAATTGAACATTCATTTTATTTTTAAGTACAAGTTTCACATTATCATTTATGAAACTGTCTGTCTCTTCGATCGAAAGTTTATGATGTCTAGAGATATGCACCGACAGCAAAAATTACAGAAGAAATTCCATAGTTTTAGGATCATTGCAAATCGTCAAGAGAGACCTGAATGCCAAAGTAAAAAATGAAGAACGATGTTGCAGGAGTTGCCAAATCTGAACGCGGAGAGAAATGAGTCCAATGTTGCACGGTGAACGATCAGGTCGTAGCCAATACCTGGTTTCAAGAACACACAACACGTAATAAGAGCGAGAAAAAAAGAAAGTGTTAGGGAAATATAGTTCAGGCTGCTCGGATTGAGGAATCGGAGAGCCGAGTTCGAATTCCAGTCAAGTCCATTACATTCACTTGCGTGCTATTACACTTGGGAAAGGTATGAACCCTCATCTTCTCCGCCAGCTATGGGTAAATAGAAGGACAGATCGAGTTCTATAGCCCTGGGTGGCAACTGGTCCACTGGAGAAAGAAATAGCAGCCTACTGCGGGAATAAATCTGCCTCGTCATTCATGTATAGAAAGATACATGACCGCCTAAGCGTGTATCACACATGGCCCATAACTGACTGTTGCTTCATCCAGTTTGTAAATATAATAGGCCGTTTTAAAAATTCGAAAAAAAAAAAATAATAATAATATTGTTTTTGTTGGAAAGGACGCAGGTATGTATGAAAACCCCCAATTTTAAAAGTTTTTCTGATTTTTTAAGCAGATGCCATTCTATGTTCGCCTTTCAACATGTAAGCTATGCGAAATTCTTTACGATTTAAAATTACATTTTCCTTTTCTTTAATTTTATTTTAAGTCTTTTTGACTTTGTTTGACTTTAATATTTCATTTTGTTTTTATTTTATTCTTAATTTATTTTTATTTTTTATCTATATTTAAATTTGCCCCACCCTTATAGCAGAACCTTCCATACGTTTTAACTCGTATGTGCATGGGTAATGTTCGTATTGCCTGGGTACCCATTTTTTCTTTTTTTTTTCTCTTAATAAATCGCAATGTACACTAAGTTAAAATTTAGTATGGCCAACTTTTTCTTCTTTTTTTTTTAAAAGAAGGAAAACTCAGATCAACAACCCGCAACTCAAGGGTTTAATCGTGCCAGCGAGTGAATGGCTGCTGCGTTATGAAGTCGCGAACGATCCCTACGCCGTTACCCAAATCGCCGACGACTTTGGGTGGACTTTTGGAAACGTGCGTCACTCGGAACAATATTAAAATTAAAAAAACTAAAATTTCCAGTATGGCTCTTCCAATGAATAAAAAGGAAGCCCGTACCTCAAGAGGGAACCTACCTGAGGTCAAAAAATCTGTCATAAGAAAAAACGCCTACGAAAATAATGGTCGCAACAACCGGGAAAATCTCAATGATGGACCTGCGGATTCTCCAACTAGACTCGCAACCATTTATTTTAAAAAAAGAAAGTGTAAAGTGGTCGCGAGTGGAGTACAAACACGTTATGACGACATTCTATGACACGTTGCACAAACCACATAAAAGCATCACTCGCCAAACATATGACATCTGGCGAGAAAAGGTTGGACAAACAATTAAAAAGTACATTGAAAAAAATAAATTAGCCAATGTAAGAAGGTACATCATGAGAAATAACCGATTGACAGATGCTGAAGTTATAGAAATAAAATGAACTACAACCAGAATAGGTGAATCTCCAGAAAATTAAAGAGAACTAGATATGGATCTGAAAAGCACGAACATCACACAAATCATAGATGTAGATGGTTCTGCGGCAACTTTCACGATTATAATCAAATATGACCTGTAATGTAATGTTTCCTGGCCATGCACCCTTACTTCAGTCACTTTCCGTCGTGACGTATCTTCCCTGTCATTTCTACAAATATTCAATATGGCAATTTTTCTAGTCAGTTCTCCTTAGAGCCTTGATCTGATTGGCGACTTGGTATCGCCAATTTACTGCTAAACTATCAAGAACCAACCGTCGGTTCTATTCTAAGAGTTTATTTTCAATATCCGTCTATATTTCTGAGATGAGGTACAGTAATTACTTACATTGTTTCAACTGTTGCCCTTGTCTTTGTTGCCGTATTCACGACGTTCTGGTCGTTGCACGATCCGGCCTTATTCAGGTGATTGGAATTTCGCAATCGACATTTTGATTCCGTCCACCGGGGTAGATTGATCTAGTTCCACGTGCTATGCCTCTTCTAGATATCTCCCTTTAATCTCAACATTCGCACTTCTCACCTTTAAAACTCGCTTCCGATTTATTGCTTCCCTCATAGCTAAAATCTTCAAAAATTAAATGCAACGGTAATCGCCATCTTTTTTTTCTTTTTTTAAAATTTGCTCCTTTGTTGTTCTGTTTTTTTAATTCTCCACAAAAATGTCTTCTAATTGTCTTTCACTTCCACTACTCACTTGCGTTTTAGTGGCATTATCACCCTGCGTGGGGTGAAATGATTAAAAAAAAAACTTTAGAAGCGCTCACCAAACTATATCCCTTCCTTCATCTCGATAGGGATATTCTGTTTTGCGAATTAAATTAAACTATAAACCACGTGTCATTTTCTGCTGACATAAATATATCGTTTTCGTTTTCTCAAGATAAACGAGATCTATAGTTGATAACTGCGGCAGACTTAAACATGGTCAGCTTCTTTTTTCCCCCTTCTTTTGCCTCTTTTCTCTTCGTTCAAAGAAAAGAAAACCCGGGTTATGCGCAAGAAATGTATTTCAAGTAGGTTTTAGCAGCCGTCTCGAATACCTTACACTGCGTCTACCATCATAGACAAGCATTATGGTTTCATATAGCAGTCGTAGTTCTGATCAATAGAAACAAAAGAAATGTAAGCCGTACTTCTTGCTTCATATTGATAGGTGCCTCAGACAACACCACCAGATCTGTGTTTATTATGGGTTAAGAAACAGAATGCGAGCCTTCACGGCGAGGTAGACATTTAACTCTGGGATTGTTGGATCATTACAAACTTTCCTAAACCTCCCTATCATCGCCAAAAAGTTCTTTTACGGCTTATCAAATTTTGAAGGTTATTTAAAGACAGAAAAATATTTTTTGAGATAATAATTATTTTAATGATACAAATGATACTATTTCACCCATATCTGCAGGAGGTTATGTGGATGCATACCTTTCCAATATTATTTGCGCGTAAGTGGATATAAAAAGCTCGACTCTCCGATTTCCAATTCTGAGCCAAGATTTATTACACATACCCCCACATCCAACTTATTATTCACAAGCGAACTGACCAGGCTCGACGGTACTAAACATCGGTGATGGGACGAGAACTGGTGTTTGGACGTGTAACCTATGTAATCTACAAGCCGCAGATCGTTATGAACAATTTTGCGTACCCGAGATCACTCTGTTTACCATTATCCAACGACGTATTATATCTTCCTTAGTCAGTTTGCACAACCGTTAAGCCCTGCCAATAACTCATCAATAATGCACTATTCCGTTTTGACCCCGGGAAAACACGGAAATTGCATATCAGAGACGCCTTTTGGTTTCAGTGAAAGAAAGAAAAAAAGAAAGAAAGGAAATAAGGAACACAGAAGTGCTGAACTGCTGTTTCAGTGAAATTTAAAAAGTTGACATTTTCAAATCATGCTTTTTGAAATAACAACCAGCATTCATGTTTAGGAATATTATTGCAATAATTTGTTAAAATTGTAAGGCTCAAATACTTAACGATGCCATAGGGGAATTTCTACAGGTATTTTATAGATATACATGAGTGAGTTTATACTTGAGTCTGTAGGTATATATTGATCGAGCCTATACTCGAAACAATAGGTATATATAGATCGGATTAGTACTTGAGTCGAAAGGTATATATTTATCGTTTTTTATAAGTATATGGGTATATATTGATCGTCTTTACTTGAGTCTAAAGGTATATATTGATCGAGTCTATATTTGAGTCTATGTATATGAATAAGCATAGGTGGATAAAGATGTAGATAAATGCTGGCTGTATATATATTTGAGCCACTTGGTAAACGTTAGCCGTGTATGTACTTGCGTCTATAGGTTAACATTGGTCGGCTTTCTATCTAGGTCTATCGGTAAACATTGCTCGGCCTTATACTCAAGTCGATAGGTAAAAATAGATCGAGATTTTTACTTGAGTTCATAGGAAAACATTGGTAGTCTCTATACTTATGACTGTAGGTAACCATTAGTCGGTTATATGCTCCATTCTAAAGGTAAACATTTATATTTGCATACATAGATAAATTTTTCTCGGTGCTACACTTAAGTCTAAAGGCAATCATTAGTCAGTTCTACACTTGATTATATAAGACAATTTATCCATGCCTATACTGAGTCTATAAGGAAAAAATTATCGGGACTATATTTGAGTCTATAAGAAAACATTTATCGGGCTTATACTTGAGTCTGCTATGGACTCAAATATAGGCCCGATAAATGTTTTCTTATAAACATTTATCAAGCCTGTACTTGATTCTATAATCAAACATTTGTCGGACCATACTCGAGTCTAGAAGCAAACATTTGTCGGGCCTATAATCAAACAATTACCGAGCATATAATTGACACTGCTTATAGATTCAAGTAGAAGCCCGATAAATGTTTGCTTATAAACATTTATCGGGTCTATGCTTGAGTCTATAAGCAAACATTTATCGGGCATATACTTGAGTCTGCTTATTAAGACAAGTATCGACGCGATAAATGTTTGCTTATAAACATTTATCTAACCTACACTTAATTCTATAAGCAAGCATTTATCGGACCTATAGTTGAGTCTATAAGCAAACTCAAGTATAGACCCTATAAATGTTTGCTTATAGACTCAAAAGCATAGGCCTTTCAAAAGTTTGCCTATAGACTCAAGTATAGGCCCGAAAAATATTTGCTTATAGACTCAAGTATAGACCCGATAAATGTTTGCTTATAGACTCAAGTATCAGGCCGACACTTGTTAACGTTTAGACTCTAGTATAAGCTCAATAAATGTTTATAAGCAAGCATTTATCGGTCCTATACATGAGTCGATAAGCAGACTCAAGTATAAGCCCGATAAATGTTTCTTCATAGACTCAAGTATAGGCACGTCAAATGTTTCCTTATAGACTTAAATACGGCTCGACAGATGTTTGCTTATAGACTCAAGTATAGATCCGACTAAAGTTTTCTTTGCTTATAGACTCATATATAAGCCCGATAAATGTTTGCTTATAAACATTTGTCGGTCCTATACTTGATTCTATAATCAAACATTTGTCGGGTCAATATTTGAGTCTATAAGAAAACAGTTGGGCTGGTTTTGTCCAGAAACCGAACATTTGCGGAGGGATCTTAAGCCGACGTGTGGAATGCAATCAGCAAATTCTAAACGTCGCTGGTGGGCTAATTCCCGTGATGGGCAGCAATTTAAAATTGTTCGTTATATATGACCCATCAACTCCTCAGTATTTACAAAGGATGGAGAGTGATACTACTGTGTAAATTTTGTTATGTAGTCACTTGTTTCAGGTCTGAAAAAATTAAAAACTTTAGAGGAGACGAGGAGGCTACAAGACACGTGTACGCAGCCAGGTGCTAATTTTCACCTCCAACAGCTAATGTTCTTATCTTTCCTGCCTGGCCGTCTGTCTCACTGTCAATCTGCACGGATGTTTTGCAGTCCATCGATCAAGCTGGAGGCTCGTATGTCTATTTACCTGTCAAACTGTATTAAGACTTCAGCTAGAGTGAAAAAAGCATTTTTTCCCCTAGCGACAGTAATCGCTACTCGGTTCCTGGCTAAAAATAAAAGAAAAATGAAGACGCGTTTTGATGGCAATGAGCCGAGTTGTTCATTGCCTGTTATCTTTCGTCTTGAACTCAGTTCACTCTGTTTACATTGAAACACCACAGACAATGTTTGGCAAGATTCATTTTTAAAATATTTTAATTTGCTAGCAGTTGGGGATAATTAGTTAATACCGAATATAGGTCAATATGAATAATAAAAAAAAATTAAAGGAATTTCTTTGATGCATCATAGTAAGTAGTTAACAATTTGACTATTTATACTTCTTTCTTCTTTTTTTTTTTAATCGTTTCACCCCAAGCAAGGCGATAATGCCACTAAGACGCACTGGGTTTCAGTGAGTGAAATTGAAAGAGAATGAGAAGACTGAGAATTGGGGAGGGTTGAGGAACGGACAATAAAATAAACTGGGTTCAAGAAGACAGAAGATGGCGATTGACGTTGCGTGTAAAGTTTTGAAGATTGTAGTTATCACGGAAGCAAGAAATCGAAAATGGTTTCCACAGGTGAGAAGTGCGAGAAAAGTAACTCTTACAGGAGAAGTGGTGGTAGCATCTAGCAAGATCGACAATAAAACGGTGAGACTCAGAACTCTGATGCACACTGTCACTGACTCTCTCTGTTTGACACTTTATCACTGTCTCCCCTGCTTCCTCTTGAGGCGTAGTATTTATGGGGTACGGACTTGTCCATTACTATTATTGGTAGGTTCCCATAACATAAACCTTCCCCAGTTATTTTTGTTATTAATCTAACTGTTTATCTTTTACAGGTTCGATATAATTTAACACTTATTCATATGACAATTCACTAATACAGTGTAACCCGGATATAAGAGACCTGGATATAAAAGAAACCCGGATATAAGATAGATTTTCTCTGGTCCCAAATTAGAGCCAGTGTTAATAAAACAAAATAGACCAAACCCGGATATAAGATAAACCCGGATATAAGAGACTTATTCTCCGGTCCCAACAACTCTCTTATATGCGGGTTACACTGTATTACTCATTTACTGTTGGAAATAAATTATATTTTTGTTCTTTTTGATGTTTTGTTTTTTATCTACTGGAACAATTATTTTGGAACAACATGAAAATTTTTTTGGTACAACTGTTTCGGAACGGAGGGAGTAATTTTTTTAAATTTTGAATAGAATTTCGTTCGTCTCCTTTCTCCGGCTTTTCCGATACCCCTAGAAATAGTATTAATTTTTGCGACAGTGTATTTTCAAATATTATTAATTTTCAAATAGTATTTTGTTCATCCAACTTTGTTTTCTGTTTATTTATCTATAGTTGTAACAAAATATAGTCGACATATATTGTAGGGGTATCTTAGATGATGATTTTTGAATTATTATTAACTTTTATATAGTATTTTTCATCTTATTTCTCTGGCTTAGATATAATAGCTGAAATATGTACTGATTTCCTAGATGATGAAATGTTATCATTATTAATTCTTATTGATATTTCTTTCTTTGTAAATGTATTGCATATGTAATGAAATGAAAAAAACTTGAGATTTTCGCGTATTTTACAGGAAACATTTTTTATTCATTTTGAATATTTTTTTCTGTGAACTTATTTCTCTTGATTATATGGAGAGAAATTCAAAAAAGTTAATTCTATTACAGCCTATTTACAACCAGATGCATATTTGCTTATATCTCTTACATCAAGGTTTCCCAACTTGGGTGATATCGGTTACCGGTGGACGATTCCAACAGTTGGATGGGCGATGCGCACTGTACAGAAAATGTTAGGCGAATGGAAACTTTGGTGGACGATATAGGACTTGTCCATATTTCTGAGATGAGGTATTATGTACACTATTTACATTATTCGGACTATTGTCCCCATCTTTGTCGGCATATTTATTACAGCGTTTCAAGGACACATGACACAGTGGATAAAGGCGTTGGTTAGATCCAGTGACAGGACCCAAAGAGTGTGAGTTCCATACGCGGTTAAAGCAGTGGAGAACTTGAAGAGGGGGAATTAACAGGAGATAACTGATAACTGACATACATTAAACATAGCACGTGGATCTAAAACAGTCTACCCCAGTGAGCGAAATAAAGGGTTCAGTTCGACATTCCAATTACCTGAAGAAGGCCAGAGCGTACAAGGGCCGAAACGTTGTAATAAATATGACGACAAAGATGATAACAATAGTCTGAATAATGTAATTAGTGGATATAGGACGTTGTGCATTAAAAAGATATTTTAATATATGCTACCCGAAACAAATATACAAAGGAGATATGTAAAGAATCTGTAAAAAAGTACGTCATACTTTCTAGATAAGATATACATATCCCCGCACACAACGAATATTTTGATATTTTTTTATAGTTTTGAGAATGATTATTGACATTCAAATAGTTCTTATTGTTAGTGTTTTTGGGTACTATAAATGCTAGTGAGCCAACCAAAATGAGCTCACTCATTTTATAGTTGACCAATAGAAGAGTTAACCAATCAGAAAGCTCAAAATATTCAATTCGACGTGTATAAAGGCAGGCATGTTTTTTTTTCCGAATATTCACTGCCAACCCCCGAGACCTTCGAAGACTGAAGAATTACGGAACAGCTGCTGCTGCTATTGGCAATATAGTCAGATCCAGTAGAGTGTCTGATTCGTGAGTGTTAATCTTTAACGTTGTTTCATTGAACAGATTACGTACTGCGCTGGATTCTATATTCATAGATTACGACTAAAATGGTCAACACTTATACGAAATAATATTGTTTCGGGTATAAATCAGATAAGGGAAGACCAAGAACAGCAAAAAAACTATTCGCTGAATTTCTGTTAGTTGCTCGTTGTGTATAATTTTAATTTTATATTTATGAAATAAATCGTTTATTTTTTGTCAACACATGCAACGCTAAATGTAACTTTGACAATTAAGCTACATTATATTTATAGTTTTCAATGGTCAAGTTTTTCTCAAATTTGTTCTTTAATGCGGTAGTAGCAGCAGAAATCATACCATAATCAGCATTATTCGTTACCTCCCTTATTACATCGGAAAGTCAGTTTACGAACTAGTAACAAACTTTTACGAAATATTTTGCGTATGAATTTGAATAGTTTCTATACAGGTGGGCGTGGGAAAATTCTTCCATGTGAAAGTGAAGGATGACACAAAAAAAGTTGGGAAACCGTATCTTAGATAAAATTTTGTTAAATATTTACACATTATATGATAGTCTTTTTGTTCATTTCTTTTGCTTAGATGCGCGCCTATATATTTATATCTATGAATTACATAGAACCATTGCAATTTATTATTCAGTTTTGACAAGGATTTATTTTATTTCTCTCATCTCTTTACGCATTGTAGGTAAGAATATCTAAATATTTAATAGTTTACTTAGATTGTACGAATTTATTATATAAAACATTGTCAATTATCACTGAACTGATTACATCTGACTTGAATCTGACTATTAGGAAACATCGATAAAAGGTATATCGTCATTACTTTTTGTAATAATATATAAAATGTAATTGTTGTGAAGAAACGTTATCAAATACAACTCAATACTCAATGCCACTTAGGTTTTTATTAACGTGACACAGAAATTCCAAGTTTTGGTTATTTATATTCCAATGGATAAAACTGGAACACAATATTAGTTAAGAACTGAATATTAAGAATATAACAATAGCGAGACATGTTGCGACTAATTTGCATCTCCTGGTCCTATGAGGTGACGTCTTTCTCATAGTGAATGTAAGAGTCTAGGCTCAATAATTTAGTCTAGCGAATGTCGGTCGTCTTTCTACATAACTCTAAGAATAACATAAAATATCTTTTATGTAACTCAGAAACGTGTAGATCGATAGGAAATATCAATTAAAACAAAGGAAAAAATGATATACTATAAAATATCTAATCACATATATTGCTATTAATTCTGGACAACGTCGTCAGGGATAAAAAAATGAAACTTGAAGTGATAAAGATATATGCTGATAAATTATATCACGTAAATTGCTTTAGTTCTGATTAAATAAGGACTCATTTCAAACCTAATATATTTCTAACATTGCTTTTATAATTTTCTACGAATAATCGACTGCATGAAAATCAGTAGATATCCATTATATAAATCTAGACTTCCCACATCAATTAAAAACGGACAATATAGTAATAAAAGTGAAACAAAAAAAAACTGCAGCGCAAATCACGTACAATAATATATTTGTTTTCGTCTTATCTTCGCTTACTAACCGGAAATGGCGCCATAATTTTACAATAATATCAGAATTACTACTTACTGATTTTCTCCTATTTATTTATTTATTTATTTAATTTATGCAGTCCATTTTTTTAAATAAATATTTTACGCATTTATTTTGTTCCTTTTTTATGTTTATCTTTTTATTTGTATTTTTTAAATTAAATTTATTTCAGTTTTTTTTCCTTCTAATCAATGATGTTTGTTGAGATATACTGAAAAAAAAAATAGAACAAAATAAAATTCATCCTGCAGGGAACAATTTACGGTATTCGACAAGATAAACTTACTCGGTTCGTTATCTGAATTTTTCTTCTTATTTTTTTTGCACTTTACCTTCTTTTATTCTTCTGTTGAAATTCTCCATTTTTGCTTACTGCGTCTACATATTTTCTTTCTTGTACTTCACAGTTTAACGTGTATCTGTTGATCCATCTCAAAATGGAGTGATTTATATACACATGGGTGTGGGTTTAACCTCTCTATCCACCGGGATATATACTTTTCCCTCACTGTATTACCTCTCTACTACTCGAGGGAATTACGTATACCTATGTATCATTGACCACGCAAAAGTATTTCATAAGTCACCACACCAAGTTGTATTTAAACTGTTTGGAAAATATGGTTTATTTGAGAAATATATAATAGTTCAGAATGTTTAGCGAAAACAAACCACATGAATACAGATAGAAAATTAATTTTAGCAAATACAGAAAAATAGAAAGGGGCATG
>OZ038494.1:57810974-57828474 GCA_964036315.1 Acanthosepion esculentum
AATATGGTATGATATGTTGGGCTACGGCCTCTAGGAGTAAAGTCGAAAATATGTGACAGAGTGTCACAGTGATACACTGACATTCGTATTTATTATTTATTGGCATTTGTTTACATTTGTAAAAACAATACGCTATATTTAGTTGTGTAACTCTAACGAGTGAAGATAGCTCTGGCTGACACAAAATTAGTTGTGTTTCAAACCTGGCTTGAGGCATTCGGAAGTCTAGTCGCACTGAGGAGCTGTGATACAGCGAAACAGTACTGTCTGTGGATATATATATATATATATATATATATATATATATATATATATATATATATATGTTTAGTGTAGTCTATAATAAGTTTTAATTTTTATAGACGTAGAGAGAAAGTGATATTTTCATATTGGAGAGAGACATGCTTTATATATATATATATATATATATATATATATATATATATATATATATGAAGAAATATAGTCTTAAAGTGTGCTATATTTATGGGATAAAGTGCTCAATATCAGAGATAGAGCGTGTGTAAATATAAAAGTGGACATGGAAGTCAGCACTTAGAGCCTCTAAGTGCTGACTTCCATGTCCACTTTTATATTTTTATATATATATATATATATATATATATATATATATATATATATATATATATGTAGAGAGATATATATTTTGTATTTTAACATAGCAATATAATACATCAGCACTACACAGAGGCTGCCAGTTTTGTGCTTCAAGCGATCTTCCAGCCATATTTGACTTTTTAGTCATCATGCTTTTTTCCACTTTCACTTCAGCTTCTTTCCCTTAGTTCATTCCTTTTCTACTATTTATTTCTTTATTTCTTCATGTTTCTAAAATCCATACGTCCTTTTAGTGCTTTTCTGTTTGCTATTAACGCCTTCTCCTCATCTATTGTCATTCTCCGAAAAAAAAAGTTTCCTTTCTTTCTTCTTTTACTCACTTTCATACTCTCCACATTAATCTCTCTCTCTCTCTCTCTCTCTTCACACTATTTCTCTCTCTCTCTTCACATTATTTCTCTCTCTCTCTTCACACTATTTCTCTCTCTCTCTCTTCACACTATTTCTCTCTCTCTCTCTCTCTTCACACTATTTCTCTCTCTCTCTCTTCACACTATTTCTCTCTCTCTCTCTCTTCACACTATTTCTCTCTCTCTCTCTTCACACTATTTCTCTCTCTCTCTCTCTATTCACACTATTTCTCTCTCTCTCTCTTCACACTATTTCTCTCTCTCTCTCTCTCTTCACACTATTTCTCTCTCTCTCTCTTCACACTATTTCTCTCTCTCTCTCTCTTCACACTATTTCTCTCTCTCTCTCTTCACACTATTTCTCTCTCTCTCTCTTCACACTATTTCTCTCTCTCTCTCTTCACACTATTTCTCTCTCTCTCTTCACACTATTTCTCTCTCTCTCTCTCTTCACACTATTTCTCTCTCTCTCTTCACACTATTTCTCTCTCTCTCTTCACACTATTTCTCTCTCTCTCTCTCTTCACACTGTTTCTCTCTCTCTCTCTTCACACTATTTCTCTCTCTCTCTCTTCACACTATTTCTCTCTCTCTCTCTCTTCACACTATTTCTCTCTCTCTTCACACTATTTCTCTCTCTTCACACTATTTCTCTCTCTCTCTCTTCACACTATTTCTCTCTCTCTCTCTTCACACTATTTCTCTCTCTCTCTCTTCACACTATTTCTCTCTCTCTCTCTCTTCACACTATTTCTCTCTCTCTTCACACTATTTCTCTCTCTCTCTCTTCACACTATTTCTCTCTCTCTCTCTTCACACTATTTCTCTCTCTCTCTCTCTCTTCACACTATTTCTCTCTCTCTCTTCACACTATTTCTCTCTCTCTCTCTCTTCACACTATTTCTCTCTCTCTCTCTCTTCACACTATTTCTCTCTCTCTCTCTCTTCACACTATTTCTCTCTCTCTCTCTCTCTTCACACTATTTCTCTCTCTCTCTCTTCACACTATTTCTCTCTCTCTCTCTCTTCACACTATTTCTCTCTCTCTCTCTTCACACTATTTCTGTCTCTCTCTCTCTTCACACTATTTCTCTCTCTCTCTCTCTTCACACTATTTCTCTCTCTCTCTCTCTTCACACTATTTCTCTCTCTCTCTCTCTCTTCACACTATTTCTCTCTCTCTCTCTTCACACTATTTCTCTCTCTCTCTCTCTTCACACTATTTCTCTCTCTCTCTCTTCACACTATTTTCCTCTCTCTCTCTCTCTTCACACTATTTCTCTCTCTCTCTCTTCACACTATTTCTCTCTCTCTCTCTTCACACTATTTCTCTCTCTCTCTCTCTCTTCACACTATTTCTCTCTCTCTCTCTTCACACTATTTCTCTCTCTCTCTCTCTCTTCACACTATTTCTCTCTCTCTCTCTCTCTTCACACTATTTCTCTCTCTCTCTCTTCACACTATTTCTCTCTCTCTCTCTCTTCACACTATTTCTCTCTCTCTCTCTTCACACTATTTTTCTCTCTCTCTCTCTCTCTTCACACTATTTCTCTCTCTCTCTCTTCACACTATTTCTCTCTCTCTCTTCACACTATTTCTCTCTCTCTCTCTTCACACTATTTTTCTCTCTCTCTCTCTCTCTTCACACTATTTCTCTCTCTCTCTTCACACTATTTCTCTCTCTCTCTCTCTCTCTCTCTCTCACACTATTTCTCTCTCTCTCTCTCTTCACACTATTTCTCTCTCTCTCTCTCTCTTCACACTATTTCTCTCTCTCTCTCTCTTCACACATTTTCTCTCTCTCTCTCTCTCTTCACACTATTCTCTCTCTCTCTCTCACACTATTTCTCTCTCTCTCTCTCTCTTCACACTATTTCTCTCTCTCTCTCTTCACACTATTTCTCTCTCTCTCTCTCTCTTCTCACTATTTCTCTCTCTCTCTCTTCACACTATTTTCTCTCTCTCTCTCTCTCTTCACACTATTTCTCTCTCTCTCTCTTCACACTATTTTTCTCTCTCTCTCTCTCTCTTCACACTATTTCTCCTCACTCTCTCTTCACACTATTTCTCTCTCTCTCTCTCTCTTCACACTATTTCTCTCTCTCTCTCTTCACACTATTCTCTCTCTCTCTCTCTCTCTTCACACTTTTCTCTCTCTCTCTCTTCACACTATTTTTCTCTCTCTCTCTCTCTCTTCACACTATTTCTCTCTCTCTCTCTTCACCTATTTTTCTCTCTCTCTCTCTCTCTTCACACTATTTCTCTCTCTCTCTCTCACACTATTTCTCTCTCTCTCTCTCTCTTCACACTATTTCTCTCTCTCTCTCTCTCTCTTCACACTATTTCTCTCTTCTCTCTCTCTCTTCACACTATTTCTCTCTCTCTCTCTCTCTTCACACTATTTCTCTCTCTCTCTCTCTCTTCACACTATTTCTCTCTCTCTCTTCACACTATTTCTCTCTCTCCTCTCTTCACCTATTTCTCTCTCTCTCTCTCTCTCTTCACACATTTCTCTCTCTCTCTCTCTCTCTTCAACTCTTTCTCTCTCTCCTCTCTCACACTATTTCTCTCTCTCTCTCTCTCTTCACACATTTCTCTCTCTCTCTCTCTCTCTCCACACTATTTCTCTCTCTCTCTCTCTCTTCACACTATTTCTCTCTCTCTCTCTCACACTATTTCTCTCTCTCTCTCTCTTCACACTATTTCTCTCTCTCTCTCTCTTCACACTATTTCTCTCTCTCTCTCTCTCTCTTCACACTTTTCTCTCTCTCTCTCTCTCTTCACACTATTTCTCTCTCTCTCTCTCTCACACTATTTCTCTCTCTCTCTCTCTTCACACAATTTCTCTCTCTCTCTCTTCACACTATTTCTCTCTCTCTCTCTCTCTTCACACTATTTCTCTCTCTCTCTCTCTTCACACTATTCTCTCTCTCTCTCTTCACACTATTTCTCTCTCTCTCTCTCTCTTCACACTATTTCTCTCTCTCTCTCTCTTCACACTATTTCTCTCTCTCTCTGTCTTCACACTATTTCTCTCTCTCTCTCTCCCTCTCTCTTCACACTATTTCTCTCTCTCTCTCTCTTCACACTATTTCTCTCTCTCTCTCTCTTCACACTATTTCTCTCTCTCTCTCTCTTCACACTATTTCTCTCTCTCTCTCTTCACACTATTTCTCTCTCTCTCTCTTCACACTATTTCTCTCTCTCTCTCTTCACACTGTTTCTCTCTCTCTCTCTTCACACTATTTCTCTCTCTCTCTCTCTTCACACTATTTCTCTCTCTCTCTCTCTTCACACTATTTCTCTCTCTCTCTCTCTTCACACTATTTCTTTCTCTCTCTCTCTCTTCACACTATTTCTCTCTCTCTCTCTTCACACTATTTCTCTCTCTCTCTCTCTCTTCACACTATTTCTCTCTCTCTCTCTCTCTTCATACTATTTCTCTCTCTCTTCACACTATTTCTCTCTCTCTCTCTCTCTTCACACTATTTCTCTCTCTCTTCACACTATTTCTCTCTCTCTCTCTTCACACTATTTCTCTCTCTCTCTCTCTCTTCACACTATTTCTCTCTCTCTCTTCACACTATTTCTCTCTCTCTCTCTCTCTTCACACTATTTCTCTCTCTCTCCTCTCTCTTCACACTATTTCTCTCTCTCTCTCTCTCTTCACACTATTTCTCTCTCTCTCTCTTCACACTATTTCTCTCTCTCTCTCTCTCTTCACACTATTTCTCTCTCTCTCTCTTCACACTATTTCTCTCTCTCTCTCTCTCTCTCTTCACACTATTTCTCTCTCTCTCTCTCTCTCTTCACACTATTTCTCTCTCTCTCTCTCTTCACACTATTTCTCTCTCTCTCTCTTCACACTATTTCTCTCTCTCTCTCTCTCTTCACACTATTTCTCTCTCTCTCTCTTTTCACACTATTTCTCTCTCTCTCTCTCTCCACACTATTTCTCTCTCTCTCTTCACACTATTTCTCTCTCTCTCTCTCTCTCTCTCTCTCTTCACACTATTTCTCTCTCTCTCTCTCTCCACACTATTTCTCTCTCTCTCTTCACACTATTTCTCTCTCTCTCTCTCTCTCTCTTCACACTATTTCTCTCTCTCTCTCTCTTCACACTATTTCTCTCTCTCTCTCTCTTTTCCCACTATTTCTCTTCCAATAGCTCTTTAGGTCTCTTCAATTGTCCTTCTCTTTTCAAATATGTTTATTCCCTACTTCTTTCTAGATATGCACAGTGCCAAGATATCATTTTACCAGACATCTAAAATCAACAAAATTGCTTCCGACTTCTCCGGAAAAAAAAACTTCTAAAAGATATCAAACTCTTCAGACATTCTAAATGCCAAGGAGTGGGGGTTACGGTTTGTGGGTATGGGTATGGGAATATACTCATGATATCTACCCATGACTTTTTCAAAAATAGTTTTTTTTTATCTTTTATCTTGTTTGAAACGATGTTAGCACTTGATACCAACGAATATAACACAAATATTTTGATAGAATTTCACGGATAGAATTCTTCTATAGAATTTGCGTTAAATATGTTGTTTTTTTATCTTTATCTTGGCAACGAGAAGATAGACATGGAAGAAAGGACTTAGCTTTAAGGAATCTTAATTTTAAAATTAAAATAAAACTAATTGAATCTACTGATATTATAGGGGATTGTTTGCTGTTTGACTTCAGAAAAATAGTTTTCTTTCTTAAAGCAACTGTTAGTAATATTATGAACTAACGGAGATTTGAATTATTATTAGAGAACTTTTTGGTGCTATTAGTTTCTCTTTCATCGCAGACTCGCGCTACGTATCCGATGAGTTGTCTCTAAGCATTAAATGACAAAAATATCTCATACAAATTCGGCGCTTCGGGCAATAATGATAAAGGCGTCGCTCAGAAGCGCAGCTTTTCTTGGAATTCTGTCATATAAAATTCCCTTATTGTATCTGGAGAACTGCCAGGTGATCCACACCGTAACATTCTTATTTCTGAAATAGTACGACTCTCGGTCAAGGTCATCATAGTTTCGATTCCTGTCTGAAGCACACTTTTCTCTTTAGCAGGACTTCTCAAGGCTCATTGTTATTAGTTTCACTGTTTAAAAAAATCAAAAAACATCATTATTGGCAAGTCAATTACCTGTTTCCAGTAAATTTTAGTTCATAGTAATAATACATATATATATATATATATATATATATATATATATATATATATATATATATATATATATATATATATATATATATATATATATAATTAGAATAAATAGGAAGCTTCAAAATGATTCTGCCTACTACAACACAATGGAACAAAGAGTGCTCAATACCATAAAAACTCCAGTTTCACCCGCTTTCACTCAATCATCAGGCGGTCAGTCTGATGAGTGCATGAAACTGGAATTCGTGGTCGGTCACTGACCACCTGAAATTTTATTTTATATATATATATCGAAACTGTATCCTATATGGAACCATCTCTTCTATTCATATCTGCTCTAGCGTATCAAATGTAAACAAATGACGTCATATATTTTAGAATTGGATATTTTAGAATCGAACCGTCATTGACGTCATTTGTTTACATTTGATACGCTAGAGCAGATATGAATAGAAGAGATTCATGGAAGATTTAAGTTTAAAGATAGTAAAATCGACCTTGCTAACCAGACGCTGCTCTGTGGCCGAAAGGTTAAGGCACATCACGCGAAATGATGGTTCCGTATAGGATACAGGTTCGATTCCTGTCGGAGAGCGAAACTTTTCTATGAAAATTTCTCGGACATTCAGGCCGGTAAATGTTATTTAATACTGTTTATTATAAAACAGAGCATTTGCTTAAATACTTGTATCTATAAAAAGAACGTTAAACATAATATATATAAATGTCTTTAAATAAATATATATATAAAATATGTGTGTATATATATATGCGGTTTTATATATATATATATTATAGCGCTCAATATCAGTAATAGAGCTAACATAATTAGTCAAATTGATGTGAATTTTTGAATCTGAGTTTCCCGCTATTTGCGATCGTCATATATATATATATATATATATATATATATATATATATATATATATATATATGTGTGTGTGTGTGTGTGTGTGTGTGTGTCTGTGTGTGTGTGTGTATGTGTGACAGCAAAATTGTCCAAATCGTGCAGCAGCAAAGTTGTCCAGTTGTCAGATTAACCTTTAAATCATTATATCTTAGAGGTAATTAAATATATCATAATTTCCAAGTTTTTATAACACTATTGGACTCTATATTGAGCAATAAGAATGTATAATATTTCTCCAAGATTAACAGAAGAAACGAGATAAAGTCAATCATAAAGGAAAATTACATGTTCATCATCAATTAATCATAGCTAAGGATCGAAAGTTCATGAAGGATTGAAGTAAAATTCAAATATATATTTATATATTACTCTAGGATAATTTTTCCAACTTATTCAAGATGATCTTCGCCCTCTAAATTTCTAACTTTCTGTCCTTGAGTAACAAGTTGCCTCATAGTTTTCACGTATGATTTCATTTTCAAGTTTTTACACTGCACTTTCGACTGTCATAGCTGAAACATCTCTCTAAGATGTCTTACAGATTGAGTTGGATCTTTTCTAATGAACTCTTTAGCTCTAAGTTGGAATGATGATCCTTATACCTGTCGTGACCTTCTGTTTCAGGTTTCCTCTCTACTATTGCCTTTTTTTTTAAACTTATTCACCGTTATATTGATGTTTCTTGAATGGATTTGAATATGGAAGCGAGATTATAAATGTTGGTACGATTACTGATGACTTGAATGATCTTTTTCCTTTCACCATTGCTCAGTCGAGAAGATATAGTTGATTGGTTAACGATTTTAACCTTTTCTCTTTGGAAAAGTTTTCAGCAATTCTTACGACAAATTGTATCAAAATAGCTAAACGTCTTATCTAGAAACCTGGAACAAGGTAACTGTTGAGTCTTGACTCATTGTTGAATCTCGCCTAATGCATGGAATAATAATGCAACACAAAATGTACTTAGAACAAGAATGTATTATAACAAGAAAGTGTACACAATAAGTACATATAATATTTCTGTATATTTCTGGGAAGACGTTCCTGGAGAATGTGTTGACTAGTCGCAGTCGATCAGAGTCTCTAGTTGGATCTCGTGATTCCTCCCACCTCGTCTTCCGGTACCAACCATTATTTATATAGTTGGTAGTCACCTATGCAGATTAGGTGGATCCTACCACAACAGTAACTCAATTAGTTTAGTGTTTTCTTTTAGATATTAAACATTACAGTCATATATATATATATATATATATATATATATATATATATATATATATATGAGAAGACGCAAATATACGAATACATATTATAAAGTCATTGATAATAATACTTCCTGAGTAAAACGTTTTGTTTCTGTTTACAAAAATATACTCAGACTTCCTATTGTCCTCTATATTATATAATCATTCAGAGTTAAATGATAATACATGCAGGTGCGAGAGAGAAGAAACAGTAACACGCTAATTGTGATGCATGCGATTATGGTTCGTTCATAACTAACCAAATATATGAGTGTAATTTAATATAAATGGACCAAAGAGGAACAAAGCGGTGATCCAAATCAGCCGAGAAAATGCTACTTTATCGCTGATATCTCGCCAGTTCGCCGCTACCATCTCTTGTAATTGGTGCAGGCTGACGGACTTCCCCCTCTTTCTTCGCGTGTCACACTTATCCGGCCACTTTTAAATTCTCGATCCACTCACCCTTCTACGTGCATGAAACTGGTACGGTCACCCTATTGTGTTAAAAGCATCCGATGAATTCCAGCCCTAACACAACATTTTTTCCAGAGAAATCGGATCATTGCCATTTGTTCCTTGCTTTGCTGAACACTGCTAACGGAGCGGTTATGTTTACACTGTAACTGTAATATGAAAACTGGCGCGATCAAGCTCGGACTTCGATCACGCAAACACAATCGTGCCAACTATAAACACGCATGAGCAGAAGGCAGAGTGACAAAACTAACGATATGTTATGTCGAAAGTAAGAGAAAATTTCTGACTTAACCTCGTATACTTACCTGGGACATGCCGGGTGGGTTTATCATCTCTTAGCTGCGTCTCTGTCATTGCGGAGTGCGGCTCAGTTGTGGCCCTGGCCCGGATGTACGCGCTCAGACCCCCCCCCCCATAAAACACGACTTTGTGTCACACCACGTCTCAATAGTGAGGAGGGGTAAATTTATTTACCCTCGTAGATTTGATATATGGAAAAATAGGGTGAAATTAGTTGGATAAATGCCAACAGTAAAATTAAAAGAAATAAAAATATGAATTACATTTATTATGTTAAAATCAAGATACATCAGCCGTCAAAAGTTAAATTTAAAAGCTGAGGGTATCAGTGTCTTTAACGTTTAGATGCTAATGAATCAGCGTTTTTTTTTTTTTTTTTGTATTTCTTCCACTGTCATTTCTCCTTACGTTTTTTTACGTATGAAAATAATTGAAGAATCATTTAACGAATCTTCTCAGAAGGAATCGCCCTATTAATATTTTTTTCATCTTGCCATTCACTAATTTATTACAAAATAAATATATTTTTATGTTATGGCTTGACGTTTCTATACACCGCGCTTCTATTTAATATATGATTTTCTGAAAATGGCACTTTATCAGATGTAATGATATATATAACGACAGAATGATAACACTGTTATAAAATAGGTATAACCTGATCTGATGGAAGAAAAATAAATACAATTCTGAACGTTCTGAAAATCTGTCTATAAACCATAATAATCGAAACCTCATGAAAGAGAGCGCATAATATTTCGTGTTTGGGGATCAAGCCCAAAGTTATCGTTTCCTATAAACACGCCAGATTAACTGACCCGTCCAAGTCCAGACGAACGAAAGTACGCGGGCGCTTATCAAGATAATATTCACTGGCAATGATCCAGCCGAAAAACCTCACGTCTGAAATCTCGCTAATCCGAGATTTTCGATTTCCGAAATCGGATCAACTAACAATTCAGCTCTTGGGCTACCGGATCGTAGGCAATTACCAACGCCAAGGATCAGAAAGACGACCACA
Source organism: Acanthosepion esculentum (assembly GCA_964036315.1). Classification (NCBI taxonomy): domain Eukaryota; kingdom Metazoa; phylum Mollusca; class Cephalopoda; order Sepiida; family Sepiidae; genus Acanthosepion; species Acanthosepion esculentum. The sequence continues at coordinate 57,821,088 of OZ038494.1, forward strand.
AGCCTCGTTAAAATCCCATAGGCCTGTGAACTTTGCAATCAGCCATTTTTATATCTTTCTCCTCTGCACACGATATTTAGGAGCGATTTATTTATCATTATTATTGGTTCGATTCATAAAGCATTATAAAATAAATATATTAGGGCCTTAATGTTTTATATCTGCTATCTCTTCGTTTTGGATTTGCTTGTTAGTCTATACATTATTCTGGATGGGTTTAACTGAAAACTTTTTCTTCTGCTTACCCACTTTCGTGTCATCTATATTTGAATCCTTCATATTTTCATATTGTTGCTCTGTTCACGCTATGTTGCAGGCTTTCCAGGTCTTCTTTTCCTATCTGCTATATCTTTTCAGGATGTCGGCGGTCATAGCTCTCCACAATTTCCTAGCATCTGTAGACATTTCGTATTTAACTATATCTCGAACTCCCTGTTTTCTCATCCATTTAAACAAGTGCGTTAAGCAATTTCATTACTATTTTGCACAGCCTTACATATATTCTGTAAGTGTCAAATATTCAAAACCCTATTTGTTTATTATATGTCCAAAAATTGTCTACACACTCTTCTTGATTCTAAGTATAAATGACTGAGATGACTAATTTACATATGAATTCGCAAGGACTATACATAGCTACGGCTATTACCCATGCGGCAGTTGAGGGTATACTACTTCCCGCGAGTAAGTAACACTACACAACAATGACGTCGCTGAGATCTAACGAACCGAACGAACAGTTATTACTTGATAATTTTGAATATGCACAAGCGGGGCTTAGAATACTAGCTGCTAATTTTTTTAAAATACTGGAATAAAATATTCTGGAATGATTTCCACCACGAGAGAGGAAGGAAGCCACCCCGTTATTAATCTTAAGAAAGTTCATATGGGAGAAGAACCATTTTCCCCACTCAAAATTATCTCTCGCGGGTGGGATGTGGCGAGTTTTTCACTACTCTATCGCTACTCCCATGGAAAATGATTTATCAATACTCTATCGCTACAACGATGGAAATGAACTCTCAGTCTTGGAGATATTATTCCAGAATCGTCCTCCTATTATCAATCTTTCGAGAAAATTGTCAAAAGCCGAATTGTAAAACTCAAATATTGTGATAGAAGCGTTGGCCATAATATGGACGGCAAATAGAGCTCGTCAGTTTTTAATTGCAAAGAAATTCCTACAAAGGTGAGACCATAGATCTATAGAATTCATATATAATCCCACGAAGAAACTTCGTAAGATAACGTCTTCGAGAAGTTTAAGGTGGTCCATAATATTAACGAATTTTGATTTTGATATTGAGTACGTGAAAGGCAATACCATTCGGCATGCAGAGGCTTTGTCGAGATTGACGTTCATTACATCGGAAAGTGAAAAAGAGGAAGGAAAATTCGAAAATATTTTCTTATACTGGGTGGAAACTGATATTTTGTCGATATAAGAATTAGCAGAGGATACGAAGCGGGATGCCATATTGAAAAGTATATTGTTCAGGATAAAAATAGAATAAGTGTTCACTGGCAGAAGGGCGTTTTAAAGAGATTAAACACAAGTTAACTGTAGAAAAGACTGTAATTTGTAATGGAGACGTAGGAGTCCCGCCAGCAACGCGAAGGAGCAAAATTATGAAAAAAGAAAAAATGTCCATGGCGGTGTTGATTGCGGAATAACGTCTACACAAAAGAGATTAAGGCTAGAGCCATAGAGGCCAGGCAATTCTACAGATGTAGAAGAATACGTGAAAATGTGTAAAACGTGCAGTGAAAGAAGATTTAGACGGACAAAAACACATACATTGCCTAAAGAGTCTCAACCTTGGGACAGATTACACATGGATCATGCTCATGTTAATGGAGTCGGGTTGGTACTAATACTAGTAGATTTGTATTCAGGCTGGCTAGAAGTAATACAGGTTTCCAACAAATGAAGTTCGACTGTGAAACAAGCGTAAAGGATCATTTTTTCAAGAAATGGAATTCCGAAAAGGATAGTATCTGACAACACCCCAGAGTTCTGTGACGAGGAACTATGCCAATAGTGGATCAAAATCAGATGCAAAACATATACCTCACCGTACCATCTGACAATAATGAGTCCTTGCCGGAATTCTAATTTTCTTAGAATTACCTCACTATATAGGTTGTATAAGTCTGGTGAGAATTACCTCACTATATAGGTTGTATAAGTCTGGTGAGAATTACCTCACTATATAGGTTGTATAAGTCTGGTGAGAATTACCTCACTATATAGGTTGTATAGGTCTGGTGAGAATTACCTCACTATATAGGTTGTATAAGCCTGGTGAGAATTACCTCACTATATAGGTTGTATAAGCCTGGTGAGAATTACCTCACTATATAGGTTGTATAAGTCTGGTGGGAATTACCTCACTATATAGGTTGTATAAGCCTGGTGAGAATTACCTCACTATATAGGTTGTATAAGTCTGGTGAGAATTACCTCACTATATAGGTTGTATAAGTCTGGTGAGAATTACCTCACTATATAGGTTGTATAAGTCTGGTGAGAATTACCTCACTATATAGGTTGTATAAGTCTGGTGAGAATACGCATCGCTGTCTTACACCCATTTCCATTATTGTATGTTTACGAAACAAATTTTCTATCCGTAGGCAAGCGATTTGCTGACAATATAGGTTCTGGATTATTTTAATATCCTTCATAAATAGTTCACTGTTACATAACACTTCCAACAGTTCTTTGTGATGTGTTTATCAAATTCTTTTGCTTGCATAATCTATACATTGCAGATACACATCCTTCTGCATTTGTAATTCTCTTTCTGATATAATTCGGAGCAGCAATGTCGCATTTCTTGTCCCAGTGTCTTTAACGAACGCGTACTGCTCTTGTCCTATTTCCGATATAATTCTGCTGCAAGCCCTTTTCATCAGAATTCGGATGCTGAGTTATATTATATGGCTCATTAGACTGATTGTTCGATGGAGAATATGTCAGAAATTGAAAGAAAAAGTTAAATTTAATTACTTCAAATAAATACATAAATAATTGTGTACTAATTTCTGAGACGAAGAGTTATTATTTACATTACATACATTCGGACTAATGCCCTCATCTTTGTTGTCGTTATCTAACAAAGATTATAACGTATATAAAATATCAAATTAAAATAAAATAGTGAATAATTAATAATTACTTTAAAATAATATAATAACCCCAAAAGTCTATAAGAATATCACCGAGATAAGCTGAATAACAACAAATTAAATGGACTGCTGTTTCAGGGTAATACATTTGTGCACCACTTTCGATTTAATAAATGCCAGTCTGCTAAATTGATTAAAAAGAAAACTGACTGAGAGTGCGGTAATCTCAAAGTTCCCCAAAATAAACTTAAAGCCATGACCGTATATATCACTGATCATCGCAATGCCAATAATAGCATAATAGCAGGATACGAGCTAATCGAGAAGAAAAAGAAAAAAAATAACGAAGCTCTACTCGGAGTGTGTTGATTTAAAAACCAGCATATACCAAAGGCTCTAAGTGTTCTGTTAATTTAAGCATTAATTTAAAACATATATTTAAACAAGAAATAAAACAGGAATACACTTATATATTCGAAGACTTTAGAAACTCCAAGAATATTAAAAAGAAAAAAGAAAAAAAGAATAATCCCCGTCTCTGACACCGGAAATAACATTTTTATTTTATTTCTCGTCACTCAGGGCCTAAAGATAGAGGAGAAAAGGAATGCAGAGAGAATATAAGGAGACAAGAAGATTATGAAAAGGAGATAATAACTACGATATCCTACACATGTGCACATACGCTCACGATTAGGCGTACACGCACACACACAGGCGTACACACGAACCTAAAGGATACAAAGTCAACTTAACAATACAAACGTGCAAAAATTATTTTTTTCACTTAATATAAAAAAACGATAACGAGAAAATCAAGAGGCAATTTCTGATAACTTTTGACGAGTGGACCGAGGAATTACACAAAGTTTCGTCTACGAAACTCTGGAGTAGATGCGCTGAATATAACATCACTCAGATAAGTGACAAATTTTATATTTGTATTAATCATATATATATATATATATATATATATATATATATATATATATATATATTAAAGGTAAATGAATCCATTGGTATAAAATCGAAGCGGTATATATATATATATATATATATATATATATATATATATATATATATATATATATATATATATATATAAATATATATATATATATATATACAATACAATACATACATATATATATATATACATATATATATATATATATACATACATACAATACAATACATATATATATATATATATATATATATGAGGTAATTTGGGATCTTATGGTATATGGAGTATTGCTGCCATTTTTGGGCTGGAGCCCCTTCTGTTTGTCTCAAGGTTCTTGATAAAATCCAGAGACGGATAAACAATGTAATTGGCCCTGATCTGACATCTCGTCAGCAGTCGAACTCTCACAGACATGCCGTCCCCCAACTCAGTCTTTTTTACAAATACTTTCACGGTAACTGCTCCGATGAGCTGCTTTCGCTGGTTCCCAGACTTCATACATTTATGCGTTCAATTAGGCTGGCATCTCTCTCGCAACCTTTCACTGTCTAAACTGTTAAATGTATCCGGCTCTTCTGCTCCAATAGTTTCATGTCTCGCAATTCTTGCCTGTGGAACTCCCTCCTCTTTTCCGGTTTCCCTGGTAGCTATAATCTTCAACTATTCAAATGTAATGTCAATAGACGTCTCCAGATGCCTTGATCTATCCCCTATCCATCTCTTCATCCTTTCCTCTATCACTCCTATTTGCTCTCGCTCCAACTCTCTGTAACCCCTTGCGTGCTAGTGGCTTCCCGCCGTGCTTCGGGTGAAATGCTTAATATATATATATATATATATATATATATATATATATATATATATATATATATATATATTAGTTCCGTCTAACGTTTGGTGGTTTTTATAAAGCACTATCCATACCTTAATTTTCTCTTTCTATAACTGTCCCGCAAGCCTGGCCGAATGTCGTGTGGGAATTTTTTTGTCTGCATAAAGGAATTCAATGAGAAACTACTGTTTCTTAGCCGCTTTCATGTCAGACAACATTTTGCCAGACTAACGTGTGTAACAGTATCATTTTTTTTTTTTTTTTTTTTTTGCAATGTTCACCTTTGACTGTCATATCTCTAACATCCGACTCTGATGTCGTCGGCCAAAATAATAAAATAGGAATCATTATTTTCGTGGCGACTCCAACATCGTAAATATATATATATATATATATATATATATATATATATATATATATATATATATTTGTTCGTTCAGGCGTGCTATGCATGCGTAGCTAGTTTTAACCTCGTGACTGTGAGTTTTGCTATCGAGCGATTAGTTGGAAGCGAGAAAATCTGATTGGTTGGCTTACTGGCTTACTGGCGCCGATAATCTCTTTCGGTATAACCTGCACGATTTGACCGGCGAAAACCTCCCGGTAGGCATCCGATAGACACATTTATCTCCCTTTATTTTTGGATGGAATTGTTATTTAGGATGGACGGCCACTATTGATGAACTCGGAGTTTCAGCAGCAATAAATGAACTTCAGTTGATATTGGTCGTAATTGATACTTATATAGATAAGAGGAATAGAATTAATATCGATTTAGTGATATAGATAGATATTATGATCGAGAACTGCGGGACGATCCGTCTCAAAAATACTAAGTTATTATATAGAATATTTTCGTAAAAATAATGAGGGCGCTGGTTGGACGTGTAGGAATTCTAGTTAGAATCGTCGGATCCTTGACAATTATTATTGCATTGAGTTCCAGACACTACAGTGAATCAAATTTCGACGTCTTATACATGATGAAGGTGACTGTCATGTGATATTTAAAAAAAAAAAAAAACTGTGTTTTCACCGATGATACAAATCGAATTATTTTGGATCAGTCAATAAATATAAATGTCAGTACCGACATTTTCTGTAGAAATAATCCACTGTCTTATATATATATATATATATATATATATATATATATATATATATATATATATATATATATATATATATATATATATATATATATATGGGGGGAGTTGTGTGTGTGTGTGCGTGTGTGAGCGTATGTTTTCTTAAACAAGACTAATAAAATACATTTTTTTAAGTATATTTATTACATATATATTTGAGGAGGCACGGTGGAGTAATGTTTAGCGGCTTATATTGAGAAATCGGAGATCCGAGTTCGAATTCCAGTCGTATCCATTAAATTCACTTACGTGCTAATACCCTTGGCAACTGGTCTAGGAGAAGGAGAACTCTGAATTCAAAACCTGCGGAGGGTCGTTTGGGGACCCTGTGGCACGTAGTGCACCATGTCTCTGTATTGGACCCTTCATAAAGTGTGGATGGTCCTGCTGTTGTCGGGCTGTCGGTTTCTTAGGAACTGATCTGCTTGACCCTCATACGTCGAATTGGACGGGAGAGTCGAGAGTATGTATATATATATATATATATATATATATATATATATATATATATATATATATATATATATATGTGTGTGTGTGTGTGTGTGTGTGTGTGCGTGCGTGTACAATAATCCCTTTCACTGTGAAAACGGTTGAATGTAACCGTCGCTTCTTCTCCCGCACTTCTTGTCTGTGGAACTCCATTCTCCTTATTTGCTTCCACGATAATTGTAATCTTCAAATATTCAACTGTAATGTCAATCGACATCTTCTGATACCTTGATATTGTTCCCTGTAAACACGCCTCTTTACTCTTGTTCTCAATCCTCTGTAACCCCTTGCGTGCTAGTTGCACTCCCTCCTTTCTTGGGGTCAATTGCTCTAAAAACTAAAAAAAAAAGATTAATACCCCGTCGATTAGTAAAATAAAATGTTTTTATTTATCAAAATTCGATTATTGCATACATAATACTCCATTAGTGCGGTAAGCATCCTTCAATATATCTAAAGTAATTGATTTTTTATAGTTATCGATGTACACATTGGCAGCACTGATCGAGAAATCTCTGTATATATATATATATATATATATATATATATATATATATATATATATATATTTATAATTATGTAATTCATCGAGTCTAGAAGAAACCACAACAGAATGCAGAAAGCACTGGAAGGCCGTTTCGTCCTATATTTGGGACTAATCAGCATTGCGCATCCACAACCGAGAATTGAAACACGGACTGTTACTATGTAAGGCAAACGTCATACCAAATGTATCAACGGGCCTCGATGACGAAGACGTAGCGAGTCAGACTCTATATAGCGCCGCTCGATCACATATTCCGAGGTGGAACT
>OZ038494.1:57835974-57850974 GCA_964036315.1 Acanthosepion esculentum
GGAAAAATAAACAAAAGTTTGACGTGAAAGGCGTTATAAATTCCAACCGACCGTACCGCTAACCGTTCTTTCAATGAATGGTGAATATTTGGAAATGTGGTCGTATAAAGAGCATACGGCCATATCACGCTGAAACACCGGTCCTCGTACGATCAACCGAATTTAAGCAACGTCGAGCTAGGTCAGTACCTAGATAGATGAACGCTTGGGAATACCAGATACTGTAAGCTTGGATATACGGTTATTATAATGGATGCTTCGCCATTGGAACCGGGAATACCTAGTTTCAATTCTTGCCGGGTACGTTGTATTCACTTACGCACAAATATTCTTAAAAAGGGTAAGAATCCACGTGTTCTTCTCCGAGCTACGGGTTAATTAGTAGAAATTGTATCAATAGCATCAACCGATAGTAATGCTAACCATTCTCTCAATGAATGGTGAATATTTTAACATTAGGAAACGGTTAATCGCTCTTCGGTCTCAGTACAATCAGCGAAGTTAAGCAACGTCTAGCCTGGTTAGTACCTATATAGGTGACAGTTTTGGAATACTGTTGTGGTAGGATCCACCTAATTTGCATAGTGGAGTACCGACCATATAAATATGGCTGGTACCGGGAAGAGAGGGGAACGAATCAAGAGATTCAACCAGAGACTCTGCCCGACTGCGACTCAGTCAACACATTCTCCAGGAACGGTCTTCCCAGGAATATACAAAAGACTATATGTAAATATTGTGTACACTTTCTTATTTCAATACATTTTGTTCTAAGTACATTTTGTGTTGCATTATTATTCCATGCATTACTCAAATTTCAACAAATACCAAGTACTGTAAACTTGAATGTGTGGGACGGGGTGAAATGGATAATGGCTTAGTATTGTTAATCGGAGAGCCGAGTTCCAAATCCAGCTGGGTGCACTATATTCCCTTCGCTGTTTTCCTCTGTTCCTCTTTCTGTCATTCCTCATTACATGTCCCACAAATTTCAAATGCTTCTTCCCGGTGTTAAGTATAAGTTTCCTTTTTGTTTCCATTATCTCTAAAACTTCGTTGTTACTCACATGCCCTGTCCATTGTTTCCTCGGAATCTTTCTGTAGAACCACATTTTTCTTGTTTCAAATCTCGTTTCACCTTTGAAGATATTGTCCAGCCTTCACTGCCATATAGGAAGACAGGTGTCACGTATGAGTTCAGTACTCTTTTCTTTGTTTCTCAGGAAGCGTTTCTGTCTCTCTTCGTAGCCTGCTTAGCTTTTGGAATGCATCTTTGGCAATCCCGATTTTTCTTCGGATCTCAGTGTCGCAATTTCTGTCATCCGTTAGGACACTTCCCACCATACAGGAGAGATAACAGTTGCCGCTAGGCCTGAAAGGTGGAGATTGTGAACGCAGAAAGCAGTCCCTCGAACAGTCCAAGATGAAAATTACAAACTGGGAATATCGAAATTACTCAAGTACAACAATTTCGATATATTTTCGATATATTTTCTTAAACAGAAGAATGGAATGTGCAAGTGCAAAATCCGAAGGCGCATTGAGATAGCAAAAGATGTATTCCAAAAGTTAAGCAAAGCATCAAGAAACAGGAAAATATTCGTTAGAAATAAAGGAAAGAGTGCAGAACTCTCATGTAATACCAGTACTCGTATGTGACAGAGAATTGTAAACAATATCCTCACTAATATAGGACTATAAAAGGGATTAGGCATAACCTCTCTTTCTTTCTCATATATATATATATATATATATATATATATTTGTGTGTGTGTGTGTGTGTGTGCGTGTATTTGTGTGTGTCTGTGCGTGTGTGCATATATATATATATATATATATATATATTTTTTTTTTTAAGCTTATCACCCCAAGCAAGGCTGGAAGCCACTAGCACGCAAGGGGTTACAGAAGGTTTGGAGGAAGAGCAGATAGGAGTGGTAAAGGAGAGGATGTTGAGAAAGATAGTGGATCGATCAAGGCAAGGGGGTTACAGAAGATTTGGAGCGAGAGCAGATAGGAATGAAAGGTGAAAGGATGTGGAGAAGGGAAGTGGATAGATCAAGGCAAATGGAGATGTCGATTGACGTTACACTTAAATAGTTGGAGATTGTATTTGTCAGGGAAACAGGTATAAGGAAGGGAGTTCCACAGGCGTGATGTGTGAGTCATGAAGCTATTGGAGTAAAAGAGACGTCTACATCTAACAGTTTCAACGGTGAAGGGGTGGGAACGGGATGCCAGCCTCGTAGGACGTTTAAATTCCTAAGAACCAGCTAAAGCAGCTCCTCGGAGCAATTACCGTGAAAGTATTTGTAAAAAAGACAGAGCGAGGCAACGTCGCGTCTGTGAGAGAGCGACTGCAGACGAGATGACAGATCAGGGCCAATTACATTGCATATCCCTCTCTGGATCTTATCAAGAACCCTGAGGCAAACAGCAGGGGCTCCAGACCATATATGGCAGCAATACTCCATGCAAGGGCGAATGGTCGATTTTGGATGATCTATTCCGGGGAGAAAAATTTCCTGGATCGGCAGCCAACTTATATATATATATATGTGTGTGTGTGTGTGTGTGTGTGTGTGTGTGTGTGTGCGTGTGTGTATGCATATATATGTGTGTGTTCGCGTGTGTGTGTATGTGATTTCTTTGATATTTACGCATATTTTAAAAGAAAAATGTTATTGATTCGTTAGACGATTTTAAAAAAACAAAATCTATATTTAGTATTTTCAATGAGTTATATTACATTTTATTTCAAGACGGCCATGTTAATTTTTTGCATTAGTTCAAGGTATTATAACTCAGTACGATACGATAATAGAACGTTTTAAAATATATCAAACTCTTTTCATATTTAAAGAGGTGAAATCTTATCTTATCTTTCCTTTCTTTGTAAACATATGCCATAGAGAAATGTATTTATTTTGTTTTTACTTTGTTTGGATATATTTATCTATTTAGCAATACAAAAATATCATCAATGCAAACTTATCGGTATTTTTTTTTCATGGATCAATTAAGCAAATTAACGTCTAAATTATTATTTATTTTAATTATTATCATACGATTATTATAAAGTTAATTCAAAATTCAAGTTTTTCGAGGATGTAGGTGATCAATAGAATCTCTGAGTCACGTGAATATTACAGTGGGCTTAGAGTTTTTATAAATGACTACACATCATACTTGGTCTTTTGTGGGGATCACCGCAAATTGTATAACAATGTACTTTTCTTAACGTCGCTAGGTGGCGTTCTATCCAGGACTATAAATGGAAGTGCCGAGTCATAAACTTCCTATTTACCTCTCTCTCTTTCAGTCTCTCTCACTCAATCTATCTATCTATCTATCTTAGTCTGTTCCTATCTATCTATCTCAGTCTGTTCATATCTATCTATCTATATATCTCAGTCTGTTCTTATCTATCTATCTATCTATATATATATATATATATATCTGTCTCAGTCTGTTCATTATCTATCTATCTATCTGTCTCAGTCTGTTCATTATTTATCTATCTATCTATCTGTCTCAGTCTGTTCATTATTTATCTATCTATCTATCTGTCTCAGTCTGTTCATTATATATCTATCTATCAATCTATATATATATATATATATATATATATATATATATATATATATATATATATATATCTTAGTCTGTTCCTATCTATCTATCTCAGTCTGTTCGTATCTATCTATCTGTCTCAGTCTGTTCATTATCTATATATCTATCTATCTATCTATCTGTCTCAGTCTGTTCATTATCTATCTATCTATCTATCTGTCTGTCTGTTCATTATCTATCTATCTATCTATCTGTCTCAGTCTGTTCATTATCTATCTATATATATATATATATCTATCTGTCTCAGTCTGTTCATTATCTATCTATCTATCTGTCTATCTATCTTAGTCTGTTCCTATTTATCTATCTCAGTGTGTGTGTGTGTGTGTGTGTGTGTGTGTGTGTGTGTGTGTGTGTGTGTGTCCTCCTCGGTGTAGAAGTGGCTGCAAAGGAACACTTCCCCTACAGGTAAATATTCCTCGAACAGGCCGACTTATTAATTTCACACAACCACGTGATGCTTTACGCACTCTCTACAAATGAGTATATGTGTGTATGTTGTTTTTTTTCGGTCTCTTTTTCTTAGGTAGCTGTGCACACGTAAATATAATTTCTACTTTACCTGGTGTGAGCCATGTGTGTTTCTTTATATCAAATCATACATATAAAATTCCTCCGCATGTTGAATTACATTTCTTTTGAAAAACAACCAACTTGTCCATTAGGAAGTTGTAGCCCCCCACCCCACCGATAAAATATTTTCTTTTATCACGATTAACTAGTTTCGTCAATCACAACATCTACCGGGTGTAAACAGGAAAAATTGTCCAAATCGTGTAACCACATAATTGTCCATCTCAGATAATGTTTAATATTTAAAGATTCACTAAACTAATTGAGTTTCTTTTTTTCTAGGTTTTTTGATAAGACATTTAACAGTCTTCACACCATTTGTCATAAGAATTACTGAAAATCCCTTTGAGTTATTCAGCTAGAAAAAGAACAGTTTAAAATCGTTTTGTGTCAACCTCATCAAGAGAACGGTTTAAAAAAAGTGGGAACAGTGGAGAGGAAAACTAAATCAGGAGGTCACAACAGGAAGTGGGATCATCATTTCAACATAGAGCTAAAGAGATCAATTAGAAAATATCCAACTACATCCTGAAGACGTTTGGCACGTGAGACTGTACAAATGGTATTGAAAATGAAATCGTACGGGAAACGTGTTACTCCAGGTCAGAAATTTAGAGGGGGCGAAGATCATCTTGAATAAGTTAGAAAATGATACTGGAACTATATATATATATATATTTTAGAATTGGATATTGTCCGACAATTTATTTAGAGACATTTATATTATGTTTAACGTTCTTTTTATAGATACAAGTATTTAAGCAAATGCTCTGTTTTATAATAAACAGTATTAAATAACATTTACGCCTGAATGTCCGAGAAATTTTCATAGAAAATTTTCGCTCTCCGACAGGAATCGAACCTGTATCCTATACGGAACCATCATTTCGCGTGATGTGCCTTAACCTTTCGGCCACAGGTCTGGTTAGCAAGGTCGATTTTACTATCTTTAAACTTAAATCTTCCATGAATCTCTTCTATTCATATTTGCTCTAGCGTATCAAATGTAAACAAATGACGTCATATATTTTAGAATTGGACATTGTCCGACAATTTATTTAGAGACATTTATATTATGTTTAACGTTCTTTTTATAGATACAAGTATTTAAGCAAATGCTCTGTTTTATAAAAAGAACGTTAAACATTTTATATATATATATATATATATATATATATATATATATATATATATATATATAAAGACATTTTTATGTTTAACATTCTTTTCATAGATACAAATATTTTAGTAAAATTTATAATCAACAACATTTACCGGCCTAAATGTCCGAGAAATTTTCGTCCTCCGACAGGATTCGAACCTGTATCCTAAACGGAACCGTCATATAGCCTGACGTGCCTTTTAACCGATTCGGCCACAGAGGATGGTCCGGTTAGCAAGGTCGAATTTACTGCTTATAAAATTCAATCTTCCATGAATCTTTCACGTAAACAAATGACGTCACAAATTATTTACTTAAATATTTGTATCTATAAAAAGAATGTTAAACATAAAAATATCTTAAAATAATTGTCGCACTTTGTCCATTTCATAATATATATATATATATATATATATATATATATATATATATATATATATATATATATATATATATTCATTTCAGTCCATTATGATGTTCCAATCATTGGTTATGTTTAATTATAGATGAACATGTCATTTTCGTTTATGATCGATTTCATCACGATTCTTCTGTTAAGATTGGAGAATAATTATATATTCTTATTGCTCAAAGTAGAGACCAATAGTGTTATAAATGCAAAACATGTTCACCGTAGTCTGAATACAGAAAAATCAACGTAAGTAATTTGTTCAATGAAACAACACCAATATCTAGTAGCAGCTGTTCAATAATTCTTAAGGTCTTCCATATCAGTCGTTGGCAGTGAATATTCGGAGAGAGTAGGAAAGCATAGTTCTTCAGGTCTTTGATCTGACAGGTTAGCAGTGGATATTCCGGGAGAAAACAAAATGGCCGCCTTTATACACGTCGGATTGAATATACCAAGTCTTCTGATTGGTTAAACTTCTGTTGGTAAACTATAAAATGAGTCAGCTCATTTTGGTTGGCTCACTAGTTAATAGAGTATCCAAAAATTGTAACAATAAAAGCCTCGGAGAATTCCAGTAAGATATATTTAATAATTTCTAAGTTACCACGGTTCAAAGCTTAATCTCACAAATGGAAAATTCTGCATTTACTCGATTTGAAGAATTTTGGTGTCACACTCGGTATAAGGCGAGGACAGCTGTTTGTATAAAATCGACTAAGTTTTTCTCTGACATGAAGGGAAAAAATTATATTGAATAAATTTCTATGTCTGCTGATGGAAAGTCTCTTCACGGTGTCGCGCTAGACAATTTGTCTCGCTCGTATCTATCTTTCATATTGTTAAGTTTACCATTCTTCCATCGTTTGAATGGTGCTGTCGCATCCAGTCTGGAACTCCGGCTCTATATCTATAAATTTTGTGATAAAATCGAAAGAAAAATTTGCAATGTCATTGATCCTGACCTGGCATCTCGGCTTCGGCTACTCCCCCTCCCGACTGCAATGCAACTTCCTCGTAACTTTTCTATAAATACTTTCATAGTAATAGTTCTGATACATTTACCTATATGCTACCTAGACCCGTATAATTTTACAGATGAAATAATTAGATGGAACCGTAAGTTCTATGCTAACACTTACTTTTCGCTCCTCGCTTCTTGATTTACAGTCAATTTTGATCTTCAAAAATTTAAATATAATGTCAGTCGCTATCTTCTGTTTTCTTAATTCATGTTCTTTTATTATTCTCGCTCCTTGTGTTTTTTTTATATTCTTTCACACTCAGTAATCTCCGAGTCTTGGTGGCTTTACCGCTTTACCTGGGGTGAAATAATTAAAAAAAACATCAAAGCATATTGACAATCCTTAATCATAAATGTCAAAAGCAAAATTATCATATATTTGTCATTCTATATATTCTGGAACGCTGTCAATATTATTGTTTACACATCGTAATAATAGTATTTTTTGGAAATGCCATGTCCTTTTAAGACGTAGGCGATTATTAACCTTCAGTTTCCTTCATCATATGTGAATTACCATGTATTCTTGGGGAATAAACTGCAATGGCTTCCCATTGCATACTCTATGACTTTCTGATTTCCCCTGGTTACCAATCATAGCTAGAAAGCGTTGTCTAAACTGCTATTCATACCAGTGCTAAGGGCAGGATAGAGGGATCCGCGTCTTTCTCAAGAGTACTAGAATGGTAGCGCATGCAATAGACATTGATTTCATTGAATGATTCGTTTTTTCGGACTTATCAACAGATTATTTAAAGCCATAAAACACTTTAAATTGTAATAATTGTTATTTTGTTGAAGATAATAATGGAATAGTAATAGAAGTCATAGTAATTAACCCATAGCTAGGGGAGAAATGAGGTGGATTCATGAAGTTACCTCGGGTTGTTGCGCGTAAGTGAATATAACGATCCCACCAGTAAATGGAACTCATCGCTCTAATTAATAAATTAATAAATCCTGATCCATAATTAAGCAAATAAACGTTTCAATTATTATTTCTTTTAATTATTATAGAACGATAATTATAAAGGTCGTTCAAAATTCAAGTTTTCAGAGGAAGTAGATCAACAGGATCTCTGAGTCACGTAACTATTACCGTGTGCTTACAATTTTTATAGGTGACTACACATCATAATCGATCTCTTGTGGGGATCATCGCAACTTGTATGACATTGTACTTTACTTAACGTCGCTAGGTGGCGTTCTATCCAGGACTATAAATGGAAGTGGTGACATAACCTACTTATGTTCCTCTCTCATCTATCTATCTATCTCTTTGTGTTTGTGCTCCTAGGTGTAGAAGCGACAATACCCGCACACCCAAGCTTACAACACCTGTTATTCTGAAGTGGTCACCCATCTAGTTACTGACTAGGCTTGACGTTGCTTAACTTCGTTGATCGTATGGGAAGCAGCGTTTCAACGGGATGCGGCCGTAAGCCCGAACTTTATGTTACGCGATCTTATACATTTAACTGAAACAGTGTACAAATTTCTTGCAAATATCTTTACGGGTATTTCATTGTCTTTTGCCTCATATCGGAATCCTAAGGTCATCATACTGCAAGAAGTGGGGCCCAAATTATAGACAAATCCTCCGATGCTAGTTCGAATCTCAGCTTTCTATTATGACAGCCTTAGAGTTGCGATAAAAATGCACGCAAAATAGCCCAAACTGAATATTTCTTAAATATTAATCAAGCACGTCACCAAACTATTGCTTTCTACCGCCACTCACTTTAGACCTACAAACGCCTCTATTCAAGATATTAAGTATAAGACACAAGAGCTACACAAGATAGAGGATTACGGCATGATTTTCTTTATGAACGTAAGAAGAGTAAGGTAAGCAGTGAAGCTTATGAGATTATGTAGGATAGAAAACAGCTTACTCTAGATTTGAAGAGGTTAGGATTGTCGTGACAGGGAAATTACTATGTTGTGCATAGCAGTTCTTAGCTAGAAGCGGTCTGAGAGGAACTTCTTTCTTACAAATGGAATACAAAGGAAATGAAGATGATTCGTCCCCATGCACGTGGCATGGTGGGTTTTAGCTGCCACAGTCAGGACTGGCGGAACTAAGGAATAGTGCCCGTCAGAACATTTGTCATGTAAATAGCGAAAGAGTAGCAAGTAGCTTGCGAAGTTTCGTCAGTGGGAAACTGCGGACATATATAGTATGTATGGCGACAGCCGGTTTTATGTTTCAAGAACACCGACAAGACAAAAAGAGTCTTCTTATAAATATATGAGAAGGCCGCTTATTTCTGAAGATTAAGCATATGACCGATTGAGATCATCCACTCTTCATAGCTATGCCAACAAGCTAAATAAAGTTTCAAATATATTAGTGTACACTCACAGAGACACATATATATATATATATATATATATATATATATATATATATATATGTGTGTGTGTGTGTGTGTGTGTGTGTGTGAGTGTGTCTGTGAAATTCCTCAGAATATATCTGTAGAGAAGACAAATCGAATAAAGTAGACAATCGAAAAATAGTACTTAGTCCATGCCGACCCGTTTCATCATTCGACTTTATCAGGGTAACTGAGGATAAAAAAACGAAATTCAAAAATGTTCAAAGGCGCACTTGTGTAAGCCTCTTTTTGGATATTAGTAACTTTTCTTTCTTTTTTGTTACTGTGTTTTTGTTTTCCATGTCGAAAATGTGTGAAAGTTCTCAGAATATATCTGTAGTGAAGACAAATCGAATAAAATAAACAATGGAAAAATAGTACCGCTGCGTCTCATTCTTCAAACAAAGTAAACGAAATGATTTAGTGTTACGAAAACATGTATAGATGACCCGAGTACGACATAAATATTTACCAATTACTTAAACATATATTGAAATATATCTTTTGATAAATCTTCCTAACATTATTTTTTTTTTAATTTTTTCTTCTTTAATTAAATATGGTGACTCAAACAAAAGGTAATCGAATTTGTCCAATTCAAAATAGCTAGTATGAATAATTGTGAAGTAATAAAACTCTTTGAAAATATTGCGAAAAAAACAGTTTTAATGTGTGGACAAATTTCAAGATGAGCAAGCAACCCCACAAAATTTCAGGAAGAAAGCTTTCAATTCGTACCAAGAGAATCATTGAAGTAGTCAAGAATAGACTGAGGTGAAATCCAGGAAGAAGGATGAGAAAGATGACGAAAGGGTGAAAGAGGAATTAGGGCTAAAACCACACAATATTCAACGACGAGAGTTTCTCTCAAGTGCTTCCACAGGGAACAAAATGTTGGATGAGATGCAGCGTGCCTCAGAGAAAGTTGTTTGTTCCGGAGAAAATGTTTACACTCTGGAGGCTGTGGTTGCTTCCAAAAACGATAAGGTTTACGCCACCCACTTCACCATTAATCACTCCGAAATACGTCCGAATACAGTCCAAGTGACAGAAAAAATCACAGCCATGGTTGGGGCTGCTACTGCTGCTTCTGGATTGAAATTGGTATTTGGTGTTCATTGAAGAAAAACTTAATGTAAATTTGGAAGTCACTATGTCTGCCAAATGTGACTGACACCAGAGCAAATACATCTCTCTTCAACATTTGCTAGTAAACTGCTATTCACATTCATTTCCGTATCCCTTCACTTAAGCTGGCGTCTCTATTCAGTTATCAGTTTGACGAAGAACTGGAAGAAAAGGCGTTTCCGTGTATTTTTAGATGAGTCAATTTGACCTCCATCAAACCCTGAAATTAAATTCATAATTAAATACGCTTTTCTATACGGATCATATTGCAGAACGATATTTCACGCATAATC
This sequence comes from Acanthosepion esculentum, assembly GCA_964036315.1. Lineage (NCBI taxonomy): Eukaryota > Metazoa > Mollusca > Cephalopoda > Sepiida > Sepiidae > Acanthosepion > Acanthosepion esculentum. The sequence continues at coordinate 57,846,575 of OZ038494.1, forward strand.
AATGGTGCCAGACCTGAAAGAAAATCGTGGTACTATTTTAAGAGTAAACCTGGAGTAATGGATTGCGACTAGGATTAAGGAGTCGGAGAACGGAGTTCGAGTTCCAGTAGAGTCCATTACATTCATTTACGTGCTAATGTCCTTGGGAAAGGTATGAACCCATCATTTCTACCCCCAGCTATAGGTAAATAGCAGGACAGACAGGGTTCCATATCCTTGGGTGGCAACCAATGTCTTGGAGAAGGAAAACTCACTATTCAAACCAGTCTGTTTGGAAACCGTCAAACTATTTATCCCTAGACACACCACTTCTACTGCGGTGCCCCTACAACTCTGATGAGTTACAAGAATCATGATCAAGACAATTTTATCGAAGAGGTGGGAAAGACATAAAGCACTTCAGCTGAGATAAGATTAAGAACTATATTGAGGCTAAATGGTGGCCATTTTGAATTTTAAAAATATACTATGTATTGTCAATAATTACAACAATCATTAACAGACTATAAACATTCATTAACCAAAACTTAATTTTTCCTTTCATTATAAAATGAATAAAGGGTCAATGTATAAGCGGCACCCGGTATATTCTGTGATATTTCGAAATCATTTAAATTATTGAAGTATTTTAATACATTTATGCATAGATTACGCACAATATCCTTGTCAGACGATGCCTTGTTAACATTTTAAATAATTCGAAAATTCACAACCACAAAGGCCATTCAAGTAATAAAATTAGAATCTTTCTTTGTTTTTGTTGCTGCTGTTCTTCTTCTGCTGCTGCTATGTCCCGTGTCTATTCGAGATAATGGGAGAATATGGCACTTTACATCTTCCTATCGGTTTTTTATGTGACATATCGTACATTGCATAAACATTGAATTATCACGAATTCAGCTGTTACGAAAGAGAGTTCGTTTTTGCTTTAAAAACATCCAATCAATGAGGAAAAAAAAGCAAATCATTAGGGATTTTTACAATTTTTGTATTTTTTATGAGCAAAATTAAAAAGTAAAATATTTCAAAATTAAATATTTAGATTAAACAGATTTGGAAAAGAGGAGGACAATAAGTAAATCTTATTAATTCGTTTTGTATGTACTGATTACATTACATATTCGACTTTAGGGCGAGGACTTATTAACATTTTTTAGTAATTATGTCAGGAGATCGAATAAATCTGCTGAAGTAGAGAAAGAAATAGTAACAATCATGGCAGGATAGATTTAGGGGTCGCACTATACATAACGTCGGCTTATACATGAGTATATACGGTAGATATCTAGAGATAGAATGAATGTGCTGAAATAGAGAAAGACATAGTAACTATCATGGTAGGATAGATTTAGGGGTCGCACTATACATGACGTCGGCTTATACATGAGTATATACGGTAGATATCTAGAGATAGAATAATTGTGCTGAAATAGAGAAGGAAATAGCAACAATCATGGCAGGATAGATTTAGGGGTCGCACTATGCAAGACGTCGGCTTATACATGAGTATATTGGTAGATATCTAGAGATAGAATAATTGTGCTGAAGTAGAGAAAGAAATAGCAACAATCATGGCAGGATAGATTTAGGGGTCGCACTATGCAAGACGTCGGCTTATACATGAGTATATACGGTAGATATCTAGAGATAGAATAATTGCGCTGAAATAGAGAAATAAATATTAACAATCATGGCAGGATACATTTACGGGTCGCACTATACAGGACGTCGGCGTATACATGAGTAAATACGGTAGATATCTAGACATAGAATAATTGTTCTGAAATATAGTAACAAATAGTAACAATCATGGCACAATAGATTTAGGTGTTGCACTATACATGACGTCGACTTATACATGAGTATATACGGTAGATATCTAGAGATAGCATGAATGAGCTGAAATAGAGAAAGACATAGTAACTATCATGGTAGGATAGATTTAGGGATCGCACTATGCAAGACGTTGGCTTATAGATCAATATATACGTTAGATATCAAGAGATTGAATAAATGTGCTGAAATAGAGAAGGAAAGAAATCGTAAAAATCATGGCAGGATAGATTTATGTGTTGCACTATACATGATGTCAGCTTATACATGAGTATATACGGTAGATATCTAGAGATATTATAAATTATTGAAATATTTTAATACATTTATGTATAGATTACGCACAATATCCTATTCAGACGATGCCTTGTTCACATTGTGAATAACTCGAAAATTCACAACCACAAAATCATTCAAATCATAAATTGATATTCTTTCTTTTTTTTTCTTTGTTGTTGCTATACTTCTTCTCCTTCAGGTGTCTCTTCGGCATGTGGACGAACATGGCACTTCACATCTTCCCCAACCGTTTTTTTATGTGACATATTGTACACGTGCATGATCATCGAATTATCACGGATTCAACTTTTACGATAAAATAGGTCGTCTTATTTTTTTTTTAAGGCAAAGGCAAACCATTCAATCAATTAGGAAAAAAAAAGCAAATCGACAGGATTCTTATCAATTTTTGTATTTCTATGCGCAAAATTAAAAAGTAAAATATTTCAAAATGAAATATTTAGATTAAACAAATTTGTAATAAAAAAGAACACTAAGTTAACCTTACTAATTTATTTGTCTATGCTATTTACCCTATACACTCGAGTTTAAGGCGAGTATTTATTATCAGCTTTTTTTTGGCCAAAAATCATGTGGCACTATACGTAGGTCATTTTTTGAAGAGTTTAAGATCACACACTTTTGTTGACTGGATGCACCGGTAATCTTTTTCTGGAGTATTTAAAATTCATGCATTCCTGCCGTCATTCGTACATATTAATACAATTGTAAATCTCCACTTTTCTTTACCAGCATTGATTTTTCCTTCATTTCCTTCCCTGTTTTACCGACTAGTACGTCAAAGTTCACTGTTTTTCTCACCATTTTGGAGTTTTATTTATACAAAAAAGGAAGTCTCTGTATTTGCTATAAAATATGTCCAGTACAGAAATATGTGGTATTGTTCTAAAGCTGGGGTCGCATTATATACGGGGTATTTAAAACAAATCAGGGTTTTCCCCCAAAAAAATTCAGGGGTCACATTAGGCATGAAGTAGAACAATACCACATATACACGAACATATGCAGTAATCTCATTTCCAACTAAAATATCATCAAAATGAAACGCGGTTTTACAATGGTTTTACTTGAATAATTAAGCAACTTAATGAGAATAGCCCAAAACAGAGAAAAAAATAAAACATTTATAACGCTGACGAACAACCAGCTTAGAAATTAATAACAAAAATATGACTTGTTTTTTATTCATTCAATATTGAAGCTGTGTAGGAAAATTTGTTTACTTCAAGAAGCATGTGCCTCTATAAGACATGCTGATGCATAAAATCAAATTAAAGAAAGCATTTATTAGACCTAACTCATCAGATCTTACCGGTCCCAGTTCGCTTAATTCTAAATAATCAGAGCTAGTCTCCAATCCTTGAGGTGTCCTAATGGGGAAAAGCGAAATGGGAGCAGAGTTCTTGTCATCAATCATATGTACACGTGGCATTCGCATTTAAACTCGCGTGATATATATCTAGGGAGAGCTCAATGTAGACGACAGAGCATAATAATAAGAAGAAGACGGAGAACATTTCCTTTATAATTTTTTATCTCGTTAACACCGAGATGTTCAACTCATCAGAAAGAAATCTCCTCCGTAAATGGACAAAGTAAACCGGACAGACACATTCGGGGGAGATTTCATTCTGATGAGTTGAACATCTCGGTGTTCATGATATAGAATTTATAAACGAAATGGATAATTGTAGTCTCCGTCTTCTTATTATCACTATATATATATATATATATATATATATATATATATATATATCATGTATAAGACGAAGTCATGTATATATATATATATATATATATATATATATATATATATATATATAAATATATATATATATATATATATGTATATAATTATTTATTTGAATATTACAACATAAATATGTTATAAAATCACGACAAAAGTAGCCATTTTGTTTCAACACTTCTTGTGTCTTGTCAAGTGATAATATAGAATATAGAATAAATGGTTTTAAAAGTTTCAAATTAATCAACGATCCTTAGCTAGGAGTAAACGCTGTTACATAAGCTAGAGTGGCCAATCAAAAAACAAGTATAGGATGATAAGAAAAACTTGACAACTAAGCAACTTTTGCTACTTTTGTCGTGATTTTATAACATATTTATGTTGTAATATTCAAATAAATAATTATATCTGCTCTACTCTGTATTGAGCACTCTTTAAAGAATAGTAATTGTTGGTTATTGGATTTCACTCCGTATATACCAATCCTAAACTTGTATATATATATATATATATATATATA
>OZ038494.1:57853474-57868474 GCA_964036315.1 Acanthosepion esculentum
ATATATATATGACTCTTTTATTATTTATAGCAGCAATTGTATAATCTTCATTCGAATACTTCTCCCATTTCACTTCAATGTTCGATTAAAGAAATGAACCTTCCTAATTACCTTTTTTGTGCTTTACTTCCACCCTTGATGCCTGGGGGGTCACTGAACTGTAGTAGCGAAGGATACTCAGCAGGTTTTATAAATAATCTTAAGTACGTGTAATGAGCATTTAGATACATCCAAAACATTATAATTATTATAAAAGGATAATTAGTGAATATCATCACTAATAAAAACACGTTCAATTGTAGGACTACACTTTAAACTAAGCCTCTTCTCTGCCTATGTGCTCTGTTCGTTCATGATGCGAGCGATCATGCCTGTCCACAATATCCTATCCTTTGCAACTCTTATAAATGCTTAGAATTTTTACTATCATTCGCACTCACTGACCTTCCATCCATTGACACAAATTCGTTTGTTAAGTTACTTGTTCTTTTTCTCGGTCTTTTTTTCTTCAGTATGTCCTGTGAATATCAAGTTCTCCAAGTTCTCTTTTCTCATTATGTGTCCAAGAAGTTCAACTCTAAATTCTCTTATTCTAAATCTTCTTATTCTAAATTTAAATAAAATGAACACCAGTAATTCGTCCATGCTATTCTCAGCGTCCTTCTGCCTGAAATCATCCTCTTCAACTGTGATGAAATTGTTCAGTATCCACTGTCACATAGGAAAACTGAAATTAAATAATAGCTCGATATTTCTTCGCATTCAACGAAATTTCCCGGTTTCTTGTTGCTTTGTTTAGTCTTGAGAAGGCATCTTTCGTAGTTGCAATGCGCTTTCCGATTGTTGGCGTCATATTTTCGATCTGTTTTACAAATTTTCCGTCTGACACAAAAAAGTTAATCTAGAGATCCAAAATCTAAAAAATACTTTATATATCATAGTGCGAGTTTTTAAATTCAGTTTTTTTTTTGTTTATTTTTTTACGCAAAAGTAGGTTGTCGCACTATGTACAGGTAATCTTTTATGGGCAGGTAAAAATCCATGCATTTTCATCATCAGTAATCTATGATTTCACAGAAATCAAATAACAAATGAATGTTAATTCTAGTATCATTATTTACGGTATACTGTAATATTATCAATAGTAATCAACAAAATTGCGGGGTATAATAAAATCATATCCCACTCTTCATATAACATAAAGACGGCTGGATGGAACATATATAAATCTACTTAGAAAAATCCAAAACATCAGGTGGAGATCGTATGCAACGCTTAATACAATTTATGGAGAACTGTGACCAATCTCTGTTAAGCTCAAACAAAAACGATTACAGATTACCGGCCACTGCCACCGAGCGAGCAGGGAAATTCCTCATACTTACTCCAATGGCATCCTTCTTTCCCAGACATCATAGCTCAAGACTCAGGGTTGGACATTGGGTATCTGGGGACAGCAATGCAGGACCGAACAGTGGGGAAACGGATTGTCAATCGAGTTCAGATTAAGCATAGGGGGGGGGGGGTCAAAGTATGATGATGATGATGAGGATTCATATTTCAGTTATATTCAAAATATTACGGTACATGTTACAGGTAAATGCGATTAACCATGCAGAGATGGAAAAAGTTATTTTTTTATTCACTGAAAATTTATTAACTGTACATCGAACAAAAGGGAAGAAAGCTAGGCTTACGTAGGAGACAGACCCAGGGTAAAATATCTACTGTGGTCAGGCATGAACGGAAACAAAAGAAGGTTATCTAAATCTTCGTCTCAGATATTTTACGGTAAGTGGTTATTTCTCAACGTTTGTGGGTGGATTGGTTCAAAAAGAATTAAGACTATTTCTTTGCGAAAAAAGAAATATGTCCAGGATGATACCCAGTATTTTAATATTTGAATACAGTTGTCCCACTAATCTGGAATCACCGTTATACAAGAACTAAATGAAAAAATCATTTTTTCCCGCCAAAATTACTGGGGTCACACTATATATGAAGTCAGCATATACATGAGTATGTACAGTAAATATCAAGGGATAAAATAAATCTTCTGAAATAGAGAAAGAAATAGAAACGATCATGTTGGAATCGATCTAGGGGTCACACGATATATGAGGTCGGCTTATGCGTGCATATATACGGTAAATATCTAGAGATTATATAAATTTTCGGAAATAGAGAAAGAAATAGTAACGATCATGTTGGGAACGATCCAGGGTTCACATTATATATGAAGTCGCCTTATACATGAGTATATACGTTAAATGTCTAGAGATAAAATAAATTTTCTGAAATAGAGAAAGAATCAGTAACGATCATCTTGGTATCGATTCAGTGGTCACACTATATATGAAGTCGCCTTATACATGAGTATATACGGTAAATATCAAGAGATAAATCAAATGTTCTGAAATAGAGAAAGAAATAGTAAGGATCATGTTGGGATTCATCCAAGGGTCACACTATATATGAAGTCGCCTTATACATGAGTATATACGGTAAATGTCAAGTGATAAAACAAATTTGCTGAAATAGAGAAAGAGATAGTAACGATCATGTTGAGATCGATCCAGGAGTCACACTATATATGATGTCGCCTTATATATATATATGGTATATATTGTAAATATCTTGAGATAAAAATAAATGTTCTGATATAGAAATAGGTTCATGTTAGTATCGACCAGTGGTCATACTATATATGAAGTCGCCTTATACATGAGTAAATACGGTAAATATCTAGCGATAAAATAAATGTTCTGAAATAGAGAAAGAAATAGTAACGGTCATGTTGGGATCGATTCAGAGGTCACACAGTATATGAAGTCGCCTTATACATGAGTAAATACTATAAATATCTCGAGAGAAAATAAATGTTCTGAAATAGTAACTACCATGGTAGGATTAATTCCGGGGTTGCACTAAACATGGCGTCGACTTATACATAAGTATATACGGTACTGGATAAAGACGATTCTAAATGTAAATTTTTAACTATAAAATACTGCAGCAAGCTAACACATAGATTTAAAAATCGTATTTAATTTTCGAATTTTATTCGACTGACATTCATAAATTATCCGTTCTTGTTGACAAGCTAACGAATAAGTCCTGTCCTTCTGTTAGCTTTGTTGAAAATCTCTTGCGTATTTCAACAAAATTCGTTTCGCAAGATACCTTTTCGCTATAGACGAACGTAACTATTTTATTATACATATTAACCGCCAAAAACATTTGTAGTTCGTTTTTTTTTTTATTTAAGTATTTATTTTGTTCAACTCTTAAAGGGGTTATCTCCCTCGTCGTTATTTTTTTTCTTTACTATTCGTGCCAAATTTCCATTCATTCTTTGACGCGTAAATAATATGTATAATACTCAAGACTAGCTTTCCCATTTCCTCGAGTAATACCTTTCAATTTACATTTAAAGTGAGTGTCAGTTTCAATTCAGGTCTGAGATAGAAAGAAATGACTACCGATACTACGGTAGTTTATTTTACTATTCCAATATGCAAGTAAATCGGATGGTACTTAAAGAGGAAAATCCAAAAGTTTGTATCGTATATCTAAATGAGCCTGACTAAAATTCATTAGAGCACACATCAAAAGTACGCACCAATATGACTTGTATTCGAATGATCTATTGAGCTTATGTAAGAAGATAGCATAACACGGTTTCGGAATGATAACAAAAAGAATTTAAGAAAAAATTAAAGACAGAAAAATGTGGAAAGCCATGATCGCCAACGTCCAGAAAGGACACGGCACATAGAAAATATATATTAATTGAAACCTAAACTCAGCCTTAACCTATTTGATAATGGTAATAAAAGATTAGTGTTTTTTACATCCCAACATTAAATCCCAAGTGTATTACTTCTAAGATAGCAGAGAATTACTACTGCCTCGACACAATACATCTTAGAACATAGGAGACATTAATAATGAACACCTTGACAATAGCCAATTAAATAGTTGAAAATTGCTTAGGAAAATGATCGTTACGGACATTTTCTACACTAACTTATCCCCCTCATATATGAACGCTGAGAACATTACAAAAATTAATAAAAGAAAATCCTTTTCTGCCACTTTAAATGAACCCCTTATAAATTAATGGTTGCTGTCCATATATATAATCTTCACAATTTAATTATGGACTGAAACGTTCCTGGATAGACATGCTCGTCATGGGTCTGACGATAAGCTACATCCGGCAGCAAGGCCTCTGACCGGGAGATTGGATGTTTTGAAGAGTGAAGAGCTACCTCTTGCTGTTGTTGCCAGGTCCACCCTGACCCGGGGTGGTAGCACCTGTGCATTTTTATACAGTGTAACCCTGATATAAGAGACCCTGATATACGAGAAACCCGGATATAAGAGAGATTTTATCTGGTCCCAAATTAGAGCCATACTTACCTAAACAAAATAGACCAAACCCGGATATAAGAGAAACCCTGATATAAGAGAAACACGGATATAAGAGACTTCTTATACGGTTCTGACAACTGTCTTATATCCGGGTTACACTGTAGTAAAATTGCCAAAAATACATTCTATGATCTAAAATGGTCACCTAAAGTATGTACAAAATATTTAGATTTTGTCATTATATAACCCATGGAGGTGTTAATATGCTGTCAAACAAAATCAACCCACCTGAGACAAACCTTTCAGTCCATATAATATTCTAAGGTTATTTTAAAAAAATAAAACTGTTTTCCAAAATATATCTTCAGCAAAACTACAGAATTAAATACACATTACACCGCCTCTAGTAATAATTTCCACACAAACATGTATATGCACAAAAGCCTGGTATCAGGTAACATTTATTCAACTATGGAAGCAGAATAACATTTTTATTTCTTCAGCGCTCCCCCTAAAATAGCATTTCGGCATTAAATGACCCATAAGCAGTTGATATGTCGTTAAACAAATCAACCAATCAATCGTAGACATGCCCCCGTAAAACTATGCCATTCCACGTAGCCATTTTCATTCTGGCGAAATGTGGATGTACAGTTTTATATTTCTTTTCTGTTTGTGATTAATTGATTCGTTTTCTATGGCTTAACACTTTGAAGATTATTTAAATATTTTACATTGTGAGAATTTTCTTTTTTAGATAATACTGGTTCAGTGATATAAGTCTTCCTAATTAACCCATAGATGGGGAGAGACGAGGTGGATTCATATCTTTCCAAAGTATATAAATTAAACGTAACGAAACCAAGGAAAATTTAAACTCAATCTTCGATTAATAAATTGCGAGCAATTATCCATCACATCACCAACACATCCAAGCTTAAAGCAACAGGTATTTCTAAACGACCATCCATCTATTTACTGACCAGGATCAACGTTGCTTAAATTTAACGTACGGGAACCGGTGTTTCAACATGATACAGCTGCAAGTATATTTTTGTCTGTTTTTGTTGTTGTTTTTAATTATAATTTAGCGGACTTCACCTTAGTAATTTAAGTTTAGATTAAGGAATCATGGCTCACGCAGAAAAGATTACCAAAAGACATTGTTACACATAAAATATGTATTTAACTAGATGTACAACATCAAACAACAATGTGAAGGAAAGCATGCATTTAAGTAATAAAAGGTTGAATTAACCAAGTTTAGTCTCTCTTTAACTGTTATTTTAGTGTTCCAATGTTCACTGGAAGAATGTTCATGAGAGTCTCTTCCAATGATTGTTCTTGAAAGATATTGCTGTCTAAGAAGAGTTTATGTGAATGTGTACAATGTATGTTCAGCATGTGAGTGGTGTGTGTGAGTGAGAAAGTTGGCGCATGGTTTCAATTGTCGTGGATTCGTTTGGCAGTTGAATTTCTCACTAACGAGATGAAAAAGACCTTAGCTTAAATAAGCGACTGTAGGCTCCAAATCGCTGCGCGGGAAGAATTATTCTTCACGTGCAAACGATCTGATTGGCTGGCATCGACCAATCAGCGAGCGAGCTTTGCGGAGACTTAAGAAAGCTTCCGTGATCCGTTTCTCGCAAAAGTGCACTAAATTGACTACTTAAAAATAGAGCTATTACAAAATTGTCGCATTACTGCGATTTGTAAATCGCCTGTAGTAATGTAGTGGTGATTATTTAACCAATGAATGCTTGGCGTTATATTTCATTTGTATTTTAGTATGTATGTATGTTCGTGCATAATAGATCCGCACGATATCACCCCATGCAAGGCAGTAAAGCCAGTACAATACAATGAATTACTGAGTGTAGAAGAACATGAAAACAAAAAGAAACATTAGGCCTCGAGAATAAAAGACTAATCAAGATAGTAGATAGCGATTGACATTGCATTTGTTATACCAAGTCAATTTAACTGTGAATCGATGAGAACTGGCTGGAAATCTAGTAACGCACTTAAATTCATAAATTCTAGGTAGCATAGCGAACATTTAGCATGATAGCATTTATAGAAAAGGCACAGGGAAGCTATATTAAGGAGTCAGAAAAGTGACCAAAGCCCAGACCCCATGCCAGAACCAATAATATTGCTGATTCTTCTTTGTATTTTATCAAGAATTCCTAAATATGAAGCGTAAGCACCGAAGAAGACGTGGAAGCAATATTCAAAGCATGGCACGTTTATATATTATTACGTATATTTTAAATGTAAAATGTTCTTTCCACCTATTTGCTACCACGGACAAGATAACTTGTCTTAACAAATGGTCCCGTTATGCGATGAACGTTATAACTCATCTTGCCAGACTAGATCGAAGAACATTATAACTCGTCTGTTAGTAGTGTTTATTATACTCGTTCAAAGCCAATGCATCTCGGCGTTAAAGCAATCTAAATGTAAATATCTCTATTACTGATACGACAACTTAATGCCTTAATGTGTAGATCTGTTTAATGATATTTCAAATTCATTTCAATTATTAAAATATAGACTACGTATATTATACATTCCGTTATTATTACAGTTCATTATTAAAAAAAAAAAAAAACTTAATAGAGTGTATAGAAGTAAAGCAAGAAAAAAGGACTAAGTATTAACTATAAGAAATCAGAATATATAATTGTCTGCAAGAGAAGCAATCCAAATGTGCGAGCTTCCAGTTAAAGACATCAAGAACACGCAGGAATTTTAACCTTAATTTTATCTTGCTATATTAACCAGATAGTTAAATTCTGGTCGGTTAATTTTGTTCAAAGGCCTATCAAACTCTATAGGTTATTTAATGAAGAAATTTAAATATTTTGTATGTAATTTTATGCTTTCAACAAAATGTAATGACATGTTCGTTTTTTTGTTTTGTTTTACGGCATATCAACCTCAATGGGTTACTTTACTTAAGTAAGACAAGACTTTTATTGCTGGGAATATTTTTTTCCAAAAATGTATTGATGGAAATATTTTTTCCTTCAAAAATATATTGCTGATATTTTTTCCTTCAAAAATGTATTGCTGGTATTAAAACCTATTTTTACAATTTCATAGTATTTTGAGCCCAGTTTGGAGATTAACTATTTGCCCATTGCTGGGACCCTAACAAGTGCTACCACCCCGAGTCAGGGTGGACCTGGGTACACCAGAAAGTAAGAGGTGGTTTTCACAACCCTCAAAACCTGATCAGAGGCCTTGCTCTCGGATGTACTTAATCGTCTTACCCAGTAATGTAGTTTATCGTTTTACCCAGGGTAAACGTATCTTTTTTACATGTATATTTTATACATGATTAAATATATTGTTGGTAATTTAAAAGAAAAATGTGTTTCTGGATTGTTCCTTGAAATTCCTTTGTCCTATTTTCTATTGTCAATCCTCAAACATCCTCGATAGTTTCTCGTATGTGCTTGGTTTTGACGTCCTTGATTCGAAAGTCGCTTCTTACGCTAGCCGTTTCGCTAACCCCCATATATCCTATTTTCTTACAATTGATTCTCCGTCCTTTCTTCTAATAATAATAAATCGTCACTAAGTTCCAGCAATTTTCTTTCCATCTCTGGCATCAACATGGTACTTATCTGATGTATCTTGTGTTGTTTAAGTTGTAACCACCTATAATAACCCCTGGGCTGGTAGGACTTGTAGTTCTCTTCGGATTGACATGCTGTAATGACTAAATAGAGATACACATTGCCGCACGCCCTTTTTTGTTTTTGCATACTTTCTCGATACGTTTTCCGCCCAGATACCGACGACTTATACCCTGTAAATATCCCATCGATTTCCTTCTTTTTTTTTAAATCGGGTTTACCCCAAGCAAGTGAGTAAAGCCAACGACACCACGCAATCAGTTACTGGATAAGGAATAATTAGAAAAATGAATATAGCTAAAGAGAGAAAACTGAGGAAAAATAATCAGGAGGGCAGTAGATATTGATTGACATTGAATTAAAATTCTATGGATCAAATTTGGCTTCAAAACGGGTAGCCGCAACGGAGACCCACAAGCGAGAAAAGCAACTATTAGCATAGAATTTAAGGTTACATCTAACTAGCTCAAGTCTAAAATGATTGAGACCTAATCGCCAGCCTAGTACTGCGCTTAAGTTTGAAGAGTCTAGTTACGATAATGAAGACCTCACCCAAACAATTTCATGAAAGTATTTATAGAAAAGTCACAGGGAGGCACCCTTAAGGCGGTGCGAAAGTGACTGAAGCCGAGATGGCAGATCAGGACTAATAATAGTGTTGATTCTTATTTGGATTTTATCAAGGAACTCTAGATGGATGTAGGAAGACTGGTTTATCTAGCATTATAAATAAATGTATTTTGTTCGTACTTTATCAAAAGATTTTGGATACTCTTTGAAATATGGATGAAACTGCCCGTGAAAACTGAACGTATTTCAGTTGGACAACATGACTATTCTAACATAACTAAGTTGGTTGCAATGCTGGACGTCGTTCTAAACTCTCATCTTCACTTTTTCTCTCATGTCCTCATTCGTTTTCGTTTGTTACCCTTATTAATTGCTGTAACTGTTCTCTTTCGTCTCACGTTTTCTGCTAGTATGAACATTGGCTCGCATAAACGAACCTGAAAATCACACTCATTCACGAAGTCATTCGAAAAACGACCTCAACAACAAAGAACGCATTGTCTCAGAAATGGGAATATACAACGGATGCTAGCAAATAACAGAGCTATGAATGAAATCACGACGTGAAACAGGGTGAGGTGGACGGTAGAAATCAGCAGTCAGTAAAAACGATAAATTTCAGGAGAATAGAAGTAATTGTAGGTTAGGAAACACTATTTAGGGAGGTTATTCTCTTGTCTGGTCGCTAACTGTCCACGTGATTTAGACGCGTATTTTCATTGGCTAGTAGATTCAAAAGCTACGATAAAAGGCAGCTGTTCCACCTATGAAATTATAACAGTCTGCTTTTCTTCCTTTCATTTTTCATTCGCAATTATGTATTTCTTTTGTTAGACAATGAATGGAGAGACAATTTTTTCGGGACGAAATTACCATGAACTAAAATGTTCTTTGTTAGTCGTACATTAAAACTGGAAAATGATTTTCTTACTAAAAATTAGTTATATGTCCTTACATATCTTTCCACATTTCATATATATATATAATATATATATATATATATATATATATATATATATATATATATATATATATATATATATATGCGTGTGTGCGCGCGTGTGTTATATATATATATATATATATATATATATATATATATATATATATATATATATATATATATATATATATAGTGACAAAGATTACACCTCCCACCAATAAAAATGGTTATCTCGGGTATATCTTGGAGATAATGTTTTTTAGCCAAGTAGTATAAAAATATGCAGCGTCTTTTAAGAAAAACAATTTCAAATACTATTATATATTACTATACAGTATATATATTAGCATACATATGATTATATATGTATATATAATTATACATGTGTTTATGTACATATTTGCATATATATCATTACATATATATATATATATATTATCATACATATGATTATATATATATATATCATACATATGATTATGTATATATATATTATCAGACATATGATTATATATATATATTATCATACATATGATTACATATATATATTATCATACATATGATTATATATATATATATATATTATCATACATATGATTATATATATATATTATCATACATATGATTATATATATATATTATCATACATAGGATTATATTTATATATATATTATCATACATATGATTATATATATATATATTATCATACATAGGATTATATATATATATATTATCATACATATGATTATATATATATATATATTATCATACATAGGATTATATATATATATATATATATATATATATATATATATATATATTATCATACATAGGATTATATATATATATATATATTATCATACATAGGATTATATATATATATATATATTATCATACATAGGATTATATATATATATATATATTATCATACATAGGATTATATATATATATATATATATATTATCATACATAGGATTATATATATATATATATATATATTATCATACATAGGATTATATATATATATAAAAGTGAACATAGAAGTCAATACTTAGAGGCGACAGTCTGTTTCATGCTAGATGCAATCGTCAGGCCTGACGATTGCATCTAGCATGAACAGACTGTCGCCTCTAAGTGTTGACTTCTATGTTCACTTTTATATTTACACACGCTCTATCTCTGATATTGAGCACTTTATCCCATAAATATAGCACACTTTAAGACTATATATATATATATATATATATATATATATATATATATATATATATATCATAACATGATTATATGTTCTGTTTTTGTAATTAAACAGTATTACTTACATTTACTGGCATGGATGTTCGACCAATTTCGTAGAAAATATGTGTTCTCCAACAGGAATCGTCGGAGATTGTGTGTTCTAAAAACAGTAATTTGGTCATTGCTAACCAGATGATTCTCTTTCTCTCTCCCTCCCTCCCTCCCTATTTTTATATATATATGAATCTATTACATATATTATCATAAATATGTTTTACACTTTTTTAATTAAAGGGATACAACTCTCTAAATTTTAAGTATCGCATCATCTTCAAAATGAAACTTGCTCACCCAGAATTGGTATTGAATCCTCAGATTGCAAATATAGCTCTCAGTGAAATTGAAGTGATGATCTCAGCTCAAGGATATCTCAGCTATTTTGGTCTGCCAAATCAAAAGTGAGTAACTGGACAAATCAACAGAGAAATTTTAAGAGAAACATGAAAGAACTGCTACAATGTGTTCATACCTATGAGCCACTATTGAACCGAAATCAACAGCAAGCGTATCAGTAGGTCTTTGATGACATCACCAACAACAATGGAGATATTTTATTCTTCGATGCACCTGGAGGTACTAAAAAATCTTTTGTAACTAATCTTCTTTTATCTGCAGTGAGACTCTACAGAAAAGTAGCTCTAGCATGTGAAATTGCTGCTACTCTTATGCCTGGAGGACGTACAGCACACAGCACATTCAAACTTCCATTGGATTTGAACTACAATGAAATCTCTATGTAAAATATCAAAAGAGCAACCAACTTGGCTAAGCTACTGGAAGAGACCAGCTATAGTTTCTGTATCATGGCACACAACCGATAATTTGAGGCCCTGTACAAAACAGTCAAAGACATTAGACAGAATTCACAAATCGTGGAATGTATCACTGTGCTACCCTATGGTAATTTAAGACAAAACATTACCAGTCATTGTCAGAGAAACTCCAACTGATGAAATCTATGCTTGCCTGACAGATTCTTACATCTGGAACCATATTCAAAGACTCAACCTGAAAACATTGTTGACCATGTTCACTATAGTCTATGAATATAGAATCCAGCACAGTAGTTAATCTGTTCAATGAAACAGCGTTGAAGATTAACACTCACGATTCAGATACTCTACTGAATCTGACTGTATCGCCAATATCACCAGCAGCTGTTCCGTAATTCTGCAGTGTTCGATATCAAAGGCTGGCAGTGAATATTCCGGAAAAAAACATGGCCGCCTTTATACACGTCGTATTGAATATTTTGAGCCTTCTGATTGGTTAATCTTTCTATTGGTGAACTATATGAGTCAGCTCATTTTGGCTGGCTCACTAGTAAACCAGGGTACACAAAAACTCGAACAAACATACATGGGACTTAGTATCACAGATGACATTGAGGCACGAAACATTGCTGCTTTGTTTTTGCAACTTGACAATGGAAGCATAAAAAATGAACCAAAATGGAAATATTTAACTCCCAAATTCTTTTGGAATTTCAGTTTCGAGTATTCAAGACTTAATTAACCATGTTTATCAAAACATTAAACAAAATTTCATAGATTCAATCTGGCTTATTTAGATGGCCATATTAGCTCCCAAGACTCAAACTATGGTTAGCATCAACTGGAAAATTTCCAAAAATATCATGACGTACTTTTCCATTGACACTATGGTTGAACAAGAGCAGGCAGTGAATTATCCAATAGAACTCATTGAATCCTCCTGGATGCAATCGCACATGCTGGAACTAAAAGAACATGTGCCAATTAAGCTATTGAGAAATCTGGATTCCCTCGAAAACTTTGTAATGGAATACGGTTAATTGTCAAGAAGATGATTCATCACTTGGAAGCAGGTATCATAAATAATCCAGGAAAGAAAGAAAGAGGTTTACTTTCAAAACTTTCTCCAGATCTTCCTTTTGAGATTTCAGTTTCCAGTGAGCTATGTAGTGTCAATCAATAAGACCCAAGAACAACCATGGAAGGTAAGTGGCCTCCATCAGGTGAAACCCTGCTTTTCTTACGGCCAGCTCAATGTTGTTTGTTCAAGGTTTGGGAATGGAAAGAAGCTATTTGTACTGACCTCGAATGGATAAACCAAAGATTGTTTAACATGCAGCTTCGCAATATGTTCCAAATAGAAACATTATATCATTGTTTTGATGAAAACTTAATTTTGTGAAAAAATATTGTTCAAGTTTAATAAAATTTAATATGTACTCAATGCATGAATCAAGAGCCTTCCGCGGGAACTAAGTTTTAAGCTAGAGTTTCAAGTATTTTAAGCTAATATTACATATATTATCGCACGCAAAAACACACACACACAGACACACATATATTATATATATATATAGGTGTGTGTATCATTATATGAATCTATATCTATAAAATAGATGTATGTATCTGTGTATTATCGCACACAAACACGCATACACACACACACATACACACACATATATATATATATAGATGTGTGTGTGTATCATTATATGAATCTATATCTATAAAATAGATGTATATATCTGTGTGTGTGTTTGTATGTGTGTATGCTATTTATGTACGTCCACATTTCTCAACCGATTTCTATGAAATTGTACACACATGTTGCAACTTTTCCAAGACCAACTTTTCAATCTCCAGAAACCCACCACCGAGATTGGCAGAAGAATCCATAAAACTGAGGGTGGGTACGACCTTTTCCAAAAACCAAGGCAAAGTTACACGCGAACAAAATTTTTACTGGATGAGTTCAGGTTATTTGCACTTAATGCAAAACATAGCTCATGTTACGAGGTTCATGTGGAGTGCTTGATAGTTTTTCCTGCGACATTGGCTTTACACCAAAAAAACTATGAAAAAATCGGGTTTTTCATAATACTTAATATAAAGCTTGAATAACTTTTTTATAAATTTTTTATCCGATTTTCTTCAAACATGTCGCAAAACATTTGCTAACATGTATATTGAGTCCTGTTCGATTCCCTGCATATAACAAAAAACAACGAAATCTGTCTCAAAAAGCTCGTTTTTCAGTCATAACTCAACTGGTTTTTCATCGGATGCTTTAAAAATTTGCCACGTAAATTACATATGACACAGAAATTGTCATGCGTGAATGACTGGTTTATATTATTTCAGTTAAGTGTACGAAATCTGCGCAAACTAGATCCAGAATCGACTTTTGCAATTCAGTCTATAATTTCTTCAGATGAGTCAATCTGAAATTGGCATTCGAACAAATTATACAAAGATTGTTTGAGAAGGATTATTGAAGTGTTAAAAGGGAAGATTCCCAAGAACCTAATATTAATCCCAGTTTTACAATTAACGGGCGAAGAAGGTGGGGGCGTCATGCGTTTTCACTTGCAGTTGAATCAAGATCTGACGATTCATCTCTGTTTTTGTTTGATTATTAGACTTGTAAACAATCCCATACTACGTGGAAGTTATTACGGCTATAAGAAATTTACTGAATATCTAAAACATTGAAACAATTTAACCCCGAGAAACGACCATACCAGAAAGTTTTATCGATTGAATTCCATTATTAAGAACAATCAAACACTTGCGAAGGACCTGCCGTAAAAAAGATGAGGTGGTGATAGCTTACTATACCAACGCAGAATACATGCAAGCGGGGACGTAGGCAGACATTTCTTGACAGGGTGTGCGAATATACAGCGTGTGTGTGAGTGAGAGAGAGAGTGTATATATATATATATATATATATATATATATATATATATATATATATATATATATGTAGGTATTTTCATATATATGATTATATTACATATATATATATATATATATATATATATATCCACAGACAGACTGTTTCGCTGTATCACAGCTCTTCAGTGTGGCTAGACGTCCGGTTGCCTCTAGCTAGGATCGAAACCCGACTAAATTATAATACATATATATATATATTATCATATATATTACATACAGATATATATGCATATGTATATATATATTATCATATATATTACATACAGATATATATACATATATATATATATTAATATATTATCATATAAATTACATATACATATATTATCATATATATTACATATACATATATATATATATATATATAAACATATATATTACGTATACTTATATATATATATATATTAACATATATATTACATATACTTAT
>OZ038494.1:57873474-57880974 GCA_964036315.1 Acanthosepion esculentum
AAATATAGACAGATGCCACTGAAGCATCTACATCATTGCACTATATCAGTCGTTCCCAAACGGTGTGTCGTGCCTCATAGGTGCGGCAGAAGTGTTGGGGGTCAGAAATAAAGACACGAAGAGAGGAATTGAGTTAAATATATTAACAGAAACAGTTAATACAAATATATGAAAAACGAGACATTTACAGCAAGAATGTTCAGTCCGACTGTCAGAGCTGACTGCTGGAAACTACCCTCTCTAAAAAGCAGTACCTGCTCCTACTTATAACTGAGGGAGTCCCTGCGTGCGTGGGTAA
Organism: Acanthosepion esculentum; assembly: GCA_964036315.1. Classification (NCBI taxonomy): domain Eukaryota; kingdom Metazoa; phylum Mollusca; class Cephalopoda; order Sepiida; family Sepiidae; genus Acanthosepion; species Acanthosepion esculentum. The sequence goes on from OZ038494.1 coordinate 57,873,773, forward strand.
ATTACCATAACAAAGAGGATAACAGGTGTGATGGAATGGTTGAAAGATAATCAAAAATTTAGAAACGGTTTCAAAAACTTAATGTACCAAAAATAAATAGGATTTTAAAATTTAAAATATTATTTCTTGTAATTTCATGCATGTGTCCCAGTATAAATAATTATAAATAATTATTCACCGTTTTCCTCATTGGGACATTTTTGAATTATATCAAGTATTGTGAATACAGTAACTAGTGTCCGCAAATTTGAAGAGTCGTCAATAATAATGTCTTGACTTCGAATCTGAGTTTATCTCCCTTTCAAACTACGAAATTATTCTATAAAATGTTTGGACAGATATCCAGATCGGTTCTGTTTCATTAATACGTTTCTCGGTACCGTGGTCAGTCGAATTTGTACCTAAAGCTGTTAGACTCTATTTAGATTAGGTCCTGCTAACCACCCCTCTGTAAAGAGTAGGTGTGGTTTTTAGGTTTAACTTTAATTCATCTTCCTTTCTTATATATATATATATATATATATATATATATATATATATATATATATATATATATATATATATATATATATATATATATATATATATATATATATATATACATATATATATATATATATATATATATATATATGGTTAACAAGGTTGTTTCGCTAGATCAATTACATCTGAGTAGTGAGTTCGATGCTCACTGGTTGCCAAATACTTTCACCTTTGTGCCACATCTAAGTTTCGCTTAGAAAATCATTTAAGCGCACTTCGACATGGTACAATGATTAGCCATATATATATATATATATATATATATATATATATATATATATATTGTCATCCACAGACAGACTGTTTTGCTCATCAGTGTGGCTAGACGTCCGGTTGCCTCTAGCTAGGATCGAAACCCGACTGAATTTGCGTCAGTCGGAACTTCTCCCACTAAGCCGTCGAAGGTGAATTTTAGCGTGTTTATTTTTAGATTTAGATAAACACACAGTGACTGACAGTGACTCAATTCCGCCGAAGAGTCGTATATATATATATATATATATATTATCTGGTATTTGCTGTTTATCTTAGTCTCTGTGCACATTTCACTTCTCGTTTGAGCTCTGATCAGAAGAGATCGATAAACTAGTAAAGTAGTTTTTTGTTACCTCTATATTACCAATTTACGGTAATATACATTTTTGTTATCCCTCTTTTGTGCTAGTATCTCCTCTCATATTACACCGTTTCAAAATAAGAATGCGAACATTAAAAGGATACATTTGTCATAATCTTAGGTAAACCTTTCAACGGCATAAATATCAGCACGGTCAAGCAAGACGTAGATAAAATATCACTGAATAGGAAACCAAGAGAAAGACCTGAAAAATAGTTCTATGAACCGTTGTATATGAAACGAGATAGGTGATATTAGCAAGAACAAGGGATGTCATGATTCTAAATCTTCTTCCATGATTTTCGGAAAATAAGAACGACAGGTAAACATGTCAACAAAAATAATGTTTAATGAACGATTCGTTTTTTTACAGCTTATCAACCCTTAGCAACTTATTTAAAGCGAGAAAATATTTTTTTTAAACAGAATTTTCTTTTTGATAATGATTTAGTCATACTAATTTACACCTACCTAGGGAGGTAGAAGAGGTATGATTCATACCGTAACCCAAGGGTATTTGCGCGTAAGTGAATACAATGAACCCAACTGGAATTGGATCTCAGCTCACCGATGAACAATTCAGTTCCATTATTTATGAGTTCGTCCGCACATCCAAGCTTACAATATCTGGGATTCCCAGGCGGTCGCCCATCTAGATACTGACCAGCCTCGACGTTGCTTAACTTCGGTCATTTTACGAGGTGCAGTGTTTCAACATGATGTGGCCGTAATGAAAATTATAGTGTTTGGGAAAATCCCTGTAAAGTATAATAACTGAAAGATCAAAATTCTTCATTATCGAAATGAGGAAATCAAGGAGAGAAATGAATTCAGCCAATTTAACAAACGTTAAAAATGTTCCCCTAAATAATTGCTCCCATTAAAACAATATTTCATATCAAAATATCTGATAATAGAAAACTTATATGTCGTAAGTGTTACGGAACTGAAGAATATCATTGGATATTTTTAATTTGGCAAAAACTCGCGCATGTTAAAAATACAATGGTCACAGAAAGCTAAGATTACAGCTATATGCTCCCAATATATGTCAAATGACAGCAGAATCTGCTTATCCCTCTTCCGTCCATAGCTCTCACAGCGCAGCCAGTCATGTTACTTTCCAAACAGAACACGTATGTACTATTTAGATGAAATATTAAACAAATTTAAATAATGATTAAGGTTCCGTTTTAAAAAAAATTGTTGATTCTGTTTTTTCAATTTGTGTTTCAGGAACGGGGAGTGTTTTTTTGGCAAGCGCGGAGAATATGAAGATGAAAATGAGGTCAATTAATTTTTTTGTAATTTCCAATGCCTTATAACGTTCATATGAAATATGTTTGCTCTGCTAGCTGATGTTTCGACGTGGCGTATTGGTAATCAAGCTTGACATACTATATGAGTTTACGATTGAGGAGAAACGACCCAATTGCAAAGGCGATTACTGATGCATCAACCACAGTCACCCGGACGAGCAACCAGGAACTATGAAGGAGAGCATATGAAGTTCAATTTGTCAGAGCAGAAAGAAATAAGTAAAAGGAATTGAAAAATCTAGTCTCCCACCTTCAGATCCAGAATGTCAACTAAAAGCGCATTTAGAAAAACAATTAAAATCCCCTAAACAAATTGCATGAACTGCACGTCGCCCATATCTAATAGTTTTCTCCAACAGCGCTAAGCAGATAATAAGATGGGAACTGAGCGTGCCTTGGAAAGTGTTCATGATACTCGCTAACGGAGGGAAACGTGATAACCGTCAAGAACTGGCCGAAAAGTGTAAACAAAACGAATGACAAACATAGTACGAATCAATCGAGATAGGATGCAGAGGATTCGTAGGACAATCTTTCTGCAATGCTTTAACAAAAATTGGAATCAAATGATTAGCGAAAAGGAATACTCTGAAAAAGATTGAAACTGCTAAAGAATCCACTATCCGTCTCAAAAGATCTCAAACATAGAACCAAGCAGAATAGGAATTTTAAGGAGAAAATCTCAGAGCTATTAGAACAATCAAAGAGGAAAAACGAACAGGAAAACGAACAGTATTGCGATGTTAATAAAAAACTATTTAATTTAAATAACCGAGCCAAAATGCACCAAGAAGGCGTAATTTATAGTGAAACAATATACAAGTATATTTTTTCATCCTATCGATCTAGCGCGGCATTTATGGCTATATCGCGTACTGGGTGATACGATAAACTACATCTGCGTCCTGGGTAATACGATAAACTACCTCCGCGTCCTGGGTAAGACGATAAACTACATCCGCGTCCTGGGTAAGACGATAAACTACGTCCAACGGCAAGCATCTGATCAGAAGGTTCTTAAGAACGTGGACCCACCTCTTAACTGCTGGTGTTCCCAGGCCCACTCTGACTCGAAGTGGTAACACCTGTCAGGGTCCCAACAATGGGCAAATAGTTAACCACCAAACTGCGGTCCAAACACTATTAAAGTATAAAAATAGTTTTTCATACCGGCAATAAACTTTTTGAGGAAAAATTATTACCGGCAATACATCTTTGAAGAAAAAATATTACCAGCATTTTTGAGGAAAAAATATTACCATCCATACAATTTGAAGAAATAAATATTTCCAGCAATACATTTTTGAGGAAAAAATATTACCAGCCATACAATATGAAGAAAGAAATATTTCCAGCAATAAATGTTTGAGTAAAAAATATTACCAGTCATACAATTTGAAGAAAGAAATATTTCCAGCAATAATCTTTTGAGGAAAAAATATTACCAGCAATACATTTTTGGAAGAAATATTACCAGCAATAAAAAGCTTGTCGACATTGAGGTTGAGATACCGTAAAACAAAACAAACCAAACCAAACCATGGGTCTATCACTCCTGCATCAAGGTCGGAAAGTCATTAGATTAACTAAAACTCTAGAGTGAAAGCTTGACGGAACCGACACTTGGATGCTGAGAGCAATACTTAACATCTTAGAGAGAACATCCAATTAAATAACAGCTGTAGAGAGCCATCCATGATATTTCTATAATCTTACGCGAAGGTGGAACGGGCTTTGCAGAACACTGTTGGCGAGCAAAACAATCACTTGCGAGTGATCTATTGCTTTGAACAGCTACCCATGAAGCAGGGCATGTTGGTCACTCGCTAACCACCTATATTGACCAGCTATGTTATGACACAGAATCCCACCCTAAACATAAGTATACAAGCTCGACAAATAAGCTAGAATCGGGTTTTTCTTCGTTCCTCTGAAGAAATCTATAAGAGAATCGTTAGAATAAATTCATTGTTCTATTAAAACCAAAGGCTAACGAGATTATATTTATTTACTTTATTTTTCACTAATAATTCTTCACCAGGCCTTCGAAAGTTAATAACGAGATAAATGTGAAAAACATCTTCATATAAATAAAAATGACAACTAGGTTATCAAATTTCAAAATAGGTTATCAAATTTGAAAGAAAAGGTGAGGGAGAAAGAAGGCGACTAATAACGACTTACGACACTAAAGATGACGAATGATTTCAAATAACCCCAAGAAACTGTTATTTATACATAAAGTAATTGTGACACACCGGCCAAAAAGAGGAAATGGATTGAGGCTGGTCAATACTAACTATCCTATACCGAGCTCATCAGATTCATGATCCATCAATACATTACAGTTTACTTGTTCTCCATAAGAATCTCTCCATCACCATTCACTCCTATCTATATACACCAAAATAGCTCCCACACACATGGAACCTACAATACAACATTTATTTGTATAAAAAGAAGGCCAAAAAAGGAACGGGAAAAGAGACGGTCTTCATCTGTCTAAAGTTTAAACTTAGCTAGTCTCAAACACTGACCCAAACAAACAACAATATTCCTTATACCAAAACAACGGATTCATACTTACCTATCTCACTGCAGCCACCGTAATACCGTATGGTCTCTATGGATGTCCTAACTAGACCCCATATGTACAAATAATTGTCTATGGGGAAGGGGAATAAAACAACAAATGATTATTTACAAAGATGTACAAAACTATTTACAAGAAGCAAAACAAAATAATGTTAGTAATAAAAACCCCACAGTCACTGACTGTGACAGAAACATCAGTGAACTGGACGAAATTAATACGGGACTTTAATAATATAAAAACATTCATTCATCCAATCACTCATTCAAACATGTACTCATTCAGACACAACAACAAATACGAAAAAACACACCCAAAATAAAAGTCATCCCTCACTCATTAGAGATCTGACGTCACAGACCACCTAACGGGAGAGGGGATGTGGAGCTAAACCAAAGAAAAATAGGGACACAAATAAAAGGGGCCGATGAGCAAACATCCACTAGCTAAGTTAACCTAAAGAGAAAAAAATAAGGTCAAAAAACATATGGAGCCTACACTACCCACCCATGACATGAGAATAAGCCTCTTAAAAATGTATTTATTATTGTAAATATACAATAATTGTGGCACATATTCGAAGGGCAAGTAGAGAACGACTGGTCTTTGCTATCCTAGACCTAGTTAATCACGATCGAGACCCAGCCATCCAATACAATTTATCCATTTACCAAAATAACTCATCCCACACCATTCAATCCTACATATACCACATATTCACAGCGGGAACCTACAAAATCACCCGATGATATAAAAATCTCAAAATGTTTAAATACAAAAATATATAAAAATTCAATGAAACATGAAATGAGGGGGAGGGATTGAACCCCGTAAATAAACCTCTTAAAAAACTAAAAGAAAGAAACCCATCGAGTAAAATATACGTACGTGGATCGATTCCATTGGCTGATCACAGAAAAATCGAAAGACTAAAAAAAAAAGAAACAAACAAACAAAACAACAAAGCGGGAAAACAGGAAAACGTACATGCCCGGGGAACTTCGACGTGGTGTAAAGATTAGCAAACTTGTCTCGGTCGGTCAATACGACTGAATAGTGAGTTCGATCTTCACAGCATGCTCCACACTTCTGGCATGATACTACAACTAAGCCACATTAAGACAATCCCCAAACCACACGACCACCAAGATGAGAGATTGTACTCAATCAGCACAAGTGGAGTTACCTGGCGGAAAATTTTGATATTTAAAAACACGAAACATTCAATGAAGCCAGGAAGCAAATCGCCGAATCTAACATCTCGAAAAAAATCCGAAGAATTGATGTTAAGAATGTGTGTATAAAGATTTACGAAACCAACAAATATTTATCAAAAACATTTCTCCAAAGATGTCGTTGACGACTTGTTAACTAAATTAGCTTTAAAGAATTTATAAAATAAATAATAGTAAAAAGAACAGCCTTATATAAACAAAAGCAAAAGCACCATTAATTTAATCTAAGGCACCCAACTATATCTTTGCTGTAAACAAGGTTGAAAAGGCTAGCAAAATAAATTCGCGTTTATATTTATCTTATCAATTGTATATTACGCGAGCGCTAGGTCTCAACTCTTCATTGTATGCAATAAGAAAGGCCCTTGGTTGGTTTATTTCAATATATTCAACCAGACTGCCCTTCTCAACTATTACTCAACGGCGTGACACCTTAGAGATGTAGTAAAAATAACTGTATAATTGGTGCTATGACAATGACTTTCCGACCTTGATGCAGGAGTGATAGACCCATTGTTTGGTTTGTTTTACGGCACATCACACTCAATGGGTTATTTAATGCCGACAAAATTTTTATTGGTGGTAATATGTTTTTCTTCAAAAATCTATTTCTGGGAATATTTATTTGTTCAAAAATCTATTCCTAACAATATTTTTCCTTCCAAAAGTCTATAGCTAATAATATTTTTCAAAAAAATTATAACTGTTTTTATTGCTGGTATGTTTTTTTAAGTATTGCTGGTAATAATTTTTCCTTCAAAAATTATTGCTAGTAATAATTTTTTTTACAAAGTATTTCTGGAATTAAAACCTATTTTTACACTTTCATAGTATTTTGACACAAGTTTGAGTGTTAACTATTTGCCCATAGCTTGGACCCTAACAGGTGCTACCCC
>OZ038494.1:57885974-57920974 GCA_964036315.1 Acanthosepion esculentum
AAATATGTCTCGACATCCACCATCAGCATCATTCCTAGTTTGGTAAAAGAAATTCAGAAGTCTCACATATTTCCGGTAAAATCATCTACTGGCGACATTCTGTACAGAAGATCAAAGACTTAAAATCCTACGTTGGAAAATTGTTTGCAGAATTTTTATTCAGGAGAAGCACTGTCCGGAAACAATTATTTTTTTATTCTTTCAGGAGAACTAAATTGTATTTTTGTTTTTATATCATTTGCGAAATTGTCATCTTTGAATGAAACAGCAGTTATTCATCTATTCTCGCAGGGATTCAACATGTTATTAGAACGATAAAGCAGAGATATTATAAAGGAATTCATAACAAAAACGAAACAGTTTATAACATAAAAGAGGGGGTAACAAAAATATATATTGCCCTAAAGTGGTAATACCAAAATATAAAAACGATTAAAAAAAAAAAAGTGGCTGTTCATATTTTTTATCAAGGACACTCAGTATTCTCAATTGTTCTAAAAAAATAAAAACCTTTAAGAACGAGCTGTCCGAATCAGACCCCGAATAGTTATTATTTTATTTTATATTTTTTTAATCAATTCACCAGAAGAAAAGCAGTAATGATACTAAGATGCAAAGGGCTACTGGGATTGAAAGAGAATATAAAGAATGCTAGAAGGAACCGGAAATCCAATCCTAAACAGGAAACGATGGATAAACCTCTACTCCGGTTCAAAAGATCGGGTAAGAGTAAAAATCGAGTAAACCTGTCTACACCCATTCAGAAAAATAAATAAATCAATAAATAAACAATAAAAGAAAATGTCAGAGTTTGATGCGTTAGAAGTATAGCGTTGAAGTAGGCTTTCGAAGGAACCAGAAGACCAATCCTAAACAGGAAACAAGGGATAAACTTCTATTCTTGTTCAGAAGATCAGGGAAAGAGTGTAAATATGGTGATACGTGAAAGTATCTACGCCGACTGTGAAAAAAATAGCAAAGGAAAATGTAATTTAAGTAGAGACGTTAGAAGAATAGAGGACTTTAGAATGATCCGGAAAACCAATCCTAAAAACAAGCACAAAACGGATTCTCCTGTTCAAAAGATCTGGGAGGGTTGTGAACCGGACAATAGGCTAACGTATTTACTCCCATTATTTAATTCGAAGAATACTATTAAATCTATAAATGTAATCTTCATTGACCCGGTCTTCATGTATTGAAATATTTTCTCAAGGGTACAAGATAATAAGTGATAAAAGCAGACATATGAAGAAGAAATTCATGACAGAAAAGTAACAATTCTCCAGAAATATGAGGGAGTAACGAAACATATGTCAGCGTAAAACAGTAATACCGAAATATGACAATCTTTAAAATATAGATGTCTTTTAATCGTCGTTACAGTTCGGTATCTGAGTTGTAAGCCATGATTTGTCTTGGTATTGATTGTGGAGTGCTTTTCCCGTTGCCTTCTCCACGGTGGTTTATGGAGACACCACCTCAAGTTAGATGGCTGTTGACTCGGTTCTTCTGCCCTTTGTTGGGTCTTGGTTTTCGTCCTACTGGTTTGCTACCGAGCCGTCTCACTCGGAGTGAGGTAGTCGGTTTAGTCGCCGACATTTCGGCTGGAATACTTGCCAAAAAGGTGAGGAAAAAAAGGATTCATTTCACTCTGCAGGTATTCCCTCCCCAGAGTGTACTCATTTATCTCTTGACAACTACTATTATTAATAAATACCTTTTCATTTGTCTTAGGATTGATTGGAGTGGTTTTCCCGTTGCCTTCTCCAATGTGGTTTATGGAGAAACCATATCTAGTTTGCTGGCTCAGCGAGTTCCTCCGCCCTTTGTTAGGTTTTGTTTTTCGTCCGACTGGCTTGCTAACGAGCAAACAAAGAGGAGGCTTATACTTAATATCAGGAAAAGGCAGCTGAAGTTTCTGGGACACATAATGAGGAAGAAGGGTCTGGAGAATCTGATACTCACGGGTCGAACAGAGGGAAAGAGAGATAAAGCAAAACAACGCGTGACTTACCCGGCGGACTTAAGCAAGTGGATGACAGAACGTGATGTGAGCGAGGAAGCAGAGGGAATGAACTTCTAGAGAGCTGCAAGGGATAGAGGGAGATGGAGAGCTATGATCGCCTACGTCCTGAAAGGACATGGCATATAAAAAGAAAGTAAAACTTATTTAGAATTTTAATATAAACCTAATGTGGTATAGATTATTTTACCTCATATGTATTCTGTATTTAAATCAGTCAAGCTTGGACACACGCCATTGTAAGTCGAATAAAGTATCAGGTAAGTTACAACTGCGTTCGTTTTCTCACTACACACATCAAATATATGAAACTGGATTTATGCATTTTCTCGGGAATTCACAAAAATAGTATTAAACAGTTTAATAAATATCGTTTGACATTTTGCTGTTGATTCTTTTTGAAGAATATTATAAAAAATATACGGACGTGTATAACGAGGACTGCCACTTGTGGTCTGAAGGAAAGAAGGTTAGCCTTTAGGAATTGCTGAGCATAACAATTTAGTAAACTACATTTTACCGAAAAAAACTAATCGAGTTGTGGTCGCTGACTACTTATATTTAGTCACTCCCCCCCCCACGAGGGTCTCATGTGTCACAAGGCCGGTTTAACGTAGGATCCCCGAGCCCGTGGGCCCGGCCAAAAATATATACCCTTTGAACCCGGTTTACCTCCCCGAACGAGACTCCGCCCTTCGGCGTAGCCTCGTTCGGGTTCCTCCCCGCTCGTAGGCAGAGAGTTCAACCGTTCAGGCCGTCGTCCGAGAACGACTAGTCGCTGACTACTATATTTAGTCACCACCCTCCACGAGGGTATCATGTGGCAAAAGGCCGGTTTAACGTGGGATCCCCGAGCCCGTGGGCCCGGCCAAAAATATATACCCTTTGAACCCGTATAAACGGTTTCAGGGCCGGTTTACCTCCCCGAACGAGACTTCGCCCTTCAGCGTAGCCTCGTTCGGGTTCCTCCCCGCCCGAAGGCAGAGAGTTCAACCGCTCAGGCCGCCGTCCGAGAACGACTGGTCGCTGACTACTTCTCTCTTCGACTACTACTGACTCCTACTTATAATAGATGGGAGAGTCTATTATCTAGACAAGGTGTCTTTCACTATAAGAATTCTAAAATTAAAGAAATTATTGATCTAGATGATCGCAAACTATTTAATAAAATTACGTCGAAATTAAAGAAATGCTAGAAAAAGGCATTTTTTTTTTCAATTCAAAATGTATAATTACAGTTTTTCGAAAATGAGTCCACGTAAAATTTCTTGTTCTCAGGGAGATTTAAAAATTAGGAATAAAATAACTATTGTTTAAATAGTTATAGCTTATAATATGGTAAATGATAAATATTGCATTGTACGTTTTTCATATATCTTCATAAACTTGTAAAATATCAGATTCTTCTTGCAAATAAGCAGTCTAATAAATACGTAGACTTTAGCAATCTAAGCGCAGTGCTAGATTGGCGGTAAGGTCTCATCATTTTACAGTTCAAATGGCTAAATGTAGCCGCATGTTCTATGCTAACAGTTCCTTCTCCCGCGCTTCTGCCACTCTCTTCTGGCTTATTGCTTTCTAGGTCTGCTGCTAGGAAAGTTTGTTCACCGTGTCGTGATAGACAATTCTTTCTCGACATAATCTATCTTACATATTTATAAGTAAACAATGCGTCCATGCATTAAATATTATTGTCACATCGGGTGTGATGTTTCTGCTATGTATTTAGAAAATCTTGATAAAATACAAAGAAGCATTTGTAAGGTTATCAGTCCTGACCTGGCATCTCAGGTTCAGTAATTTTCCCGCCGCTGTAATGTACCTTGCCATCGCCCTTTCTATAAACATCTTCAAGGTAATTGTTTTTCTCTTTGATACCTAGATTTCATGTCTTTAAGCTAAGTACTAGATTGGCGGGAAGGTCTCATCATTTTACCATTGAAATGGCGAGACGTTCTATGCTAACCGTCTCTCCTATTGCAATTCTCACTAGTGGAACTCTCTTCCCGCTTCTTGCTTTCCAGTCAACATTGATCTTCAAAAATTTAAATGCAATGCTATCGTCTGTCTTAATTCTTGTTCTTTTATTATCCTCTCTCCTTAATAATATACTTTTCTCATATTCTATAGCATTCAGTAACCGCTTGTTTCTTGGTGGCTTTATCGCCTTGCCTGGGTTGAAATGATATAAAGAATTCTGGTGTTGGAGAGAAAAAAGTAAGAAAGAATGCATAAATGCAATTTCTTTTTCTGCGTGTTATTAAAGTTCTAAAAATAGCGTTTTAAAATATTAAAAATTGCTGAGGTTGTATACAGTAATGCTGTTGTCAAGAGAAGAAAAAAACCCTCTTTTTGACAGACCTAACTTTTGCGTGTACGAATGTTAAACTTTGGCATATATGTTTGTCATGAATTGTTTCTTGTTATTATTCAAATATATTTAAACAAAAATAGGTACGTAGTTTCTTTTCCTTTAACAAAAATACTAACCTTTTCATTCGGGGATTCAAATAAATAACAAAGAAATGCAAGTAAAAAAAAACAAAAAAAACATTGTTCATATAAAAAAAAATACTGAAAACCGAGTCATAAACAAATGTCATTTTTTAAAAGAATAGAAAAAATACCCAGAGAAACATTTTATCGGAAGAATATTCAAGATAAAGATTCTTCCAATCTTTTCTCTTATTTTTTGTTTTTTATTGAAATTTATATTTGTAGCAATTTTAACCCTTTCACCACCAATTATTTTGGGAAAAACGTTCATTTTCAGACGATTTTTTTAAATATGTTTTTAATAATAACTAAAAATCTGAGGCGACCCTTGAAGTGCTCAAGCGGTGCCTAACAACTGTACCAGACGTTTGAGTTGACAATTTGAATCGTTTCAAGCTCAGAACGACATAAAGAATCAAGATCAACGGATAAACACGTCTATAACAGAAACAAGACACTTTCGGTAAAATTTATATACACGTCTTCACCGGGAATGGGGTTAAAAGTACATACGCGTATTATTTTGTTTTGTTTCTTATCGATGTTCTTTCGTGAAATAGAAAAAAAAATAAACCCAGCAAACTGTCCTAAATCTAAAATTGAAAAACGACTGCAAATATACTCGCAACCCTAGTGAAGCTTTATGTAACCTCGCCATCTGGGGACACGACCTCAATTTCGCGAAGCCCTGACCTCGACATTCATGATATTTCTTGCGTTACTCGAATATATGTGAACCGGATACGTAGTCTTTTCCATGAATTTCAATTAGCCTATGAAAATATTTCATAGTCGTTTCCTTCGATTTTAACAACAGTTTCCACTGATGAATGGCTTGAATTTTTAGCTAAAATATTTTTCGTCACATAAAAACGTTTGGTTCCGGTCATGCGTACTAGTGAATCATGACACGCATTAAGTTCAAACCCTGAGATTGTTTTGTCTGCCTATTGCTTATAAGTATATCACGTGTTTTTTCGGGCATGCGTATTGCGGTTCGATATGTACAAGCCAGTCCCTCGTTTTTTAATATCTAAACCTTTATTTTACTCTTTCATTGTTACAAGCTTGACTAAAGGCGAAATACATTTTTTTTGCGTGTTTAGTATAATTTTTTAATATGCAAAACTGCGTACAGCTTTGTAAATACAGGAATCCCTCGATTAGTGTGGCTAATGTCAACATCGGTAACTATAAAAAATCAATTTTCAATTACTATGGTTAAACTGAAGAACGTTTTACCGCAGTAATCGAGTATTATGTATGCACTAATCAAATGTTGGTATATAAAAGCGTTAGTGGGGTTCCTGTAATTTAAAATCCTTTCTGAACAAATACCTTAAACCAAACATTTGTCATTAATAATGTCGTGACGGGATCATGCGTCACATTTTCAAGATTACTTTAAAATGTCGCTATGGGCATTAGATTTTCATTCAGGTGTAAATTATCAGCGGGCTAAATGCATAGTCAGATGTTGAATACATTTAAAATCATTGTTCGCAATCAGAAAGAGATTTTATTTACTTTTCCTTTTTGACACTTTCTTTTTATATTTTATTTCGTTTCTTATTAATCGCTATCACACCATACAAGGCAGTAAGAGCCACTGAGACACAAAGGGTTACTCTGTGTGGAAGTATTAGGAACAGAAACATTAATAATGAGCGGAAAGAGGAAAGAGTAATCAGGAGGAGAGTAGATAGCGATTGACATTGCATTTAAATCTTTGCAGATTAATGGATTATTTCTAGATATTTTATATTGTAGTTTCCTAACATTTTACTCTGTATTTATAATTTTCTATTTTGTTATTAATAATAATAATAATAATAATAATAATTATTATTATTATTATTTCCTTTGATATCTGCCGTTTACACATTTCTTTCCGGGTCCCGCCCAGGGACCTAATGTTAGAAATGGTATCATGACACTTTCCACTGCAAAGAAAATAAAAAATAAATGATTACATAGATAAAGCCCTTCGTAAAGTGTGGGCTGTACTTTTCAGAATAATTTTTTGTATCCCTTTGAGGTATGTACTTCCAGGGATCCCTTCAATTAGTCTACTGGAATCTTTTCCAACCAATCCTAAGACTCCAACTACAACAGCTTTTGTTGATGTTCCCATGTGCCACATTTTTAAGATTTCTATTTCAAGGTCCTTTTATTTTGACACCTTTTCGAATATCTTCAAAGATACATTGTAGTCTGCAGTCACTGCCATATCAATGAGGAGGCATTTTTTTTTGTGCTCTTTAATAACAATGTCTGGGCGGTTGGCTTTCATTGTTCTGTCAGTGTGTATTGTGTAGTCCCATAGAATTGTAACAGGTCCTATCGCCGTAACCAGGCCTGGGTGGTGTTCGTACCAGTTTCTTTCAGTTTCCTTCCTGTAGAAGTTGCAAATTTTCCAGTGCAGATATTGGCCCACTCTGTCATGCCGGGTTTTATATTCAGTGGGTGCCAATATCGTGCAATTTGATACAAGATGATCAATGGGGTCATTATTATTATTATTACATTTACTTGTGTCTATGGGTGCATTCGTAGTTTGTATATTTACTTATTATTTGATTAATTTCGTTTAGATTTTTTATTTTATTTTTTTATCGGGGATTAGTTATTAATTTGTTTATTTTAAGGTATTGTTTTTTTGCTAAAGTATGGTAACCTATCTGCGTTGTATATAGTGAATATATAGACATATATATATATATATATATATGTGTGTGCGTATTTATATATATATATATATATATATATATATATATATATATGTGTATGTATATATGTGTGTGTTTGTGTTTGTGTGTGTATTTATCATGTTGGTTGTATACATTGGCTTTTAGTTTTTGTTTTTTGATGTAATGTAGTAAAAGATTGTATTCTTATCTACATTTTGTATTTAATATAAGCTCTACCTCTAATATTGTGTACTTTTACTCATGAATATAGCATGCCTTAAAAATATACTGACCTTGTATTCATCATATATATATATATATATAAATATAAAAGTGAACATAGAAGGCAACACTTAGAGGCGACCGTCTGTTTCATGTTTGAAACAGACTGTCGCCTCTAAGTGTTGACTTCTATGTTCACTTTTATATTTACACACGCTCTATCTCTGATATTGAGCACTTTATCCCATAAATACAGCACATCTTAAGACAATATTTCTTCATATATATATATATATATATATATATATATATATATATATATAGATAAGTATAGGATTGTGTAGACAGAATAAATTCTAATAACCAAAAATACTATTCTTAAAAGAGTGCTCAATACAGAGTACAGCAAATATTCAACACCATCACTTGATAAGACACCAGAAGTGTTGAAAGAAAATCGCTTTTTGTAGTGATGTCATAACATGTTTATAATGTTTGAATAAATTCTCTCTCTCTCTCTCTCTCTATATATATATATATATATATATATATATATATATATATATATATACTTACTTGAAAACGGTACATAGGCATCCCCATTATTTGTTTTCTTTAGGATCCTTACGAAAAACACTTCTTCAGAAAGAAACCGTTGGTATAAATAAGACGAAATAAGAGATGATTTTCACGGACAAAGCAAAAAATAGTAAATGCGGAGAGGGAACATAGAAAAACGGCAAAGACAATTTATTGGTAAAAAAAAAAAAATCACGAAATAAAAATAACTTAAAAGTTCCAATTAAGTATTAAATTATTTGGCCTTCCGGTACGAATGCCAAGCAGTACAGCATACCTTCCTAAATTTGTAGCGGAGTCCATTGCGTCATGATGCTCTTTTTCTCTTTAGATGGTCCCCAACAGACCCTACTGTACTGTGCATTCGACAAAATCAAAAACAATCAATGGGCAAACGGGAAATTAAAAAATATAAAATAGCGACATTTTACTCATCTCACCTTGTATCCATATATCAGTTTTTCATCTACCTATCATATGATACAGTTAAAACGGCAGCTGAGGTCTATCTCCAAATATTCTGGAATCTAATCATGGCGGCTCAGCTGCCGAAGTCGAAACTAATTTAATTTTTCTCGGAATTTTTTTATTGAGTTATCAGTGACTATAAAACCTGATAGCTAATTTTTTTTCTCATTTCTTATATTAATAAGATCCCCATCTCATGATCCTAATATTTCTCCCTCCAAGCTTTTTTGCGTGTCCCTGTATTTTTTGGGGTTTTTTTTTATTTTTTATTTTGTTTTTTTTTGCAATGTGCTTCTTTTGACAGTAATAAATCAATGTGATAGTACTGAAAATGTGTTCTTTTGCTACCAATATTTACTATTTTTTTCTATTAGTCAAACATTTTAGCCTGTAATAGAGTATTAAGACTAATGCAGGCTGTTGTAATCTCTTTTATTTGGTATGTTGAATATGAACCGAAAGAAACATGATTTTTTTTCATGTTCTAAAGAATGTAAATCGAACAAAAGTCATTTTGATTTTTGTAAGTTTCAACCGACAGTAGAACTGGCTGCTCGGTGAAAGAATGCTAAATGTGTCCTTATCATTACCATCTCTTACTCTACACTGTTTGATTATATTCGACTACCTGAAAGGGCAACGAATATAATTCAGAGCGAGCATTCTTTAGAATTTTGTTTCACCAATTTTCTTGCAAAGCGGAACTTGAAATCATGACGAGTTCTTTACGGATGAGAAATACGATACAACAATTTCAGCTATAACACTGTCAAGATAGATTGAAGGTAATTCATAATTATGTTTAGCTGAAGATTTGGTTGGTTGGTTGGGGTTTTATGGCATATCAACCACTATGGATTATTTAATGCCAGATCCAGTATTTACTTAATATATCAAAAACGTATAGCTGGCAACATCATTATTTCAAAAACGTATAGCTGGCAACATCATTGTTTCAAAAACGTATAGTTGGCAACATCAATGTTTCAAAAAAGTGTAGTTGGCAACATCATTGTTTCAATGTGCTGGAAAAGACCTGGAAGTTCACTATTTTCCCATAGCTGGGACCCCAACAGGTGCTACCACCCCGGGTCAGGGTGGAGCTGGGAACACCAGCAATTAAGAGGTGGTTCCACGCTTCCTCAAAACCTCCTGATCAGAGGCCTTGCTGTTGGATGCAGTTTAACGTCGTACCCAGGACGGTTAGCTGAAGAAGATCCACAGTTAAACAAGAGATGATGAATGTAGGAGATAATTTCTTTTAGTCAAACATTATAGCCTGTGATAGAGTATTAAGAGTAATACATCTTGTTGTAAATCTCTTTTATTTGGTATGTTGAATATGAACCGAAAGAAAAATGATTTTTGTTTTTCATGTTCCAAAGAATGTGAACTCGATCAAAAGGCAACTAATTTTTATATGTAGAATTGGCTAATCGTTTAATGAATGCTAAATATTTCCTGATCATTACCATCTCTTACTCTGATCAAATTCGACTACCTGAAAGGATAACGAATATAATTCAGAGTGAAAATTCTTTTTTAGGTTGTATCTACCATCCGCAATTGGTGATATATTCTTTGTTGGTCACATTACACCATATTAAGTAGTGATTTTCTCAGCATAGCTTAGATGTGGCACAAGGACAAATGCACGGGGTACCCAGTGAGGATCGAACTCACTACTCAGTCGTAATTGTTCTAGCGAGACAAGCTTGCTAACCATTACACCGCCTCGAGGTGCCCCTTTTATTTTCCAAGCGTAGCTTGGATGTGGCACAAGGCCGAAAGTAAGGGTCACCCAGTGAGGATCGAACTCGCTACTCATTCGTAATTGTTTTAGCCAGGCAACCTTACTAACCATTACACCACCTCGAGGTGCCCAACACCATATTAAGTATACCATATTATCAAATATCTATGTGTCATTTAAACGTGCCATCCAAAACCACGCCAGTTTGCTAAATGAATTAAAATTAGCTTAATTCGTTAAAAGCTCTGTTTGTAATAAATGGGAATTTTGTTTCACCAACTTTCTTGCAGAGCGGAACTTGAAATCTTGACGAGTTCCTTACAGATACAATATCGTCTATAACACTGTCGATATACATTGAACATGATCCATATTTATGCTTAGCTGAAGAAGATGCAGAGTTAAACAAGAGATGATGAATATAGGAGGATCGCCTTGAGATAATTTCAAAGTGAAAACTTACCTGCATTGAAAATGATCATGGGTTTTCCAACAATCGAAATGTATTTTCTGGTAGTGCAAGTCTTGCGCTCATGAGACGGTTCACCCTTTTGTATGTTATCGTCATTGGAGTAAAACTGTTCTCACTTTTAATATACTCAGTCAGTCATGTGCCATGCGTGATACACTCTCAGGCGATCATCTATCTTTCTATACATGACTGACGAGGCAGATTTTTCCCGAAGTAGGTTGCCATTTCTTTCTGTGGTAGACCATTTACTATCCTAAGCTATAGAACCCTGTCTGTCCTGCTATTTATTCCTAGCTGAAGGGAGAAGAGGAGGATTCATACCTTTCCCAAGTGTATTAGGCGTATAACTGAATTTAATGGATTCGACTGGAATTCAAACTCGTCACTCTGATTCCTCAATCCGACCCTCTTAATATGCTCACAGCTTTTATTTATTTACATTTTATAAAAACCTCACTAATTGTGGACTTTTAGGCTAACTCCGGCGGAGGGCTAACTAGGCCTCCTGCCCAAAACTAAAGGCACGTCTGGTTTAGCTTAGAAAACAGAAATGATAATTTTGACGAAATAACACTGAATTCCTCAATTCACTCCATAGAACTTTAAAACCTCACTTTAACTCTGATTCTGGCTATAAGTCGAATTCCGCCGAAAATACCGATTCAGATTCCGTCCGAAAATGGAGTTCTCCAAGTCACAAACTCCGGAGAACTTAAAAAAAACTCACGTCACGAAACCTCTCACTTTAACTCTGAATCCTTGGCATTTTGAAAAAATAAAATTGATTTCCTCAAAGTTTTGGAGATAATTTAAGGTGAATTTAAAACAAAGTTTTCTGTTACGTTAAACGAAATATAAATTAAAAAGTTTTGAAATCACTAATTATTTCAGTTATTTTAAAATTTAAATTTTTAAGGGGTCTCTCGTCATCTGGACACAAATCTCAATGCTGAATGTTCAAGCACCAAATAAAGGGCAGATTTTCAATCCCGTTATCATCCTGATTCCAACATTTATAATATGTTTATATAAAGCAAGAGTGGCCCGAGTTAGAGAGCTTTCAGACACACGAACGGACAGAGTTTGCCGTTTATTTAGATTTATTTATCTATTTAATATTTTTAATCATTTCATCGCAAGTAATGCGGGAATTCTACTAGGTACGCAGTGGTGTATATATATACACACATATATATATATATATATATATATATATATATATATATATATATATATATATATATATATAAGGGGAAATAGGGTTCTCGCATAATGCGACCAATTTTAAAAAAAGGAACATAGTTCAATATCAAATACTACAAGCATAATCACGAATAAAACTTACGGCGTCTTTCGTCCGACACTTCGTCCGAAGTAAATAAAACGTTGGAATTAAATTAGTGAAGGGACGGTTTCTTTAAAAAAAATATGACAAGAGGGGAGGGATATATATATATATATATAGTAGCGGCCATAATATAAGCAACGGAAACAACAAAGATATAAAAATAAATTAAAAGGAGTGCATGATTAGCAATGAACTTTTTACCGAATAAAGATTAGAGTGTAATGCATAAATATTGTGCAAAGTTACAAAAATTTACATAATAGTTTTTTTTTTTAAATAAAGATTAAATGAAACAAAGGAAATAATCTACTGGACAAAAGTTAAGGAATGATGTTAATAATTTACATAAACTTTTAATTTACATTGTTAAAAAATTCGATGGAGCTTTTCAACACTAAGTAAAAGGTAATTTATCAATAGGACTTTATGTTTAAGCATATGGCAAATTCTACACGCAAAACGCTCTCTTTTGAAGAAAAAAACTCATTATCGCTATCATGAAAAAAGTCAATTTCAGAAATTTCTGATATTGTTCATAGATCTAAAAGTGTCGTTCATCGTGTAATTAGCAGGTATAAAACCGATAAAACGTTAGATGCAAAACCAAAAACAGACAGGCCTCCAAAAACATCAAAAGAGAAGGTCGGAGAATTGTTAGAATATCTACAAAAAACCGTTTTGAAACTCCTACATCAATTGCCCGTAAATTTAATGAAGAGACAGATAATAAAATCTCAAGGAAAACGGTTGCTGACAGGTTAAAAAAATGCAGGAATGCATGCCCGTATTTCAGTTTCGAAGCCCCTCATTTCAAAGCGAAACCAAAGGGCACGTCTGAAGTATGCGAGAGAGCATGTTGTTTGGACTGACGCACAATGGGATACAGTTCATTTCAGTGACGAGTCAAGTTTACTATATTTGGTTCTGAGGGCAAAACTTATGTACGCCGAAGAACAGGTGAAAGACTGTCTTCTCGATGTGTCAAGAAAACCGTTAAGTTTGGTGGCGGCAGTGTGATGGTGTGTGGAATGATTTCATCTGCAGGAGTTGGCCCTATCATCCTCGTACATTGCAATATCAATGCTGAGGTTTACAAAAGTCTTCTTCAGCAGCCTAAGGTCCCAAAAGACTACCTTGCGATGCACCATCGATCTGCCGATACAAAATATTATTGAAACTGAACGAGACAGACATAGTAGCCATCTCCATCACCTCAACTAAAAGGTTCTCAGGAATGGAAAAAGTTTTTAAGGGACCTCGATATAAATGGTCGGCACAAATATCAATAATTACATGTAAGGGTACCTTGGTGAACAGACTAGAAATATCAAATGACACAAGATATTTGATATCAGTAGAACGCTGTTATTTACGTATATATGACGCAAATTGAAAATAATCTGGAATACACTATTATGAATAAAACTTCAGAACGGGATCAACAATTTCAATAAGCCATCTTGCCAACTCATGACGGGAAGAGCCTACCATGGACAGAATGAGTCTGAGCGGAGTATTCGTTTCATGAATTCTAGGCAAATCATATATCCTAGGAAGCTGGGAATCCACAGGACGAATTCTATCATACTCTTGCTTAGAAAGAAATTTTCTTTTGTGAAATTCAAGAAGCCATTTTTTAAACTTAATTTCCGTCTTGTAGGTGTCATTAGACGAGATATCATCTGACTTTTTTGACGTCGTCTAATATAGTAGACATTTTGGCAGAATGGGCAGAATAATTAAGAATAACTACACCTGAACTATTAGGTCTAACAATGTAAGAGGAGGCACGGTGGAATAATGGGTAGCGGCTCGGATTGAGGAATCGGAGAGCCGAGTTCGAATTCCAGTAGAATCCATTACATTCACTTACACACCTAATACACATTGGAAAGGTATGAATCCTCTTCTTCTTCCCAGCTATAGGCAAATATCAGGACAGATCGGATTCTATAGTTTTGGATGGTAACTGGTCTATTACAGAAAGAAATGGCAACCTACTTTGGGCAAAATCTGCCTCGTCAGTCATGTATCGAAAGATACATTATCGCCTACGCGTGTATCACATAACATAACTGCCTGAATGAAAATATCTGTTCTGGATTTTAATAATTTTGCCAGAAGAACTAATTGAAATCAATGAGCAATATGATTTAGCGATTTTCTAAGCCCGGCTTAGATGTGGCAATAGGCCGAAAGCATGGGGCACCCAGTGAGGATCGAACTCACTCGTAATTGATCTAGCAAGACAAGGTTTATAACCATTACGCCACGTCGAGGTGCCGATGAGAAATTTGATTTATGCGGACTTTAAAGTAACCTAAACATTGGAAGAAGGCGTGGCAAATGTTCATTCAATTGAGAGTATAATATTTCAAATTCGCTGAAAGACGAAGAGACGGCTACATTTAACCGTTTCGACAGTGAAAGGGTGAGAGCGAGATGCCAGCCTAATAGAACGCTTATCTATATACCGAGGAGGGATACAAAAATCTAAACCCCTGGACAAGACCAATTTATCAGTATCATATAAGCAATAATTAGACAAATTAAGAATGTTTATCTGATGTAATCCGTGAACCGAATTTCCTTTTTATAGAAAATTTATGTGTCCTAGGGTTTTAGAAATGGTTCTGCTTTTCGTGAAGATATCACCTTTCTACAAATACTTAGAAAATGAAATTTATCAAAGAAGGATAATGTAGACAAAACATTGCTCCAAAGTGATTGGTACTGAATTTTTATGGAATTCAATATTTCGAAATAATACGAGGAAAGCACGTTCAATATTAAAAGAGTTTCGGCATCTTATCTTTGAGATGCGCTAACAGATTTTTTTTTAAGCGTTTCACCCCAAGCAAGGCGGGAAGCCACTAGCACGCAAGGGGTTACAGAGATTTGGAGTGAGAGCAAATAGGAGTGATAGAGGAAATGATGAAGAGAAGGATAGGGGATAGATCAAAGCATCTGGAGACGTCAATTGACATTACATTTGAATAGTCGGAGATTATAGCTATCAGGGAAACAGGAAAAGGGGAGGGAGTTCCACAGGTGAGAGGTGTAAGACATGAAGCTATTGGAGTAGAAGAGACGGCTACATCTAACAGTTTCGACAGTGAAAGGGTGAGAGCGAGTGACCAGCCTAGTAGAACGCTTAAATTCATGAAGCCTGGGAACCAGCGAAAGCAGCTCATCGGAGCAGTTAACATGAAAGTATTTGTATAATAGACAGAGTTGGGCGATGGCTTGTTTGTGAGAGAACAACTGCAGATGAGATGTCAGATCAGGGCCAATTATATTGCATGTCCGTCTCTGTATTTTATCAAGGACCTTGAAACAAACAGAAGGGGGACCGGACCTTATATGACAGCAATACTCCATGCAAGGGCGAATGGTTGATTTGTAGATTTGAAGGATCGATTTTGGCGAGAAAAATTTCCTGGCGCGACACAGGGAGCTAGCTTTTCTTTGCGGTGGACAAAGCTACCATGGACGATGGTATTGTTGAGAATACTGATGAAGTATCATCCGTTTGAGGGGTAAATAACGGTTCGTGCAATTTAAGATTAAGTTTCTGAAGTCCTGATCCCAGAATAATGCCATTCAATCATGTTTCTTTAAGTTTAAGAACCCTTGTGCTCTATGGCCAATGCTCGGGAAGATATAAAATAGCGGTGATAACACACTTCTTAAATAGAACACACAAAAATTCTTCTTCTCAAAGAATATTTCTGAGCTAATTAAAACGCATAAAACAAGAATTAGTCGACAATAATTTCTCCAACTACATCACTGATAAACAAATACAATTATTCTTACAAAAAATACACGACACCCGTAATAAAATTACCACATAACAAAACTTCAACATATTTTACTGCAACCTGATGCAAAATGATTATAAGCAGGGTGGATTCGCTATACAAAGAATATGTCTACCGTAATTCACGAAAAACATGCAAGATTTATAATATATTAGCAGCCATACCCAGCGGGTGGATAAGAAAAAGCGTTCAGTTAGAATGTAGAAAAAACAGCATCATCTTTAAATGCAACAGAGTCTACCTTCAATTACTTTAAAGTACTTTCATTAAAAAAACATTTTGAATTAATGCAGTTACTGATATAGCAGAAGTAGTCTATATTTATTCAATCGAAGTTAACCGAGGACATGAAGGGGTAAAACAGGCAACGTGAAGACCCACTTCAGGCCACAATTATTTTGGAGTTTTTGAAATTTAATTTGTCAGTGTGCTACCAGGGATGTAAAAGAAGATACATTTATAAAGCAATTGTTAGGTTTGATGACAATTGGTTCAAAGATAAACGAAAAATAAGAGAGAAAATCAGTAAAAATCGCCATTTTTCGTTATTTACCCGGGTTTTAATTATATGGGCGGACTCAATTATCAAGTGAAATGACTGTTAAACATTCAAGTTATTGTTGGCTACAATTGAGTGAAGTTTGTATTAGACAGCTTGAAAGTTGCGGGAGTCTTTAATTTAAAATTTGTGTTGAAATTGACTTTCCGTTTTTCGCAGCTTTTCGCTAAACTCAATGGAGTAGAAATAAAAATGAGGTAACTTTGCGCTTGTTATTATTTAAGTAGCCTACATATCGAGTTTGAATGAAACCGGAGAAAAAATGTTGAATTCCTCGAATTTGATTGGCTTTATCGATTAGAGATATTTTTAAAGAATTATTGATTTTTTACACTAAGAACCTGTCTCTTACATTATACAATGTATGTGCCAAGTTTGGTCAAAATCGGTTGAATGAGCCTCGAGTGAAAAGGTATCACACATACAGACAGCCAAACAGACGCACACACATACTCTGTTTTATATATATAGATTACAGAAAATGGAAGACCTCAAAACTTGTTATCCCGAATCAAAATAACCCCATTAAATCTAAACTAGTAATGAACAATATAGTAAATGGTGGAAAAACAATAAAAATATAAATCTTCCTTGTCGGCCGTATTTAATGAAAGATATATATATATATATATATATATATATATATATATATATATATATATATATATATATATATATATATATGTGTGTGTGTGTGTGTGTGTATGTATTTCATTAAAGACGACAAATTGCTACGATTAAGCTTTTTATTTCATTTTTCTTGTGTTCGAACAAGTGTCTTCTTTTCTGGACACAGAGCGTGTAGAAACGGTCCAAATTTTCCATAATTCCGAGCGCTTTAGGCTACACTTTCAGCCATTATCAAGGATGATTTTATTTTTGCTTTATAATTGGATGTATGGGTTGTGTGTATGTCTCTAGAGTTATAGGGTTTTTTTATTTTCCGAAGACAGCACATTTTGACCGTGTTCGTAGTTAATATTATTGAGTGTTGGCTTTTTCGTTTTTATCACGAAGACTTCTATTATTTTTAATCTTATTTAGATGTGGATGAAGTTATTACGTTTGTATGTTTTACTAGCACGTTTCGAATGGAGCCTGGTAAGTTTGTGTGTATGTTTAAATGGTTTCTAATCGAGCTATGGTCGGACAAATATAACTTCGATTTGAACAGAAAGACTGTCCCTTAAGGTGCATTTGAACTCATAACTAAAGTTTGTTCGTTGTAATTTTGATTTTGCTGGTGTGTAACTTTTTAGGATGAGGTTAGCTGTTTTAATTGTTATATATATAATAGAAAGGCGCGTAAGAAGGATGATTTTCTCATGGGATTTATTCAGGGAGACCAGGCTAAGTGAAACAGAAGTCTTATTAAGATTTAGTATCGGTGGGCACGATATTAACAGCATATGCAGAAACAGAAAGATGAATGTGAAAAGGCCAAAACAAGGTATTAAAGAAAAGCGAGAGATTGGTTTATTTGGTTCTGTTTTACGACATATCATCCTGAATGGGTTATTTAATGCCGACAACATTTTTATTGCTGGTAATATTTTGTTTCTGGTAATATTTTTCCTTCAAAATTGTATTGCTGGTAATAATTTTTTTCAAAAACGTATTGCTGGTAATAGTTAAATATTTTCCCATAGCTGGGACCCTAACAGGTGATACCACCCTGGGTCAGGGTGGACCTGGGAACACCAGCAATTAAGCGGTGGTTCCACGCTCCTCAAAACCTCCTGATCAGAGGCCTTGCTGCTGGATGTAGTTTATCGTCTTACCCAGTTACTCGTCTTGAGAATACCCGAGTCTTTAAGCTTGGATGAGCGTGTGTTGTAATGAAAAAAAGGCTCGGAATTGGAAATAGATGAGCCGAGTTCCAATTCCAGTCGAGTTCGTTATATTCACTTCCGGGCGTATTAGTCTTGAGAAAGGTGTGGTTTGGTCTGGTTTATTTTGTTTTACGGCATATCAACCTCAATGGGTTATTTAATGCCGACAAAATTTTTTATTGCTGGTAATATTTTGTTTTGTGAAAAATCTGTTTCTGGTAATATTTTTCCTTCAAAATTGTATTGCTGGCAATAATTCTTTTCGAAAATGTATTGCTGGTAATAGTTAACTATTTGCCCATAGATTTGACCCTAACAAGTGCTACCACACTAGGTCAGAGTGGACCTGGTAACACCTGCAATTAAGAGGTGATTCCACGCTCATCAAAACCGCCTGATCAGAGGCCTTGCCACTGGATGTAGTTTATCGTCTTACCCTGGACGCGTATGTAGTTTAACGTCTTACCCAGGACGAAGAAAGGTATGATTACACCTCCTCAACTATGGGTTAATTAATCAGACTTGTATCGGTAAATCATTATTATCTTCCGAAAATGTTTATAACCTAAAAATATTTCTGACTTTAAATGAACTACGAAGGGTTGATAAGCCGTAAAAAATGAATCAATAAAAAATAGTTTTGCTGATGGTGTAATGGTTAACAGGTCGGATATCAAGTTTCCAATTCACATCGGGTTTGTTATATTCATCTACGTACAAATACGCTTGGGAAAAGTAAGAGTCCATATCTTCTCCTCCCAACCATGGGTTAATTAGTAAAAGTTAGAAAATCATTATTATTTGCAAAAAATTATTTTCTCTCAAAATTTATTATTATATCTAAAAAAAAGTTTTTCTTTCCAAAGATTAGTAGGACTTAGTAAATCATTATTACCTCCAAAAATTCTTATAAGCTAAAAATATTTTCGTGTTTTAAATAACCTGCAAGTGGTTGATAAACTATACAAATAAATCCTTCATTATTGGTAATCCGTTCTGTTTAGGTTGCTTTATCAGCTTTCGTGCGGTGATATTATAAGAAATTGAAACAAGAAGAACACCTATAATTTGAATCAGAAAGCGGCCTTTCTGGGTAAATAATGAGGAAAGAATGTTTAGAATACTTGCCAACCACCGGATGAAAGAGGGAAACGACGTGTAACCGACCGAAACTGGCCTGTGTTTAAATGGATAGCAGAAAGAGTGAATAATAACAGGAGTAATAATAATAAAAGAAAATCAAAACAAATGTTGAGGAGAGCTAAAACAAAAAGATAGAAAATTTTGGAAAATCATGATCACCTTCGTGCTGTATGTAAATAGTACTGAGAAGGGTAGGAAGACAAGAATGGTTTTCGTTAAAAAAAACAGTATAACAGAAAGAGATTATCTGTTCTGTCAAATAGAAAGTGAAGTGAATTTTTGAACAATTTCTAAATGTATTTGATAGCCATATTTCTTGAGGAAAAGAGAGAACGTATCCAACACAGCCTTTATAGATACACGTATAATTACAAAAAGACTGATAACCAAGCATAGATAGATAGATAGAGAGAGGGAGAGTGAGAGAGAGAGAAAGAGAGAAAGAGATAGAAAGAGGCAAACAGACAGACTGAGCGTAGAAATAAAGGTACGAAGTACTTAACACCAAATTGTCTAATGATGGGTAAGTTTTAATCAATGTCGTTACAGCAATAAACAATGTAGACTTTGATTAAAAGATACGCAAAGAGACAAGTCGGCAATAAAATAATTCTACGAAGCATTCACAGGATGTAAAAGGAAAATAGATAAAATAATAGCCTCATGTACAAATATATATATATATAGAGAGAGAGAGAGACAGACAGAGACAGAGAGAGAGACAGAGAGAGAGAGACATAAAGAGAGAGATCCTCTTGGCGAAAAGAGAAAAGTGGTTTCCCATTTGTATTACGGTTTGGGATTCTTCGTTTTCCCTCTCTTAAACTGTTTGTTATGGGACCTTACCTATAACGACAGAGTGAAATCTTCCTGACACTATAAATACTGCGCCTCTCAAGAGAGAGGGACGGGTCGGAATCGAGTCATGAGCAGTCTCTGACTGTTTGCGACATCTGTCGAACTCTCCGTCTCGGCGGGGACAAACTCGGACCTGCTTTGCCGCAGGGCAAAGTGCCGTTCGGGGAGGTAGACAGTCCCTGAACCCATTTATACGGGTTCTAAAAAGGGCATATTTTTGGCCGAGCCTACTGGCTCGGAGAAGTCACATTAAGCCGGCCTTGTGCCACATGCGACCCACGTGGGAGGGTTGTTAAATATCGAGACGGAATCGAGTCGTGAGCAGTCTCTGACTGTGTGCGACTTCTGTCGGACTCTCTGCTTTGGCAAAGAGGAACCCGGACGAAGCTTTCTTGTTTTCATGGATTTAACGTTTCAAAGTCCTTTAGCACGTACTCACGAAGAATTAGGCATTTTTTTATTGATGATGGTTGCTCCCCTTTGATTTGAAGGCTCTCCAAATATGTTAATTATCTTCTTGCGGTATTGACAGATCCAGTTCTGCATGGAAATAAGTATATATGTGTAAATCTCTTGAAACCAATAATGGCTATGAAGGTTGTTAAGTGACTAAAGCTTAATTCCATCAGTATCACGACTGAAATAGCTGGACTTTTCTCACCAATGGTCGCCATTAACTGTAAGAAAACTTGGGTGTAAATGTGTAATGTCTTGTGCTACACGTATTGTTGAGAACGTATTCGTTTCTTACGACTTATAAACGTTTTGAAGGTTATTTAAAACCTGAAATCTTTTTAAATTGTAAGAATTTTAGATAGATAGTTTACCAATGCAATGTTGACCATGTTCACCATAGTCTATGAATATAGAATCCAATGCAGTACGTAATCTGTTCAATGATACAACGTTAAAGATTAACACTCACGAGTCAGACACTCTACTGAATCTGACTATATCGCCAATACCACCAGCAGCTGTTCCGTAATTCGTCAGTCTTCGATATCAAAGGCTGGCAGTGAATATTCCGGAAAAAACATGGCCGACTTTCTACACGTCGCACTGAATATTTTGAGCCTTCTGATTGGTTAAATTTCTATTGGCGAACTATAAAATGAGTTATCTCATTTTGGCTGGCTCTCTAGTACACCAACTTACCCAAAAACTCCAACATGCAAGTCGGGTTAATTAACCCATAATTGGGAGAGAAAAGGTGCATGAATACCTTTTTCCATGTCGCGTAAGAGGCTAGTCTTCA
Organism: Acanthosepion esculentum; assembly: GCA_964036315.1. Classification (NCBI taxonomy): domain Eukaryota; kingdom Metazoa; phylum Mollusca; class Cephalopoda; order Sepiida; family Sepiidae; genus Acanthosepion; species Acanthosepion esculentum. The sequence goes on from OZ038494.1 coordinate 57,907,500, forward strand.
TTTTCTGTTTGATTCTTGTCGAGTGATTGGACATGGTGAAATGTAATTGGCAGAAATGCTCAACTAACAGTCTTGACAAAGTTTACAATAAAGACGGAAAAAGAACAGGATAAAAAACAATAAGAAAGCATTATATGCAAGAGAAACGTAGGCAAAGCAACAGTAATAACGCAAAAAGTTTACAAAGTAAGAATGGTGTTAACACACAAAAATACATACAGACAAATGACTTCAGAATTTTGAAATCAAGACAAGAAAGAACAAGAAATGTAGCCCGAGGAATCAGAGATGTGGACTATTTATTAGCTACGAAGAAATCCCAGCATGCATCAGTACGATTTGTCTATAGAGTTGGTAAATGGGTAGCAGTCATACCTACATATTGAAGCTAACAACTTATTCTTTCTGAATTTCATGCCTATTTATTTTACTGTCAAATTACTAGTAAGAAATGTTTGCTCCTTATGCAATAGGCTCGACAAACACAACAAATCAATCTATAATGCGTTCTGACCTCAAGACAAGAAAGAACAAAAAAGTGGCCAATCTTATTGGCTCACAAGAAATCCCAGCATGCATCTGTGTGTTTGGTTTACAAATTTGGACAGTGCCGAGATTTTCCAGTTATTCCTAAACAGCCCTGAACCCATAACACATCTCTTTTTGGAAAATAAATCTACTAATTTTCGTAAAAATTGTCCAGCTGAAGAAGGCCGCTGAAGGGATCAACGAAAACGCTAAGTTAACAACAAAAGATGCACATAGAATTATTTCAATCATTGAAACGACATTTGTAACATTTGTATATGTCTTGCTATTCGTACGAGTATTTTCTTATTGATTGTTGTACCCATCATGTGGTTCGCACCGGCCGTCTTCAGGTGTCTTTCGTCGTACCACATGCTAGTGCCGGAACGAAGAAATTATTTCCTTGAGTTCCATGAAACCACAGGTAAGGTGCTTATTTGGCCTTTTCTTTGTTCGAATGTCATGTCACTTCAGGACGTAGGTTGTCGGTTCTACTTATTGCGTCGATATTCCTTACACTACCAGCACATCACTTTATTAATTAGTATAACTTGGTTGTTATTTTTTCCAGTAACCTTTCTAAGCAGAACGTGTATTTTATTCCAGGAATCAATCCGCGCCAGAAAACGTGCACCCACCTCTTATTTCAACTTCACCGGGTTTAACAATTCCAAGCGAATTTTGTATTCGCTGAAAAAAAAATGTCAGTTAAAAAATTATCCGATTTTATTTTTTCACGTTAAGATTAATGCCGCGTTAACCAAAACCCTTTGGTTTGCATGTGTCATCAACGTCGCTGTGCATGCGTGAAAACTTTAGCGCCCGTAGGCCGCGTAAATTCCCAGGTAGAGTATAAATGTATAGTGTGCACTCGTCATATTTTTGTTTTCAACCAAGATGATCAAACCCATCGAGAAGATATATTGCATCAAGTATTGCCAAAAGCTTGGTGATAATCAATCTCAAATTATCCAGAATATCCAGCAGGATTTTGGCAATGATACCATAGGAAAAAAACAATCGATTCAAGGAGCGTTACAACAGCTTCAACCATGTAATTTCAAACAAATATTGCTGCAGTTAAAGTTGCTAAGAATGTTGTGGACATTGTTACACACGTGAAGAGAGTTGCTGTCAATTCACCTCCAACAATAAAGATCGCTTAAAGTTTAATTTACGAGTGGATAGAACAAAAGATGTTTCTCACTTTTGAAACTGCATTTCCCTATAAAGCTATTTTAGAAAATTGATAAAATATGAAAGTGAAAACATTTTTTTCCCAGAGGAATGGCAAGAAAAATGTTAAACATTATCTATTTATTTAATTGTTTGTTTACAAGATTATTTATTTATAATCTGTAATTAATCATAACTATACGAAAATTAAGTTTCTGGTTTGGTTTTGGAATTTTGCGGTCATGCTTTGGTCTTTAAAAAATACGTCTCAAATTCAAATGTTACGATTTAATTAAATTTTTTAAAAATATCCTTTTCAAATAATACAAATTACAGAGGGTGTATACAATAATACCCGTATCCAGAGAAAAACCGTTCTATTGAAACTTTATATGTGTGCTACATACCTTCAAGACGTTTGCGATCATAGCTGTCCGCAATCTGGTTTCTTTGCGGCTCTTAGTAAATATCATCTCCTTGCTATCCCTCCTAAATACGGTTCGACCAACCATTTACACAAGCTCGTTGTGATTCACCTACAGGCTTTGTAGTGGTTAGCAAGCTTGTCTTGCTAGATTATTTACGACTGAGTAGTGATTTCTATCCTCACTGGGGGCCCAATACTTTGTGGCCTTGTACCACATCTAAGCTACGCTTGGAAAATCACTACTCAAGCTCGTTGTGTAGGCTATGCGCTGTTTTCCTCTTTCACACTTGCCTCACTATGTCCACTGAGTGTCAATTTTTCGAAACCCTCTTTCCTCATTATCGTGATTTTCCAAGCGTAGTTCAGGTGTGGCACAAGGTCGAAAGTAGGGGCACCCAGTGAGGATCGAACTCACTACTCAGTCGTATATGATCTAGCAAGGCAAGCTTCCTAACGATTACACCACGTCGACGTGCCCCCTCTTTACACATTATATGTTCTAGAATTGTCAATTTCCTTCTCGTTTCCATTTTCTCTCGAAATTCATTGTTGCTAACATTTCTTTCTCAGCATCATTCTGCAGAACCATATTTTTGTTACTTCAATGCTCTTCATCTGCGACGAGATTGTCCATCATTCCCTGCTGATCGAGGACTGATATTAAATAACAGTGCAGTACTCTTTTCTTTGTTTTTAACGAGATTTTCCGGCTTCTTAATTATTTGCTTAGCTTTTGAAAAGCAAGTTTTCTCAATCGAATGCATTTAATTCGAAGAAATGTATGATTCTTATATATAATAATGAACAATTTAAGTTTTCTGCATGTATCTTACGAAATACGTAATATTTACAGATTAATTTGTTCTGAATCGAAATGTAAAACAGCAGACCAGCATCAAATCCCATAGACATTACGCCTTTATCCGACTGAATTATCAGGACTTAACCTGGTGTTTCTGCAGTCTATCAGGCCACTGAGAAAGGTGTAAACAATGAGGAGATTTACAACTTTCTAGCAGTGTGTCTGTCCCCATTCACATAAATGCAGTAGAAAATACTGTATGTTGGCCTGCAGTTGGAGATTCGTCTCCAGCTGTGCTGGTCAAACTCTCTTCCTGCCGGCAGAAAGGATACCCAGAAGATGATATATCGAAGGGCAGTCTCGTCTCGGGAACAGCTACCCGTTTTATACGAGGTCTACTGAGAATTTTTAGTCGAACCTACGGGCTCGGATACCCCATATTAAATTCAGCCTTGTGCTACATCTGACAGCGTGGGACGGTTGGTAGATATCCTGCAGTTGACGAGTCATTGCGAAAATCACTCGGCTCACATCTAGCAGTTGACTACTACTTCTACGCGCCACTGGCGAATCTTATATGTGTTGTTCTTGTCTTAAGTATTATCGTTCATTACCAACCGTTGTTTGATTATTCTATTCATTAATCTTCCCTAGGTTACGACACTTAGCTTCCTCGACAGTCAGTAAACATATGGGATTAACACACAAATTCATAAAATAATAAGACAAATAAGAGTAAGCAAAATGATTGACGTAACGCTTCGAATACTTTACAATAATTACATAAGAGCGGGAATTAAGAAACGAAAAGTAAAGACATCGTGTTTAACAAGATTTTGACAGCATATAATTTCGACGAACATCTTAAGATACCCATTCTGAAAAACAAACAGAATCCACCGACCATTCACCGCTTAAACGCATGATGATAATTACATATGCAAACTACTAACGTCCCATCACGGGTGGATGAACCATATAACAGGAGAGTTTCATAATAATTATTCTAGAGTATTTGATTAATTGCTTTTACTAACTAATCAAGTAACGGAAAATTTCAAGATTAGCACGATCACTATCATGTTAATCATGGCGGTGTTTCATTCGCTTTGACGCGTTGATTACCAGCACAGACGTTTTTCCGAAGAAAATATTTAATATTTTTATACTTGCAACCAATTTTAAACATAACTTGACGAAGACAGGTATACTGTGGAAATATCGTTAACTTTTCTTTTTCTCTTCTTATGATCTTTTCTAAGTGTTAATAATAATAACAATAATAATAATAATAATAATAACAGCAACAACAACAAGGATTATAAATATAATAATAGGTTATTTCGGAATTTTGCAGCCTTGTAATTTTATACATTAAGTTATATTAACCATAGCTATTTTCTACAATGATGTTCATCCTGAAAAAGGCACAAGAGCTACTCTAGGTAGAGAATTACAGAGTAAGAGGCACAGTTTATGGGGATATGTGGAGAAGATAGCGGTTGACTCCAGACTTGAACAGATTAAGACTGTAGTGATCGGAGAAGCACCCTCGTGGGAGTCATTTCCACAAAGCAGCTGCTGGTGAGAAGAATCTTCTCGATTGGAATTTACATCTCATTAATGGAATAGGAAGGGAATAAAAGTGGCTACAGTGTACGTGGCATGGCGAGTGTTAGCCATGAAGGTTGGGACTGGTGAAACTAAAGAATGTAGTGCATCTGAACACTTTCTATGGAAATAGCCATAGAACAGACTTTCGACCATTCGTCTGTGAGAAAGGGATTGCAGGGTAGAAAAATAATTCGTCACCCAAAAAGGACGCGGAGACACTTTTGTACTTTTTTAATTTTTTTTTTTTAAGCTTATCACCCCAAGCAAGGCTGGAGGCCACTAGCACGCAAGGAGTTACAGAAGGTTTGGAGGAAGAGCAGATAGGAGTGGTAAAGGAGAGGATGTGGAGAAAGATAGTGGATCGATCAAGGCAGGGGGTTACAGAAAATTTGGAGTGAGAGGAGATAGGAATGAAAGGTGAAAGGATGTGGAGAAGGGAAGTGGATAGATCAAGGCAACTGGAGATGTCGATTGACGTTACACTTAAATGGTTGGAGATTGTATTTTGTCAGGGAAACAGGAATAAGGAAGGGAGTTCCACAGGCGAGATGTACTCTATCGAGACTGGAAAATGAAGACTGGCCAGCTCCTCTCCAAATATGGTAGTATTACCCCATTTTCGGCTTCGGCTGGCTCTTGAACATGTAGAGGCTGCCAGAATGTGCCAGATACTTACTGGAACGGTACAGGGAATCGACCGTTATTTCAGCATCATCAGCGGTGGGTCGTTAATACGAGTTCAACATGAAGTCTGGGTTGAGTCCCAATAGGTGCTCCAGGTAGGCGCTTCCACGAGGGAGCACCTATTCATCGTGACCGGTGAAGGTTGTTCCCGCTCGGTGATGATGTCACATTACCTGTTTGGTTTTCGAGGCATTGAATGTGACTCCACTGAGCTAGGTCAGAGGAGATATCAACTGCCAAGCTAATGTCAAGCCTATTTACTTTTCTCTGTCTTCTTTTACAAATACTTTCATGGTAACTGCTCCGATGAGCTGCTTTCGCTGGTTCCCACACTTCATGAATTTAAGCGTTCTCCTAGACTGGCATCTCGCTATCACCCTTTCACTGTCGAAACTGTTAAATGTAGCCGTCTCTTCTACTCCAATAGTTTTATGTCTCGCACTTCTCGCCTGTGGAAATCCCACCCTTCTTCCTGTTTCCCTGGTAGCTATAATCTCCAACTATTCAAGTGTAATGTCAATCGACGTCTCCAGAATGCCTCGATCTATCCCCTATCCTTATCTTCATCCTTTTCTCTATCACTCCTATTTGCTCTCGCTCCAACTCTTTGTAACCCCTTGCGTGCTAGTGGCTTCCCGCCTTGCTTGGGGTGAAACGCTTAAAAAATGATACAAAAAGCTTATTTCGTAATATTAAATATTTTTACCTTTACACATATACATACAATAAATCTTTTTTTTAAATTATAAAATAAAAATAAAAATAGGAAATATGCATAAATTTTTGCATCATGGGGTTTTAACACCCCCGCTTGTGAATATGTGGTATTTTGGTAAATATTGGATTGGATGAAGAGTGGTGTGGTGAATACGTAAATTCTAGTTAATGAATTGCTCGTGAATCAGATTAGCTAGGTTTAATATAGTCAGTGACGACCAGCCTGGCCCTATTTTCCCTTGTGCCAAAATTGTATGTAAAAGTACAATAAAAATACACATATATTAAACATATCGTATTTCGGAATGTTAAAGTTTTTCGGCATTTATACATAAAGTTTTAATAAATAGACTATTCGGGAATTTTAGACATCTGTATCTTTATGTAAGCAACTTTAACCATCTCAGCTTTTAGATAATGACTATGGTCTGTATATACAATATCCAAAAAGCAGCCAGTATATTATGGGTAAATGCTTTAGTTATCTACAATACATATCTTTCAATACTAAAACGCAAAATCATATGTCCATTTCACATTTCAAATAAAACATTTCAAGGAGAATAAAATATGTCATGGGAACGTAAAGTATCTCCATGGAAGAAGCAGCGGCCTAATAAAATAAATCTACGGGACTAAACATGATTGTTTATGACAAATAATGGCGGACAAAAATGGCAGAAAGCAGTTTTATTGCTATATGTTAGCAATAAAACTATTTTGCTCCATAATCTTTCCCAAGTTTTAATTTGCTATGTTCCTTTACGTTTGCGGGCTATAATGTTTCTGCAAGCATCTTCGTTAGGTTAAAGAAGATTATGTTCACAAAGACTGCCGGTGAATTTTTTAATCGGCTTAGAGAACCATTTTTTGCCTTCCATTAGCATGTCTGATACTAAGTTCCAGCAGAGTGGCTCATTGCGCCTTTTCGGTTTATAGTTTCTCACTGAAATGAAGCTAGATCAACTGCTAGATCTTCTGACATGAAAATGTGTTCAATGTGGCGTTCTCGACACTTTTTCTCGCCACAGTCTATCTTACATAGTTGTAAGTCTACCATCCGTCCAAGGATTGAATATTGTTGTCACACCTGCTCGTTTTTGTTTTTTTTATTTGTTTTTTTTTTTTGGCTATGTATCTCGAGATTTCTGTCTATATTGCTGAGATGAGGTATTGTAATAATTTACATTATTCATATTGTTCGGACTAGGGCACCTCGAGGCGGTGTAGTGGTTAGCAAGCTTGTCTCGCTAGAACAATTACGACTGAGTAGAGAGTTCGATCCTCACTGGGTTTCCCCTACTTTCGGCCTTGTGCCACATCTAAGCTATGCTTAGAAAACCACTATATTGTTTGGACTATTGTCCACATTTTTACAGTCATGTAGGGAAAATCAATAATAACAACAAAATTGCAACTTGAGCTTTGGTAAAAAAAATTTTACTGAGAAATTACGTTTATAAGTCCGCCCAACTTGCCATACACTTGTGTCCTTAAGGACACATAGTCTAGTGGGTAAAACCGTTGTTTAGATCCAGTGACTTCAATATTTGCCTACGGCAGCGGTGAACAAACAACTTGGAGCGTTGAGTTAAAGGGAGATAACTGAGACATCCGGAAGAGGCATGGTGGAACTAGAACCATCGACCCCTTGGACGAAATAAAGGATTTAGTTCGAAATTCAAATAACCTGAAGAATATCGGAACGTACAACGGCCGAAACGTCGTGAACGTGACAATAATGTTGAGAACAGTCCGAACAATGGAAATAATGTAAATTATCTAGAGATTCTTGACAAAAGCCAATTAAGAATATGCTATATGAAGAAAATGTCCTGACTTGGCATCTCGTCTCCAGTCCGTTTGCCACTGACGTGATGTAAGTAACTGCGCTGTTTCTATGCATATTTTTATGTTAACTGTTCTGATGTGCTTTCGTTTTGGTGGCGCGAATTGACGGAGTTACGCCTTCATTTCCGAAAATGAATAGTCTGAAATAAAAATGATCTCTACCTCGCACCACAACTGATCTACAACTGAGCTACAAATATGTCACACCGCCTGTCAGAGACCCCCTCTAAGTCAGGAAAGTAGTGGGAGGGAGCGAAAGAAACAATTTGCCAACTACCGATTACGAGTACTTTAAAAATGTCGGGATAGCAGAAAAAAACCCATGTCATTAACGCAGTTTTAAACGCAGAACTTGATGAGTAGTTCGGTTTCATCATTTTACATTTGAAAATCTGGAATGATTGGGATCATTTTCACTCTGATAAACCATCATCTCCATTTCTTGTATATTATTGTATATTCTCATTCAAACTACTTCTTCCTTTGGCTTATCGTAATTTATCATATCTTCTTTTGCGTTCTCTTCTTCTACAAACTCTTTCAATATTACTTCTGCCTTAGTCTTCACTTTATTTTCCATTATTTCTTCCTCTTATATTTTTTCTCATTATATATATATATATATATATATATATATATATATATATATATATATATATATCAGTCAGTTATGTACCATGCGTGATACACGCTTACGCGATCATGTATCTTTCCATATAAGACTGACGAGGTGGAATTTTTCCCTTTAGTAGGTTGCGATTTCTTTCTGCTGTAGACAGGTTGCCAGCCAATGCCATAGAAGTCGGTCTGTCTTAATATTTACCCATAGCTGTGGGGGGAGAAGTGGGGGATTCATACCCTTTCCAAGAGTATTAGCACGTAAGTGAATGTAATGGATTCCACTGGAATTCAAACTCGGCTGTCCGACTCCTCAATATATATATATATATATATATATATATATATATATATTACATGAATCATTCATACAAAAAGCAGATAGGGAAGTTAATGATATAAAGGGCGAGAATACATCTTCGCAAACAAATTTATTAAGATACATTAATCCCGAACCTGTAGATGAATGTTATGATCTCTGTTTTTAATAAATTCCAGTTGCATAAGGTCTTTTTATACGAGTACATTCGTCTGTTCATACAGACATCATCAGGTATGGAAATAAATTTGTTTTTTACATCCAGGGACAAGATTATATGTGATTCGAAATATGTTTTTTTTAGAAATGTGTTATTGTTGACGTTAAGAAATTTTGGAGCGTGCGGTCGCAACGCTGAGGTTGAATTTTATTTAAATTTAAGAGTATGCGTTTTTGTACTAATATAGTAATATGAGAATTCTTTTGTAGGGGTAGTTTTTTCCAGTCAATATGGCATGAACTAAATTGTTCAATAAATAGAGGAATGTCACAGTTATTATCCGAAAGTTGCACGTCGGATCAGTTTCTTTTAATATCAAGTATGTGGTGCAGTTCAATTTATATTACATGAATCATTCATAGAAAAAGCAGATATGAACTATCTGCTTTTTGTATGAATGATTCATGTAATATAAATTTAACTGCACTACATACTTGATATATATATATATATATATATATATATATATAATTTAATATATCTATCTATCTATCTATCTATATGTATATATATATATATATATATATATATATATATATATATATATATATATATATATATATATGTATATATATACGAGGGGGGGGGGCCCAAAAAGTAACCGGAATCGTTTTCTGTGTGACAACCCGTAGTAGTTCAGGCTTCCACCACTAGATGCCACTTGAGGCAACCCCCAGGCATCAGTCTGATAACTGGTATCATCGGGGGAAGAGTACAAATTCACGCCGCCTTTTCGTCTATTTTTTACCATGGCTGAACGGATGCTTGTCGTAAACTGAAAGAACAGTTGGAAGTTGATTCAGACCTTATTTTCGAAGGTCATCACCGGTGACGAAAGCGGGTGCTATGGCTACGACCCGGAAACGAAGCAGCAATCAAGTCAGTGGAAGCATCCAACGTCACCACGACCCCCAAAAGCGTGTCAAGTGAAATTCAATATCACGACGATGCCGATTTGTTTCTTTGATGTGAAAGGAATTCTCCACAAAGAATTTGTTCCTCCTGATCAAACTGTTAACCAGGCTTTTTACTTTGAAGCCCTGAAGCATTTTCGAAACAAGATGAGACGAAAACGCCCTGACCTGTTGCAAAGTGAGGGTGGTGGTTGCATCACGACAATGCGCCAGGGCACACCGTCTTGAGTGTGGGACAGTTTCTGACCAAGAATGGCATCATCCCACTTACCCACCCTCCCTATTCACCCGATCTCGCCTCCTGCGATTTTTTTATTCCCCCGAATGAAGAAAGCCCTGAAAAGAAAAAGTTTTGCAGATGCGGAAGAGGTTAAGAAGAAAACGACGGAGTCATTTAAAAACATAACTTCACAAGAGTTCCTGGACTGCTTTGAACAGTGGAAAACACATCTGGTCAGTTGCATTACTTCAAATGGAGAATACATTAAATGAATAAAATTATATGACACAATTCCGGTAACTTTTGGTTCCCCCCTCATATATATATATATATACATATATATATAAATTTAATATATATATATATATATATATATATATATATATATATATATATATATATATATATATATATATATATATATATATATATATAATTTATTTTTTTAAATAAACGGAACTAATTACATTTATAAACAGAAAATATATTAAATATTTGTCGGACTTAGTTCATTTCATATATTGTTATGTTTAGGTCCGTTTCCTGAGCAGATATGATCGTTCGGGAAAGATCGTCGAAGATTGGTTGTTTATAAACAGTAATTTGGACTTTGCTAACCAGACGCTTTCAGTGTAGCTGAATAGTATAGCAAGTGAGATCAATTGACGGTTCAGTATAGATTCGATTCCTGTCGGTGAATGCATATTTTCTAGGAAATTTCTCGAACATTCAAGCCGGTAAATATAATTAATACCATTTTTTTTTTTTAAATACGGCAGTTACCTAAATAAATTGTATTTATTAAAAATAACGTATGAACAAAAATATATTAAATGACTGTCGGACTTAATCCATTTCAATATATATATATATATATATATATATATATATATATATATATATAAATATATATATATATATATATATATATATATATATATATATATATATATATATATATATTTATATATATATATATATATATATATATATATATATATATATATATATATATATATATATATATATATATACCGATTTTCTACTAACCCTAAGATAGTTCTTTGTCTTATGAACTACTTTCTTTCATTTTTTCTTTCCTTCTTTCTGTCGTTCGTTCTATCAATTCATTTTTATATTTTCGGTTTTCTTTCAACTACCCCTAAAATTTATTCCCGTCTTTTGCAGAATCTTCTTCTTCTTCTAGTTTTTCTTTCATATTCTCATTAAAAACTATATTTTCTTTGGACATATCCCCATTCATTATACTGATTTCTTCTCTTCAAATATTTTGCTTTGTTCATTCATACATACACACACACACACACGTATATAATATATATATATATATATATATATATATGAATATGAATATTGCGCAACACCTAGTAGAGAATATAGCCTGTGCCAAGTCGTATACGAAAGAGTGGTTCAAAATTATTCACATAGCTAGTTCCAACAATCATTTGAAGATTTTGGAATCAATCTGTATAGGGTTACGGAAACCTTCTCTTTGCCGCCAGTAGGGTATGCAAAGTCCCTTAATTTGTTGGAGGATATTTTATTTTAACTGTCCCTCGCTAATTATTTACACGCAATTTCCCCTCCCCTCGTTATAAGTATATATACTTATACGTTTTTGATTTTAGCGTGTTTTTCCCCTTCTTTTTTTGTTTTTTTGCTCTTCATTTTCATTGCTGTTCTTTTCGTTTAATTTATCAATTTTTCCAACGATTTTCTTCTGATGAGATGGTGGACGAAATGGCCTTAGGGACTGTTACCATTAATAAAATCCTTATTTTTAAAATAATATATATATATATATATATATATATATATATATATATATATATATATATATATATATATATGTCGCACATATACTACTGGTGTTTGCCCTTGTGTCACATTTAAGATACGCTTAGAAAATCGCCATATAGTTCTGGTGTTAATAAAGCAGTGCTCCATGTGATAAAACAGAGGTATAAATTATATATTAATAAATATGCATATTATATATTAATAAATATACTTTACCGGTACCACGACTGCACCAATATTGCGGTAACCAGATATTTTTAGTACAAATTTGAAATACGTACCGGTCATTCTATACTCAGCGCCTGAAGACTGCGTTATGCATGAAACTCCGAGTCGTTCTACCAGTGAAGGATTATATATATATATATATATATATATTATATATATATATATTATTGTCATCCACAGCCAGACTGTTTCGCTGTATCACAGCTCATCAGTGTGACTAGACGAAACCTGATTGAATTGGCGTCAGTCGGATATTCTACCAGTAAGCCGTCGGCGCACGGGAGGGATGAATTTTAGCGTATTTATTTTTAGATTTAGATAAACACACAATGACTGACAGTGACTCAATTCTGCCGAAGAGTCTTGCTATATTAGCTTTAATAGTCACTGTTTACAAACACACGCTTCATTCCCACAGAGCTCAACCGAAATTAATTTTTCAGGAGCCAATATTATTGTCATCCACAGACAGACTGTTTAGCTGTATGTGTGTGTGTGTGTGTGTGTGTGTAGGCGTGTGTGTCTGTGTGTGCATATGTTTGTGTCTGCGTGTGTGTGTCTGTGTGTGTGTGTCTCTCTCTCTCTCTATATATATATAAGTATGTATGTATGTATCCCCGTTTTTCACTGATACAAATATACCGGTGTTTTTCGCCTCGTTTCCTTCTTTCTTTTTTTGGTCGTTCGTTCCATGAACAATGAGTTCATGGAACGAAAGAATTATATTTTCGCTTTTCTGTCATCTTCCCAACATTTCTCCTCCTATTCCCACTCTTCTTCCCTCTCTGATTTTCTTCTTCTTCTTCTTCTTCTTCTTCTTCTTCTTCTTCTTCTTCTTCTTCTTCTTCTTCTTCTTCTTCTTCTGTTAGCGTTCTTGCTTTAGTAGCAGCACGGAAATTATTAATAACGTACTAAGATAACTTGTAGAAATTCGTGTAATACAAGCAACAGTCGTAATAATGATGACCATAGTGTAACCGTTGAGATGACCTCCTTCGGCAATAACAAAAAGTAAAACGCAGTTCCAACTGAACTCTCTGACACAACGGCTCATCTGGGAATTTCACGTCGAAAGATTTGAAATGCGACCAGGAAAATCCGATATCGACGTGAGTACATGAAAGCGTGCCCATTCATCTTACTTTCGTGCCATTTCGTCCGACCTCACCGCAACAAACGCCTGTTTATTCCAAGGGGACAAAATTATTCCATTTACCGAAAAACTGACTGTAGATAATCAGCAGTCATGCGCGATAACGTTACTCTAATAAAGTTAGTCACTTTGCTTAATGGAATATCTTTTTATAGACCATATCTCTGAAAACCATATATTGGT
>OZ038494.1:57925974-58030974 GCA_964036315.1 Acanthosepion esculentum
TGTAGTATATTATATATATATATATTGTAGTATATATGATATATATATATTGTAGTATATATTATATATATATATATTGTAGTATATATTATATATATATATTGTTGTATATATTATATATATATATTGTAGTATATATTATATATATATATTGTAGTATATATTATATATATATATATTGTAGTATATATTATATATATATATATATTGTAGTATATATTATATATATATTGTTGTATATATTATATATTTTTTATATTTATTATTAGTATATATATATATATATATATATGTGTATCAGGCTGGAATTAGAAATCGGAGACACAAGAATACGTGTTCAAATATCTGACTTAACATAAATAACTTTAAAATACAAAACCATTTGAATAACAAATTTCTGGACTCTTGATTAATTGCTTTGTATTAATTGCTATTGTAAGTGACTCTATACATTAGTATAACTTATTGGAAGTAGAGGAATCGGATCAGATGTTCGAATTCCTGTCGGGTTCGTTACATTCACTTATAAAGTTCAGAAATTGGATGTAATTGGCAGCATATTTCATTCAAATAGGTTTGGTTAAATAATTTAGACATATAATGTCGATTCGTTTTCGTTTTGATCCTTTCAAGTTCACGGTTTAATTTCTTGGTAGCCTTAGATAATTGATTAAAAAAATAACAACATTTTCTTTCAAGTAGTCTTTATCTTCCCCCAAGTATTTTCGACCTCATCTGAGGCCATCTTCAGAGGCTTATGTTGTCTGTGTGTATGTATATGTGTAAATTCAAAACATTTCAACTGTTCATTTTTACTACTTACGCAAAAAGATTATATTGTATGAGTAAAACGGAAAAGTTACTTCTCTTATGCTGCGAAAAAATCATGTGAACTTTGAACTTTGAAATCTAGAATGCTGAATAAGCAGTAAATTCGGACATGTTTTGATTTTACAAAAAACATATACATACTAACATGAGATGATATAATTCTATATTTAATAAACGAAAATGAGTAGCTGATGTATGTACGTTATATATATATATATATATATATATATATATATTCATATATATATATATATATATATATATATTCATATATATATATATACATATATATATTCATATATATATATATTCATATATATATATATATTCATATATATATATATATTCATATATATATATTCATATATATATATATATATTCATATATATATATATATATTCATATATATATATATATATATATATATATATATATATATATATATATATATATATATATATAGTTCGTTGTATTAATAACTTTAGATAGGTATTAATCCATCGTCTAGTATGTGGGATGGTGTAAACCGATAACGACTTGAAAAGAGGAATCGGATCAGATGTTCGAATTCCTGTCGGGTTCTTTACATTCACTTATAACCTAACTTGGTTTGGGGATGTAGTAATTCTTTCAGGAAAGGTGATATTGGAAAGAATCCCGAAAGTAGATTTATATTTTTATAAAATTCAATAGCGGCACATTCGAGAATTCTTCTTCTAAGTTTCTTTTTTAATTAATGTGTTGCAATGTGTCTGCTAAGAAAAGTTTATCTTTTGATTTTATATATATATATATATATATATATATATATATATATGTTGTCATCCACAGACAGACTGTCTTGCTAATTCACATGTCATCAGTTTGATTGACATCCGATTGCCTCAAGCCGGGATCAAAATTCGTGTGATTAGAGACTCTACAACTAAACCACTGGCGCATGGCAGAGATGAAGGTGAATTTAGACGTATTTATTTTTAGATAAACACGCCAATGACTGGAAAACTCGATTCGTCTTAACGAAGAGTCTTGCATCAGCAGCAGTAATAAAATATCATTTATATATATATATATATATATATATATATATATATATATATATATATATATATATATATATATATATATATATGGGAGATGCTATTTTTTACTTTGTCTTACTCAATATGACAGTGGTCGTGATATAATACGGATCTAAATTTCAAATAATACTTACGGAGACGAATCTTCAAAAAAAACAAAAACAAAAAAAAACCTCTTCAGCAAGAGCCCTGTAAATGGGCGGAAGTATTGTACTTTGGGCTTGGATCGATGAGATCAAAGCTTGCTATGTTAAATCTTTTCCTTGGCAAAGACCATCGTTTATCGATTGTCGACATTGACAGTGTTTTGCATTTTTTTTCTCATTTGAAATTGTTTCCGAGTTCGCATGTAATGTTCAAAAATATTCCGTATTTATTTCGAAAAAAACTAGTTTTCATGATCTGATTTTTGTTTGATGTTAAAAAATACTGCGTGGAAAATATAGCATGAGATGTAAGAGAACTAATTGATGAACAAATTGATTGCCTATCACAGTATAACCCGACGTTACATATGCACATGCAACACGCACACGAGAACATATACATACAGAAAAAGACACACATATAATTATATATATACGGTCTCTGATCAAAAATTATTAGGACTGTTGCTATGGTAACGCCGCTAAGCTAAGCAGAATGAAGCCGTTTGGCATAGAGTGAGCTTGAACTGGTATATGCTAAATATGTTACAACTTTATATATATATATATATATATATATATATATATATATATATATACACACATATATATACACGCATATATATATATATATATATATATTCATATATATATATACACATATATATATAAACATATATATGTACACACATGTATATAAACATAAATATATACATATATATACATACATATATATATATATTCTGACACACACATATATATACACAGATATATACATACACATATACATATATACACACAGATACACACACACACACACACACACACACACACATATATATATATATACATATATATATATATATATATATATATATATATATATATATATATATATATATATATATCGGAGAACCTAGCAGGGGATAGGCTCGGCTGGCTGTATCTTTGCGTCACCGGAGTCGCACTTCGAGGAGGAGAGGCGAGAAGCGATCGAGGGAGGCGACGTCAGCATCTTCAGCGGCGGTCATCTGGCTCCCTGATTCCGCACCGTTATTTGGGCCTGCCGATTCCTCATGCATACAGATGGTTAAATCAGATAACTAGATATCAATCTCCAATATTTTCTGGTTTTAAATATCCTGCAAAGGGTTGTTAAGTCATAATAAGAAAATCAATCAAATATTGGTTCCATGTGAACGTCAGTCAGTCAGTCAGTCAGTCGGTCAAGTGCCACCTATGATAAACGCCTGGGTTATCATGTCTCTTTCGATTCATGACTGTCTTGGCAGAATTCTTTTCTCACACTAGGTTTTCGTTTTTTTCTTCGTTAGACTCGGTGTCGACCACGGCTTTAGGACCCAGTCTGCCCGGTTATTAAAGCTGTAGCTAGGAGTAGAAATGATAAATTCATACCTTTTCCAAGGTCTATTTTCCCGCAAGAGAATGTAAGCATAGGACTTTTAAAATGTTGATCTTTTTGTATGATAAGTTCTTGTTAATCGGAGGAAACACGCAAATTAATAATTTAACTATAATTAAATTTCTAAGATAAACTTCTATTATGATTGATTAATATTTTCTGCATGTGTCCAAATTTTCTGAGCGCCACATATATGTTTCGATTTTTACATACGCTTGTGGATAGGCGACAATAATCCTTATTTTTATTTAGCGACATTAACGGTTTCTTGTTTCCAAGGTAACTTTGATCTTCAATATTTAAATTCCCTCCCTTCTTAATAGTGTTTTTTTTTTCTCATATTCTCTAACATTCAGTAAAGCCTTGCATCTTATAGGCTTTATTGCCTTGCTTGGAGTGAAAAGAAGATTTATAATGCCCGAAGTATTTACTATGTTAAGCTCACTTTTTAAGTTTGTAGTCAAAAAATCTTTAACATTTTATACGCTCCGTATTTTCGATTGCGATTGTTAGTATGTGAATTTGAATGTATTCTTCATAAGATTGAGAGGTACCATTCCTCTTCTTCTTCATCACCAGACCCATGACCGAGAGTTATCATAGGGTTGCAGCCTAGAATGGCACATGACCAACTCTTTCCACATATCTGTATTGAAAAACTATATGGTATTCATTTACGCGTGGCGTGTCTTCGGTAAGTCGACCTAGAAGGGCTCATCTCTCTCCGGGTCAAATGACTGCTTATGTCGCCAAACTTGAAGGTTCGCCTTGTTTATGGACGCGTGTCCTTTGAATCCATCATGGAAATCCTCCTCCTTGGTCGTTGACTTCAGGCTAGAAGACCCTCTGACCAGCGATGCTGTGTCATCACCGCACTTGCTGTATATATATATATATCTTTGGCGTTCAGTTTAGCTCATTTGTGCTAGATACCGGTTTACCCTACAAGAATGTTCATGTCGCCCATTGACAGGTTTTGCTGTTAATTCTTTTTCTGGTTTTTAGCTAACCTCCATACCAGTAAAGATTAGTTGGAGAAGCGTTTGACGTTGATTATCCTATCATGTCGGTTAGATGTACTAGTAAAAAAAAAATAACTGAATTCAACCTAAGCAAAGCAGTAAAGCCACTAAGACACAAAGGGTTACTGGATGTGGAAGAATTAGATAAGAGAAACATTACTGAGGAGCAAGAACAATAAAAGTGTAATCAGGAAGACAGTAGATAAAGATTAACATTGCATTTAAATTTTCGAAGATCAAAGTTGGCTGGAAAGGATAGAGCTGGAAGAGAGATCCGCATGGGCGAAGTGCGAGAAAAGAAGCTCCTACAACACAATTACGGTTACATTTATCCAGATCAACTGTAAATTAGTGGGACCTTGTTGACAGTCTAGTACTGCGCTTAAATTCCTGAAGTCTAGGCGTCAAAGTGAAGAGCTCATACAATTACCATGAAAGTATTTATAGAAAAGACACAGAGAGACAGCTTTTTGGCGTTGAGAAAGTGACTGAAGCCGAGACTCTAGGTCAGAACCAATAATATTGGTGATGCTTTTATTGGATTTTATCAAGAATATCTAAATCTATAGCAAGAACACCAGAACATATGTAGCAGCAATAGTCTAAGTAAAAGTTAAAAAAACTCAGTAAAAGATTAATTAATCGCCCCTTTTCAATGAAAGATGCGTATATATATATATATATATATATATATATATATATATATATATATATATATATATATATATATATAAGATGGGGTGAAGAAAAGTTCTGAGACCAAGTAAGTAGAATTACCCTAAATTTCTCATGTATGATAATAGGGTAATATTTTAGGGAGAAAGTTACATTATTGGAAACATTTGCCAAATGATTACATAGAAAGTTCTCAAATTTCATCTGCAATTCTTCTTTGTCCCCAGAGGATGATTTTCACATAAAAATTATCAAATATTTTACTAGCACTCACTTCTATTTCTTGAAAGAATTCTACTTACTAAATAATTTTCAGATAATCTTCCAAATTCCGTGGATCATCTGTTTGCCAATTGTTCTTATAGCATTTCACTAAGGTGTTTGGTCGAAGCTTTCCTAAACCATTAATCTACGAAGGAGAAATATGTGAAACATTAGATATCCTCAAAGGTTTCTTTTGTTTTTTCTTGCAAGTTAGCCTTAAGAGCATAAAAATTCTTTCATGTCATTAAGTTTCACGGGTTTTATAGTCACGTTCAGTCATAATATATATTGACAAATGGTGTTATAAATAGCAACTGATCTTAAAATATGTAAATGCATTTAATTTCTTTTAATCATTTCACCACAAGCAAGGCAACAAAATCACTATGATGCAAGGGGTTGCTGAGACTAAAAGAACATGAGAAAAAAGAGAGAGGACAATAAAAGTATAGGTATTAAGAAGACAAAATATAACAATTGACATTGCATTATATTTCAATTACAGGTTTTATTTTAAAAATTGATAATGCTTTTTTTTAAATTTGGAAATGAATAAATATTCTCACCTGTAGCAAATTCTGCGCTCAAACTCGAAGACTAGATGCACGCATATTACAATAACTTTTTTGCTACTTAACCAGTTGTAGACAGTCATTGAACGGAGACGCAGAATATCACACTGAAGAAAGAAATCTAGTTAAAACAAAAATTCAAAAATCATTTTCAAACACAAAGTTATTTCATTTTGCCTTTTTTTGTCAGAAAATAAACCAATATATGATCATCCATTTCCGGTGAAGATAGTGTATATATGCAAATTAGGATCAATGATCACCCATTTCCGATGGTGATGGTGTATATATGAATATATGGGATAACTGTTCATCCACTTCCGGTGAAGATGGTATATATATATATATATATCTATATATATATATATATATATATATATATATATATATATATATATATATATATATATGAGTAATTGATTTTGGGGATTTAGACTAATTTTATAGTAATTCGTCGAGCTTAGAATCCTCAACAGAATGCAGAAAGTACTAATATATATATATATATATATATATATATATATATATATATATATATCAATTATGTAGTGCGTATTCAATTTATGTAACGTAAATCATTCAAACGTATTTGTAAAGTATTTGTTTTCCGTTTGAATGATTTACGTTATATATAAATATATATATATATGTGTGTGTGTGTGTGTGTATGTGTGTGTGTGTGTGCATGCACTCGTGCGTGCGTGCGTGCGTGCGTGCGTGCGTGCGTTTCATTTCAGCGTATTTCTCCTGCTTGGCTGGTTTTCCAACCAAGCTAAAGAGCAGTCTTCCCTGTTATCATCCATTGACTGGTGTATCAAATATTATATCTTGGATAAAAAGATTAAATTAAAGGGCTTTGTGTATAATTTTTATTCTGTATTTTGTAAGCACTTAATATACTGTAATTCCCAAATATGTATTTTTTTCTATTCATCTCAGCCTTTTCTGTCAGGTTTCCAATTGCAATTCTGTATTTCCTTGGTATTAAATCGCTTGACTGTCGAGGGGTCTTTATCTTATCTGTATTTAAATAGACAATAATGGCGGTACACGTACGCCACATTCTTAATACCAAACGGGAAATGAATTTAATGTAATATATATATATATATATATATATATATATATATATATATATATATATATATATAAACATATATATATATATATAAATATAAACATATATATATATATATATATATATATATATATATATATATATATATATATATATATATATATATATATATTGCAAATGCGATGCTCTTCAGTGAAATGAATAGAGCTCTATGGCCGCTTGACATTTGTTTACATTTGTAAAAACAATACGCTAGATTTGGCTGACTCATTCTGTCGAATGAAGATATCTCTCTCTGACTGACACCAAATCGGTCTGAGCTTGAGGCATTCGTTTGTCTAAGCCCATTGATAGGACTGTCTCGTTTTCTACGGATTATTAACACTTTGCAGGTTATTTAAAGCCAGAAAATAATTTTAGATTGTTAGAACGTGTTCTTTTTGTGGGTGGCGAGATAATAAGGATTTAGTGATACAAGTATTACTAATTTACCCATAGCTGGAGGAGATTTATACCTTTCCTTGCGCGTAAGTGAATATAACGAACCCAACTGGAATTGGCACTCCGATTAAACATTCTGAGCTATTCTTCATTGCACGTGGTATTCCCATGCCGTCACCCATCTAGGTACCGACTAAGCTCAATGTTGCTTAACTTCGGTGACATTACCGGAATCGCTGTTTTAACGTGCTGTGGCTATATGTCACAATACTCCGCATGCGCATTGGGTGAATAAATATGCAAAATAAAGAGTGAATAAATTTAATTTCTGCGAGAATCTCATTTCAAATTATTCTGTCTCGCAGCCAAATAATGGGATCAGTATTAAACAGTGAACGTAGTTTACTGATGTTTTCAAATTTTTTGCTTTGTAACTGTGGTGAAGGCGACCACAGTTGTCTCCCCCTCGAACTACTCAACTATATAAGAAATGTTCGAACCACGCCTATGGGCAGTAGTCAAAACTTTCCCTTTTGGGTAGGTGACTACAATTATAATCTATCAACTTGTGTTTATGTCTCCGGACAGAGCAGAAATATGTAAATGAGGGATGCTTAGGTCAAGGGATTACAAAGCCACTGAAGCATTATTTACATTATTCGGACTATTGTCCTCATCTTTGTCACCATATTTATTAAAACGTTGTAAGCTCCGGTCTTCTTCAGGCACAGTGGATAAAGGCGTTAGTTAGATCCAGTGACAGGACCCAAAGAGTGTGAGTTCAATGTCCGGTTAAGGCAGGGGAGAACTTGGAGAGGGGATTTAACAACTGACACCCATTAAACATGGCACGTGGAACTAGAACAGTCTACCCCAGTGAGCAAAATAAAGGGTTTATTTCGACATTCCAACCACCCGAAGAAGGCCAGAGCGTACAACGGCCGAAACGTTGTAATAAATATGGCAACAAAGATGAGGACAATAGTCCGAATAATGTATATAGTGTATATAATACCTCATCTCAGAAATATAGACAGATGCCACTGAAGCATCTACATCATTGCACTATATCAGTCGTTCCCAAACGGTGTGTCGTGCCTCATAGGTGTGGCAGAAGTGTTGGGGGTCAGAAATAAAGACACGAAGAGAGGAATTGAGTTAAATATATTAACAGAAACAGTTAATACAAAGATATGAAAAACGAGACTTTTACAGCAAGAATGTTCGGTCCGACTGTCAGAGCTGACTGCTGGAAACTACCCTCTCTAAAAAGCAGTACCTGCTCCTACTTATAACTGAGGGAGTCCCTGCGTGCGTGGGTAAATTACCATAACAAAGAGGATAACAGATGAGATGGAATGGTTGAAAGATAATCAAAGATTTAGAAACGGTTTCAAAAACTTAATGTACCAAAAATAGGATTTCAAAATTTAACATATTATTTCTTGTAATTTCATGCATGTGTCCCAGTATAAATAATTATAAATAATTATTCACCGTTTTCCTCATTGGGACATTTTTGAATTATATCAAGTATTGTGAATATATTAACTAGTGTCCGCAAATTTGAAGAGTCATCAATAATAATGTCTTGACTTCGAATCTGAGTTTATCTCCCTTTAACCCTCTCTGTTTTTTTTTTTATTTTTAAATGTATTTTTATTACATTAAATTTGTTAAGGCGCGAGCAAATTTCCATTCCTAAAATGCGAACCAGGGAAGAAAATTTAGAAAGCACTGAACTATATAGTGAAAGTCGGTTCAATATCGACTTCAGCGCAACTTTACTTGATTTAACCGGGCAATTGTTGGCCGTGGGATACCTACCAACCGCCCCGCGTGGTCAGATGTGGCACAAGACCGAATTTAATGTGGGTTACCCGAGCCCGTAGGCTCGGCCAAAAATTCCCCGTAGACCCCGTATAAAACGGAGTCCGGTAGCTATTTCCCGGGACGAGACTCTGCCCTTCTAGGGGATCCTCTCTATCCGGAGGCTGAGAGTTTGACCAGCACAGCTGGAGACGAATCTTCAACTATAGACAATTGCTGGTCTTAGCATGCAATTGGACTCCACATTTTAAAATAACCTTGCGTCACACCCTGTCAGCGTGGGTTGGAGACGAAGAAATAGCAGTAGACAAATTGCATTGAATAAAGCTTCACTACATACTTAAACGATCGTCGGGGCATCTTGAGGTGGTGTAATGGATAAGAAGCTTGTCACGCTAAGACAATTACGACTGAGTAGCGCGTTCGATCCTCACTGGATATCCCATACTTTCGGCCTTGTGCCACATCTAAGCTACGCTTGGAAAAGTTTTTCTTTACGGTAACATTTTTTTATTATTTCCTATAAGTTTATCACTAATAAAATGTTTTTTATTTCTCCTATGATATGGTATAGCCCAAGTATTTGCCACGTTCAACTCAATAGTTTGTTTAGTAGCTATCACATGGATTATTTTTAAAAAAGAAATAAATCTTCATGCGTTCAATACTTTCACGTAAAGCTATAAATATTTACTGTTTAAGAGTACATTGACATAGAGTAATGGTTAGCAATTTTGTCTCGCTAGATCAATTACGACTGCGTAATGAATTCGATTCTCAATGGGTGCTCCGTACATTCAGCCTTGTGCCACATCAAAGCTATGCTAAGTAAATTAATTTAAATAATTACTGCTTAAACGTATTGATATAATCTCTGCTATTTGTCTTTGCTTTGTTCTCAGTCATAATGCTGGGAATTTGGGTGCCTCGACGTGGTGTAAATTACGACTGAATAACCACTCGATCCTCACGGGGTGCCCAACTTTTTCGGCCTTTGTGCCACATTTAAGCTACGCTTAGAAAATCATTTGGGTATCGACCTTGTGTAATGGACTGGATAGTGAGTTCGATCTTCATTGGGTTCCCTGCCCTTCTGCCACAACTAAGCTACGCTTAGAAAATCATTTGGGCATCGACGTTGGGTAATGGACTGGATAGTGAGTTCGATCTTCATTGGGTTCCCGCCCTTTTGCCACAACTAAGCTACTCTTAGAAAATCATTTGGGCATCGACGTTGGGTAATGGACTGGATAGTGAGTTCGATCTTCATTGGGTTCCCCGCCCTTTTTCCACAACTAAGCTACGCTAAGAAAATCATTTGGGCATCGACCTTGTGTAATGGACTGAATAGTGAGTTCGATCTTTATTGAGCTCGCTGTCCTTCTGCCACAACTAAGCCACGCTTAGAATTCACCATAAATGTAGGAATTTATAAGCACTAAACAAGAGTTTCGGGTGCTGTATTTTTTATCATTGCCTTTCGATATATCAGTAGAAGTTGTACAATCCGGTGCGTCACTACTAAAGACTTATTTTACCAGGACGGGGAGCACTTTAGAAAGACTGAATAAATTATCGGTCAAGACTGTGATAAATAAATAAAAAAAACTACTACTCTAAATAATTTTGTTGAATAGTTTCTTGAATACGTCGATCTTTTATTTTTTAAAGAAAAGTTTCAGCATGGCGAAGACTTTACGTTCATGGCAAGCATTAATATTAGCCATTCAACCAAAACAACAAAAAAGAAAAAAGGAAGCCATTTCACTGTTCTATGTTCGCCTGTCGTTTCCAGCGTTGGGAACAGGAGCAAGAGGTCTTACTTTTCTTTGAGGAGGACTTGGAAAATAATCGACCGCAAATAATAAAGAACGGTGCCTCATTTCTTTTGGAAGACAACGTTCTTTCACAGACTAAAAACTATTCAGGAATTGTGGACAGCCAAAAAAGAAATATCCATTCTTTAGAATAATTTTCTTGAAATCGTTTTCTCTCTGATGTTTCGCTTCCCAAGTATTAAGAAAAAATAATCATAATCCAGCCATTTGTAATAGTGTAAAAGGAATTCGTTGCACAATACTTCGGACAGAAATCCTTAAGTTGTAAGAATAAGTGTATCTTAAGAATTTAGAGACTTTGGTTTTGACAGAGCAAAAAATACTGTAACCAAAACACCATCTCTCCGCCTCTACGTCTGTATTTACACTTGCACACACACACATATTATATATATATATATATATATATATATATATATATATATATATATATATATATATATATATATGTATGCATGTATGTATGTATGTATATATATATATATATATGTATGTATGTATATGTATATATATATATGTATGTATGTATGTATATGTATATATATATATGTATGTATGTATGTATATGTATATATATATATATCTATGTATGTAGGTATATGTATATATATATATGTGTATGTATATATATGTATGTATATGTATGTATATATATATATGTATGTATGTATATGTGTATATATATATATATGTATGTATGTATATGTGTATATATATATATGTATGTATGTATATGTGTATATATATATATATATATGTATGTATATGTACATATATATATATATGTATGTATATATATATATATATATATATATATATATATATATATATATATATATATATATATATAATAAAAAGGCTTAAACACTAATATTCCATGGTCATAATTTATTCCATTGGAATTGTAAATACGATCATATTCGTCAGACCTACAAATTTAAAAAGAAAACAGAAAAAACAACTCCGAGAATAAAAAATAAAATTTAGTGAGAATCTATTTATGAGAGTGTGGGACGAATGCTAGAGTAAATGAAAGCTATAGGGAGGGGTAACAGACGAGAGAAGGACAGGAAGGTCTAAAGATGAAGGGGGGATTAAAGTAACAGAGAGAAGTTTTAAAGAGTGGAGTCAAAGACGGTTTAAGTCAGAGAAATATGAATATTTTCAAATGTCTAATACATTAAAGATACACCGGAAAAGAGTATACATTTTGTGGTGACATACACACACAATAGACGATATAATCTTAAAGCTCAGAAGATGAGAGAGGGAGAGGAAAAGAAAAAGGGGTGGGGGAAGAAGGGGTGGCGGAACTAAAACCGAATGGCATTTATAAAAGGGCTGCTGTATAAACAAGAAAATTTGACAAAGGTAATATCGACTACAGGTTACAAATCTAATATAAACCTCTAAAAATAACGATTATCTAATCCAGCAAGGAATTATTTTTTATACATATATGTATGTATGTATGTATGTATGTATATTTATATATTTTAGATATATATTGCATATGTATGTGTATATTTACCACTAATATTATCTGTATATATATATATATATATATATATATATATATATATATATATATATATATATATATATATATTATGACCATTTGAAAGAGGAGTTTTCTGAATTTTGAATCCCTGCCACAGGGGCGCTGCATTCACGTCGTATCTCCGGCAAGGTTCAGTTTTTTTGTTTACCCCCGAAATGGCGAGTCCTCAGCAAAAAACAAACACGTTTGTCACGGTGCAGCGTGCTTTTCGAAGGCAATTCGACATTAATCCGCGCTCTGCTAAGAACATTCTACTGTGGTTTAAACAGTTTCAAGAGTGTGGGTGTCTGTGTAAAGGAAAACGTCCAGGACGACCACAACTTTCGGAGGATCAAGTAGCGAGAATCTGTGCTGCGTCTGAGGGGAGTCCAAGGAAGTTTACAAATCGAGCTAGCTGTGAACTTTCGTTCCTTCAATCCCCTGTCTGGTGTGTGCTAAGAAGAGGTCCATATATTTGAAACCTTACAGACTACGCCTCGTTCAGGCACTTACCAAGAGACTTGCTCTTTGTGCTTGGCCTGCGAGATCCCCAGACCTCCCCGTGTGTGATTTTTTTCTTGTAGGGATGCTTAAAAGATCACATTTATATTCCACCGCACGTGTGTGTGCGCGTGTGTGTGTGTGTGTGTGTGTGTGTGTGTGTGTGTGTGTGTGTGTGTGTGTGCCAGAGCCGGCGCGTACTACCCCTGAGTCTCCCGACCGGGTGGAGGTTATCTTGCCTGATTGAGTGCTCCAAAACTCCTAGTAAAAGAATACCAGATCCACAGCAAACTAAAACTGACTCCTACTCTTTTATATTTTAAGTTCATTCTACAGTGAAACCCGGATATAAGAGACCCGGATATAAGAAAAACCCGGATATAAGATATATTTTATCTGATCCCAAATTAGAGCCTGTGTTAATGTATATATAATAGACCAAACCCGGATATAAGATAAACCCGGATATAAGAGACATCTTCTCCGGTCCCGACAACTCTCTTTTATCCGGGTTACACTGTATATAGTCTTACAGAAATTGCTAACAAATTGTAAATGCGACACCGTCTGAACTTTAAAAATTCCTTAATGCATTGTACAAGAGAACTATTAATCTTCCAAATAATAAAGACAAATTTATCATAATATCTAACAATGAACTGACAGACCACCGAAAGTCATTACTCAACTTTAGATCCAACTGTCACTTTTATAGAAAATACAATAGATTGTATAAAAAAAAATGAAATAGAAATATTATTCCTCGACAAAATTCAGAAACGGATGTGATTGGCCCTTATCTCGCATCTCGATTACAGTCACCCTCTCAAAGACGTGCCGTCGCTTCCTTCTCTTTTCTACAAATAGTTTCACAGTAACGGCTCCGACGAACTACTTTCGTTAGTTCCTAAACTGCATGAATTTAAACATGCTACTAGGTTGCCATCTCATCCCACCCTTTCACTGTCGAAACGGTTAAATATAACCATCTCTTCTACTCCGATAGCTTCATGTCTCGCACTTTCCGTCTATGGAACTCCCTTATTCTTACTTGCCTCCCTGATAGCTATATTCTCCAGCTATTCAAATGCAGTGTTAATCGACATCCCCAGATACCTTGATCTATTCCCTGTCCTTTTCTTCATCCTTTCATCTATCACGCCTCTTTACTCTTGCTCCCATTCTGTGTAACCGCTTGCGTGCTAGTGGCATACCCGCCTTGCTTGGGGTGAAATGCTTAAAAAAATTACAAAACTTGCAGAACAATAACTAATAAAAAAACAAATGCAGAAATTCGGGACTTAGTCAAACCTGAAGCAATAAAAGACAGACATGGCTAAAGCCAAAATCGTCCAGGCTCTTATCAAAACAATTAAAAATCGCTACCAAGGAGGTACGTAACCATACTAATATAATTGTTAAAAAAGCAGATAAAACCAATATATTCGTTGCATTGAATAATTGTGATTATAATTCAAAATCCTCATCGACAACCAAACCAAATTTTAAAAATTCAACATAAATCCGATTAACTAACTGAAATTGAAAATCAACAAAATAATTACAGCCAAAAACGTAAAACAAGGCAACTTAAAATTTCCTTAAATAATTGGTGACTACAAACCAGTTTACCTGTATGGAACTATGAAAATACATAAAACTAACTGCCCTCTCTCTTTCCTATCATATCCCAAATCCCCACTCCAGTTTATCAATTATCTAAATTCATTAACCGTCTCATTACACCAAACATACCAAGTAAATACAGCATTAATTCATCTTACGATCTAATCCACATTTTAAAAACACAAAAACCTGACAATGAAAACATAGCCTCACTTGACTTCACAAAAGAAATTCACAATAACAATAAAATATCTCAGAATATATATATATATATATATATATATAGTCAAAGCTAATGAGCCAGACAAACCTACCAAGACGATCTGCCTAAGTGAAACCTTGGTAGGTTTGTCTGGCTCATTAGGTTTGCTCTAGGTTTGTATTGAGCTCTTTAGTTAGTTGTTTACTCGTATCAGGGTTTTTTCTTTGGGCCTTGAACCTGTATCTGTGCGATTATTTTCGACAGACTTTCATGTTCCTGGCTCTTTCTTTTTGAAAACTTTTTTTTTCCCTTCGTGATTGATTTGGCTATTGTTAAATCAAGAATTCGAAGGTTTTTCGACACGAGTATAGTTACCTATATATATATATATATATATATATATATATATATATATATATATATATATATATAATGAAATGAAAGGAGTCCGGCAATAATTTTAAGACATTTTTTTTATTTTTGTACGTTCTTTTTATAGATACAAATATTTAAGTAAATTCCCTGCTTATAATAAACAGCATTAACAACATTTACCGTCCTGAATATCCGAGAAATTTTCATAGAAAACATTCGTCCTCCGACAGTAATCGAACCTGTATCCTATACGGAACCGTCATATAGCCTGACGTGATTTTACCAATTGAGCCACAGAGGATCGTTTCGGTTAGCAAGGTCGATTTTACTGTTTTTACATTTGGATACGCATCGAGCAGATATGAATCTACGTGAGAAAATCGTGGAGAATTGTAGTTTAAAAACCGTAAAATCAACCTTGCTAACCGAAACGATCCTCTGTGGGTCAATCGATAAATGCACGTCAGGCTATATGACGCTTCCGTATAGGATACAGGTTCGATTACTGTCGGAGGACGAATATTTTCTATGAAAATTTCTCGGATATTCAGGACGGTAAATGTTGTTAATGCTGTTTATTATAAGCAGGGAATTTACTTAAATATTTGTATCTATAAAAAGAACGTACAAAAATAAAAAAAATGTCTTAAAATAATTGTCAGACTTTGTCCATTTCATATATATATATATAGGTAGATAATCTTATATTAGGCATTCCATTTTTTTCATAAAACTCAGTTTTAGCCATTTCAGCCTTTCAATTTCATTGGCATTGATTGTGACACAGAAATAAAACATATTTTTCCATTGTTGCAATATTTTTGTTTTTTTTCCTAAAGACGTAAAAGCACAGATTACGAGAAAACATTTTTCTCTTGCTTTCCTTCTCGTCAAATATTCATCACTGGTGTGATGTATTATATAGGTTCTGAAATTGAATATAAAATCTCCAACTTAGAACAAATATGAATTGACATTTATACGTATTCCCCGCCGAGACAAAGATTAAAACAGAAGTCATTTGCAAATAAATGTAGATATATTTGTTTATTTATTGCCAGATTCCAGCCGAAGTCATATTTCAAGCTCAATTACTTATGCCTCCTGTTGCAACCCGTCGATCACAATTTCATAGGCGTGAGATCTGAAGATGAGATGGCTTCAAATGTATGTATGAAAGCTGCTAGAAAATTATTTAGAAAGCGAGAGATTTGAAGAGCAGAAAAATTTAATTGGTGGTCGGACAACTCTAACGAAACTATTTAAAAGGCTACAGATTTAAATGAAGTCGACATGATTTTAAATGATGTCCACAAATCTTCTTCTAAATAATTAATGGGGATATTTAATGGAACTAAGATACCAGCATAAAATTGGTTTATCAGAGAGAAAGATTCAGTGACAAGATCTATGACATAGTAATTGTGAGTTCAATCTGTGGGCCGCACAGTATACATTGGGCTCAGGTGAAACTGGGCGAGCAATAACTAAGTAGTACTAAGTAAGACCTCGATATAGATGCTTGTCCTTAAGCATGAGCTGTGGATCGAGGACATTAACATCTGTAGATTAAATAAAGTTTTCTGTCTGAAAATCCTTGTAGGTATGTCAATAACAAAATCGATGACAAATAATATAACTGATAATTTCACACCATAGTATTTCGGACTTAACGGGATTAAGTAAGCTGTCACGAAATCGTTTAGAAGTTGAGATATTTGAAGATCAGATGATATTAAATTTGTGGAAGGAAAGATGCATCTGTTTAGAAGATGGCAGATGTTAAGAAGTAATTATTTTAAACAGATGTTAAGAATAAATTATTTTAAACAGAAGCTGAAAATAAGAAATTATTTTAAACAGATGTTAAGAAGAAATTATTTTAAACAGAAAATATTAAGAAGTAATTATTTTAAACAGATATTAACTAATTGTTTTAAACAGATGTTAAGAAGTAATTGTTTTAAAAAGAAGATGATGAGAGGAAATTATTTAAACAGAAGATGTTAAGAAGAAATCATTTTAAACAGAAGATGTCAAGAAGTAATTATTTTAAACAAAGTGTGGTGGGGAGCTTCTGCTAAATTGTTTAGAAGACGAAAACTATGTATCTGGTGTAATTTTATTTGAATAAAGAAATATACTAACAAATTAATTACACTATTTAAATTATTCGGAATGTTGTTCTCATCTTTATTGCTATATTCACGGCGTTTCTGCTGTTGTACGCTCCGGCTCTCTTCAGATGATATACATTGGTATTTTGAACCGAACACATTATTTCGTTCACTGGGTTAAAATTTTCTAGCTCCACGTGCCATGTCTATTCTTGATATCTCATGCGGCCCAGTGGATAAAATGGTTGTTTGAAGTAATCCAGTGACTTGACTCAGATAGTTATGAGTTCAATACCTGGCCACAGTAGAGGTGAACATAAAATTGGAGAGTTGAGTTACTGAAGGGGAATAACTGAAACCGAGACATCCAGAAAAGCCATGGCACATGGAACTAGAATAATCTACGCCAGTGGACGAAATAAAAGTTTCGATTCAAAATTCCAACGTATATCAACTGAAGAAGGGCGGGGCCTACAACGGCCGAAAAGTCGTAAATATGACAAAAAAGATGAGAACAGTACCAAAACCGTATATAGTTGCAATACCTGTTCTCAGATATATAGACAGAGTAATAGTTGTGTCAAGTGAATAACCGAGCTTTTGTTCCCTCTGTTGTGGCTAGGAATTGAACTCACATCTCTTTGGGTCAAATCGATTTTTTCATTATTTTATCCACTGGGCCATGTACCGTTGCAGAGTTGAGTTAGTAAAAGTAATTAACTGAAACTGAGATATCCAAAAAAAAGGCATGGCACGTGGAATTAGAACAATCTATACCAGTGGACTAAATAAAGGATTCGCTTGGAAATTCCAACGTATATCACCTGATGAAGGCCGGAGCGTACAGCGTCCGAAATGTCGGGAATATGACAATAACGACGAGGACAACAGTCAGAACTACGTAAATAGTGTAAACAGTTACAATGCCTCAGTAATATAAAATAATAATATCTGGCCACTTGTATTCGAGAATAACCTTCTACTAGGGCTGCTAGACAATCCCTATTGTAGACTCTCGCTCAGGCACATTTGTGTTTGTTCAACACCCACAGATAACACCTGTGGTTTATACTGCAACTTAGCAGACTTATTGTTACAGTTTCTGGGAGAGAGCGTGTTATATAGCGTGATCAACAATCCGAAAAAGGCCAAACCCTCGGTGACTTGTGACTTTGTGCTATCACAGCTATCGAGGGCCCCCATTTGTTCTGTCTATTCAATTTCACTCACAAGGTACGGTTTTCAGGCGATTTCCAAATGTACCGCACTCAAATCAACCGTGGAGAGATTCGAACCCAGGTCTCATGGTCAGAAAGCGAATGTTCTAACCACTCGGCCGTACAGGCAATATAGACAGATACTAATTTATTTATTTTTTAAATGTGAGAGCGAAATTATTTAAAATGCCCCGAGAAAATTGCTCCTAACATTTGAGACATTCGAAATTGATGGCGTCTTCAATGGAGCATTGAAAGCTACCATGAATTTGTTTACAACGAGAATGATTTTTTAATAAGTTAGAAAACCGCCAGTAAATTGTTTAAGTGACAAGAAGAGATGATTTTAAATGGAAGTACGAAAGAGGATTCCATAGGATACAAAAGATAAGAAGATTAAATGATTTAAATGGGAATATAAAAACGGTTATCAGTTTTGGTAGAAGGCGTGTGGTTTGGAGGCGAGTTGCTATTAAGTGAACACGTGAAATCAAGCAATGACAAACGTGTAAATATCTCGGAATTTTTTTTTTTTTTTTTTTTTACATTGGATGGAAAATATGACACGGAAATCAGAACGCAAACTGGAATTGTAAGCTCAGAAATACTCTAAGAAACTTCGAAAGAATAAAAAATATAGTGCTGAATTGTGATTCAATATCAATTCTTTAATATGCAGCGGGTTCTGGACAATCTCCTCTTAGATGAAGAGAATACCGGAGGCAACATAAATTTAAATCTACAGGAGCATTCTGAGAATACTATGAAAGCAAGATTTTTTTAAATTAAATTCTGTAAATTCAAAACAATGAATTTTATTTGGAATTCTGAACATTTATATGCATGGTGATTTAAAAGTAACTTCCTATTTTATGTATGATGGACTCTCCCGTTTAACTATATTTTTTACAAGACGGGAGAGTCCATCATATATAAAATAAGTGGTTATTTTTCAATCACGCTGTATATGATAACACATTCCTGTGAATCAATAATGCTTGTATTAATTCTTAATCAATGATAATCTCTTTTATTTTTTTCTAACCCTCACAATTAATCATGATAGAAAATATGACACCATAATTTAAACGTAAATTGAAATAACAAAAGATGTCTTCCAAAAACTAAGTAGAGTAAGAGAAACAGAAAAAACATTGTAAATGAAGAAAAGTGCTGAATTGCTATATAAAATATCAATTCTGCTATGAGGCAATTAATGATAGACTATCTCCTCTCAGATGAAGAGAAGACTAATGGAAACAGATCTTTGTTTCTACAGAAGGATACTGAGAATGACATTGACGGAGCGCGTAGGCAATGAAGAAGTCCTGCGGAAAATTGAAACAAAATCAGAAAGAGACAGCTGGAATATCTTGGACACACAATGAGGACATTATTAAGGGTTATCAACCCTTTGAGTTTTATTTAAAGCTGAAACACAGTCTGGATTGTAAAATTACATTTTTCTTCGAATAACAATCATTTTTCAGGATGCGGATATCACTATTCAACCCATAGATGAGGGAAGGGGGATTCATACCTTTCCGCAAGTATTTGCGTGTAAGTGAGTGAAATGGGCACTGTTTTCTGATTTCCCATTCTGAGTCGCCTTCTACATAACGAAGAAAGATGGTTTGGAGAATTTCACACACACAGGACCTATTGAATTTAAAAGAGACATAAACCGGCAGCGAACCATTTACCCGACAGATTGTGTGAACAGATGGCGGAAAGTAAAGTGGATGTAATGGTAAAAATACAAAATAAGAGCTACAAAGGAGAGGAAGTGTTAGAGAGCCATGATAGTCTACGTGCTCAAGAGAGACAGCACTGAACTTGTTTTTATAAGATGTCACATGAGAATTTGAAATAATTTAAAATGTAGTACCCCAGGTTTTTAAACGAGGCAATATGAGAGAATGAGATTTAAAATAACTCAGGTAAAAAAAAAAAAAAATCTAAATATTTTAGAAGGGTAAAAGATTTTACATGTATGTAATAGTCTGCTTCCTGTTTGTTACAATACCGGGGCGTGAGGGCGGAAGGATTTGAAACGGAAATAAGAAAGCTACTTATATATTATTTGGATGACGAGCAGATTTAACACGAGCTGATTGTAAATGAACACAAGAAAACTTCCATTAAGTTTGAAATTAAAAGGAAGATAAGTTGAATTTTTTATTTTTAAAAATTTGAAACGATTTTTTTTATCATTTGTTTTATACCTTTCGAGATCAATATAAATGTAGAAGGATGTGGAACTGCGTTTTATACAATGTGAAATAACTTATGACAGTGTACGTCACAAAGAACTGCTAGAACTGCTAGGTAACCCTTGACATATTTGAGAATGAAATTAGAATAATCCAGAACCTATACTAGCAGAAAACTGAATGTAGATAGAAAATAAATTCAGTAAAAATCAAAAGATCGGCGTGTAAGTCAAGAGTAGGTTTTATCTATAGAGGGAGGAGATTCAAAGAGAATTAGTTGTCCTACCGGGATTTCCTTATACGGGGATTTGTGTAAATTCTCCGATTTCTTCCCTCCTCTCTTCTGTTCCCTGCATCTACCTCTTTCTTTATTCCTTTCTCTTGTCTGGTGAATGTGAGGTCAACGCCACAACCATCGTATCTTCTAGAGAGATATACCTCCCACTTCCCCTTCCTACTCTATGTAACTATCTCATGACACAACTTCCGCTAATCTTGTTTTTCATTTCGTTTTCCGGTTGATTCCTGGAAGAATTTTTGAATCTACTCATTGTTTTGAGGCCGCAAGGTCTGAAGAAGCGAAACCGACTTTTATCGAAGCAGTTTCATTTGCAACGGCTCGTTGCGAAAGAGCACTTCTTTGAAGTTCAGCAATCCTGCCCTGCTCGAACTTTGTTACAATTTTACCCGTAGCCATTTTAAAATCTGAAATCTAATACTGGAAATGAGCTAGGGAAATGCACAACTGAAGCTATCAGTTCACTGAATAGTTCTAAAATATTTGTTCAGTAATTTGGATTTTTTTATTCACACATGGTCTTATCTTTATGACCAACCAAAAAAAAAATCCTTTTTCAATGTTTGTTTAAATTAAAGAATCAAAAGCTTAAATTTTTCAATTGTTTGTTTGTAAACTACATTTTCTAATTAAATGTAAATGTTTCGAAAATATATTTTGATTAAAATAAACAGTATTTCATATTTCTTTAACACTTTTGTATCTAGTTTTAAGATTTTGACCAAAGGTGTATACTGTATGAAACCAGGACGTACATTTGCCGTGTAACACCAGGAAATTAATACCTACACGTTTTCGTCTTCAGAATATAATTTCTCTTTTAATTAAAATTGCATTCAATAAATCGAAATTAGTGCAAGGCCCATACTGTTTGTACAAGTGGGATAGGTTGAGGAACACATTCAGTGATGCATATGTTTTTTTTATTTGTCTATATTTCTGAGATGTGGTATTATGTACATTATTTACATTATTCGGACTATTGTCCTCAACTTTGTCGCCATATTTATTACAACGTTTCGGTCGTCGTACGCTTCGGCCTTCTTCAAGTGGGTGGAATGTCGAACTGAACCCATTATTTCGCTCACGAGGGTAGACTGTTCTAGTTCCACATGCCATGTTTAATGGATGTCGGTTATGAGTTATCTCTTGTTAATTTCCCTCTGAAAGTTCTCCACTGCCTTAACCGGGTATTGAACTCACTCTTTGGGTCCTGTCACCGGGTCTTTATCCACTGTGCCATGGGTCCTTGAGGACACATTGCACAGTGGATAAAGGCGACAAAGATGAGGACAATAGTCTGAATAATGTAAATAATGTATAAGTTTTTGGTCTTCCAGTTTATTACTGATGGGGTGATGCAAATAATCTTTATGATGCCCTTTGTATATGTTTTTTTCTCTTTGTAATACGGCAAATATATTTCATATTTGCTACGTATATAAATATTTGAAGGGATAGGTTTTATAAATTTCAGAGAGCCACGTTATAATTTTATTATAAGCATTGTTATTTGTTTCTGTCAATATGATTTAAGCTGCCAAGTTGAGATTGCCAATATTCTCAACAGTTCAAATTAATTACATATGAAGATAACATAAAGATGTCACATTTAGAGGGACATTGGAAATATAAACATCCTAATAGCACACAATCAAACAGAACTGTATTTGAATATCATTGATCAACGGCCCTTCAATTTATTCATGGTAATAACTATTTCACGAATGGAAATCTATCTATCTATCTATCTATCTATCTATCTATCTATCTATCTGTTTGTCTATCGTCTGTTAAGATCGATCCCAGTCTGTTGATAGCTATATATCTATCTCTTTCTCTCTCTAGCTATCTATCTACGTTTTAAAAATCTATTTTAGTCTGTTCATTTCTATCTATATATCTATCTATCTGTTGACTCTTAAAATATATCCCTGTCTGTTAATATCTATCTATCTATCTATCTATCTATCTATCTATCTATCTATCTATCTATCTATCTGTCTGCCTCTTGCCGCTTAAAATATATCTCTGACTGTTCATATATATATTTCTTTCTTTCTCTCTCACACAAACACCCACTCTCTATCTATCTATCTATCTATCTATCTATCTATCTATCTATCTGTATGTCGCCTGTTAAGATCTATCTCAGTCTGTTCATAGTTATGTCTATCTGTCTCTTTCTCCCTCTGGATGTCTCACTTTTCAATGTGAGTTTTAGTCTCTTCATATCTATCTATCTATCTATCTATCTATCTATCTATCTATCTATCTATCTATCTATCTCTATTCGTTCCTATCGCTCAGACTTTGTTACCCCTAGATCAGTCCACAGAGCTGAAATACAATCCCATTCCCTGCGTGTGCTTTTGGGTAGAATAACGTTCGACCCAGAAAGTTTCTTCCGACGAATCGCTAATTTATGGAGCAGGCCCTCGCGTGGATGCATTCCCAAACACGACAATGTTAACCGTTTCAAGCCTAAGGTCAATCTTATATATCATCCATATACTCATAAACTTTGCTTCCTACTTCCGCCTCTTGCATACATTCATATCATTCACCTCATTAAGGAAACCTCTGATTTGAGTAACTCTTAGACTTTTTTATTTTTTAGTTTTAGTAAAAAAAATAAAAATCTTCCCTAATTTTCATTTAGTTTCCTGAATTATTTTTGCTACAATTTCTCATTTATAGATTTTGATTGATGAAAAGGATATTAAATGCCTAGAGTGAAATATTGCATTAAAATTTTAACAGGAGGATCATTAACTGATGTTTCATTGGTGACATGTGGATATCGTCATTGTACTTCTTTGTGTCACCTCAGAACGTAGGCTGTCATGGATCTCCACAATTTCTTCTCCTTAGAGCTCTTAATATTTTTTTTGTTTATTTCGTATTTCTCCTAAACCCTGTTCTGCCATCCATTTACACAAGCTCGCTAGGTAGGTTTGGCGTTGTTCTCCTCTGTCGTTGTGGCCTTCAATCTGTCTTGTGACTATCAGATTTTTTTTTATTATGTACCCACGAAATTTCATTATTTTTCTTGATATAATTATAAGTTTTCTTTTTGTTTCCATTTTCTATTTTAAAAAAAGAATGGTTTCCTGAATTATTTCTGTTACAATTTCTCAATTATGCACTTTGATTAATAAAAGTTCTTTATTTAAATTTTCTTATTTCTTTTCTTTTTATTCTCTTCGACCTGTTTTTCTGGTTTCCGGGCGGTGTTTGAAAATTAATGATATCTGAACGCTTCCGGTTTTCTTAAGTAATTATCAAATATTTTTTTGTAAATTAATAAGGTTGTGTCTTAAATAATGTCTTCTTCTTCTGTGTGTCCTGTTCCTACAAGACGTTGGCGATTATGGCTCTCCACACTTTTCTGCCCCTACAGCTCTTAATAAATATTCTCTTTTACTTCTCTCTTCTAAACATTGATTCGCCATACACTCAATGTCGTTAGGTAGGTTATGCGTTGTTTTTGTCTGTCCGTCTTGACATCAGTCTGTCGTGTCTGTATCAAGTTTTCCTAGCCTTTTTTCCTCATTATGTGCCCTGGAAATTTCAACTGTCTCTTCCAGATGCTATGATTAAGTGTCCTTTTTTTGTTTCATTTTCTCTAAAACTTCGACGTTGTTGGGGCCATTTTTTCTCAATATCCTTCTGTAGAACCATATTTCTGCTACTTCAAGTCGCGTTCTCATCTCTGCGACGTTTGTCCGGGCATTTGATGCCATATAGGAAGAGTGATGTTATATAACAGTTTAATACTTTTTTTTTCTTTTTTTCTAAAGAAATTTAACTATTTCTTAATACGCTCCTTAGATTTTGGGGAGCCGCATTCGCAGTGTCAGTGCACCTACGGATTTTCCGGGTTGCACATTCCATCCTCTGTTAAAATGCTTTGCAGATATTTATTATGTTGTACATGCTTTGGTTTTCCATCTCCAGTTTGTAATTTGCTTGTTCCAGGTTTGTAAATTTTTGTCATAAAATTTCTGGTTGCCACTTCCTCACAAATAACTCAATTATAGTATGACCCATGAACGGACCTCATAGATACTTTGTCTTTAAATTATTTGTACATGTTTAAAAATTCATTAAAAAATGAGAAAAAAACTAAAACTACATCTACGGTGCCTTTTGGAAAACGTAAACAAAGTCATGGTGGAATAATGGATAGCGGCTCAGATTGAGGAATCCGAGGGTCGAGTCCGAATTCCAGTCGACTCCATTACATTCACTTACGTGTTAATAACCTTGGAAAAGTTATGAATCCTCCTTTTCTTCTCCACTCCACTCCAGCTATAAGTAAATATCAGGACAGACAGGGTTTTATAGCCTTGGATGGCAACTCGTCTATCGCAGAAAGAAATGGCAACCTACTACGGGAAAAATCAGCCTCATCAGTCATGTATCTAAAGACACATGATCCCCTAACCTTTCATCACGTATGGCACATAACTGAGTAAAGTAAACAAGGAAATATTTATTGAAATGCATCTGAACACTTTCACATAAGCTCTCTTGGTTGCACACAATACCTCAAGAGGGTACACAATTTCTAACCACTTGCAATGCAGTTTCTTTTCATCAATGGCGGGTACAGCTTAGTATATTCCTTCCTAGTGATCACTGAGGTTTTTAATTTTTCTATGATAGGCTCTTGTTTTTAACGTAGCCCCAATAATACATAGGACTCATATCTGTGGAACTATGGCCAGGGAACTAGATTGCATTTTATAATATACATGTTTGGAAAGGATTAATTCCGAAGCTCAGGAAAAGAGACTCCCAACGAAATGGTGCATCCTCCTGCTGGTAAATGACTGTTGCTACCAACTTATCCAAATCCAGTACAAAAACGTTTTTTAAAAAATCAAGCTAAATCTTGGAGGTAATTATATAAATAAATGGGCCAGTCACTAGACCAAACATGAGGGTAAGACAAACATTGACTTTTGGAGTGTTACCCACCATTCCGCTTGTTTCATTCGGGTTTTTCGAAACGTAGATCGTAATGCTATGCTTATTTATCTTTCCTAGTGCATGAAATGTTGCTTAATCACTAAAACAGAGCTTTTGAAAGAAGCCTTCTTTATCTAAACGCGTTGATATGTCCACTGCAAATTATTTCTATCGTGGATTGGCATCGGGCTGAAGTGTCTGCAAACGCTGAACTTCGTAGTCATAAAGCCTCAAATTCTGATACCGAACAATTGTGAACCGTTGACCGTGGTAAACCTAATCGTCCAAGTGGATATAGTAGGATTATGACGAAATGCTGCACGAATTCGTTCAACATGTTCGAGAGATATTCTAAGTCACCCAGTTCCAATTTCCTGCAAGGTATTTCATATTTCAGTTAACTTTCAGGTGAGCTCCATTGTTTCCACGCAACACATCTAGACGATGCTCTATTTCTGTTTTCTTCAAGACAGTTCCTGTTCTCATATTCTGATGGTTGAAGGGAAAACGACCCGAGATGAGAAATCAGGGGGCCGAGTTCTAATACCAGTCGCGTTCGTTACATTTCTTTCTGCGCAAATATCCTTCGGAAAGTTATGAATATGTATCCACCCATAGTTAATTTTTTTTAAAGCGTTTCACCCCAAACAAGGCGGGAAGCGATTAACACGCAATGGGTTACAGAATGTTGGAGATATAACAAAGAGGAGTGATAGAGGAAAGGATGAAGAGAAGGATAGGGGATAGATCAGGGCATCTGGAGACGTCGATTGACATTACATTTGAATATATGGATATTATAAACTGTCAGGGAAACAGGAAGAGGGGAGGGAGTTCCACAGCCGAGAAGTGCGAGACATGAAGATATTAGAGTAGAAGAAACGGCTACATTTAACAGTTTCGACAGTGAAAGGGTGAGAGCGAGATGCCAGCCTAGCAGAACGCGTAAATTCATGAAGTTTGGGAACCAGCGAAAGCAGCTCGTCGAAGCAGTTACCATGAAAGTATTTGTAAAAAAGACAGAGAGAGGCTACGGCACTTCTGTGAGAGATCGACTGCAGACGAGATGCTAAAGATTTGTTAATGTCAAATTAATTAGTACAAAACATGATTTATTTTTAGTATCTAAATAGGTTCCGGATTTAAATAAACTACAATGTGTTGATAAACCATAAAAAATAATATCAATCAACCATGTTTGCATAATTTTTTTATGTCTGGCACAAGTGCTAACAAGACTCGGTACTTTTTTTCAGACTTGATACTGTAATTCTGCTGGACACCTTGCAGTGTTGTCATATTCATTAAAATCAGGGCTCAACAATGTTTATTGATTTTGTCTATTGGCATATCAACATTTCTATGGGTTATTTAATGCCGAAACGTAAAAAATTTGGACACAATTTTATAGCTTCAATTACAAATAAGATGTATTGTTGGTCATGTTGCTTTGAAAATATATTATTGCCAATTTTACTATAGATAGGTATTGCTGTTAGTTTTATTTTCACATTAAAAAGTATTGCTGGTATTTTTACTATAAAAATGCATTTTTTTTATAATTTCATAGTGTTTTGTTCGGGGTTTCACTATTTGCCCATAGATGGAACCCTAAAAGCTACTATCACTCTGGGTCAGAGTAGACCTGGGAACAACAGCAATTAAGTGCTGGTTCCACGCTTCTCAAAATCTTCAGTCTACCGATCAGAAGCCTTGCTGCCGGATATAGTTTATCGAAATATTCAAGACTGTGGCCCAATAATAAAAAAGTCTTAACATCTATCTGAAAAGACAGACAACAGTGAATTAAAAAAAAGAATAACTTACATATAAATTAAAGTAATAATAATAGTTTTTATCATGTAAAGAAATATATTGATGGATCCTAACTGTAATGATTCCCAAAAAAACTGTGGTAGTTATCCAGATAATTTATGGACACCCACTATACAGAACGGCAATATTCTAAAATCTCGTAGATTCCGCGCCATATCGCGTAAAGTCTACGAAAACAGGTAAAGTGAAGAGCAAGTTATTATGTAGCACTTATGATTTGGAGGTACTTCATTTGTTAAAGACAACCGATTGAAATTATTGACACAGCATGAGTTCAAATAGTATATGTATAATAAAATTTTAAATATTTTTGAAGTTGAATTTTCTTTTTAGGTGAGCGACGTTAGATTTATCCGAAATCCTATACATTAATAAATTGATCTAACACATTTAATAACTTAAATATTTATAGTAATTGTTATATCTAAAATTAATTTAACAAATAATATATAAAAAGGATATGATAATATTTCACTCCGTACAACCGCAAAATACGCGATATCTAAGGTTTAAAATTAATTTTTAAAAATGAAAAATCTTTCTTAAAACTTATTATTTTAGCTTTAATGTCAAACTAATAGATTAAATTTCATACTTTAATATTTCCAATCAACAAAATTCTCTACTGGAAAGAGTTTCTTTTTTTTTCTTTCTCTTTTGTGATGAAATAGCTGATTAGCACCTTTTTACTCGTCTTTCATAGCAATGTAATTTTCTTTATCAAAAAATCTTTCAAAAATAAAATCTGATTTTCTGAATCTTTATTTATTTGCTGATTTAATGTGTAATTAATCTGATTTGAAACAGATATTATTTACTTTAAGCTTAAAATATCGCAGTAGTGCATTTTTAACAGTCGTAGCTGTTTATCTAAGTTTCTGACATGTTTGAGAGATTATTGACAGATTGATGTTCATCTAATTTTGTTGTATCAAGGCTAAAGCCGTAAAAATAATTGAATATAACGTGAACGCCTGTTATATACAATTTTTAAATACTCAGTAATCTTAAAAATTAAGAAAATATTCTCCATAATCTAAGGTTTATTGAATTTTAGATATTTTCTTGTTTTAAATTTACTAATAGATACCTCACTTATTTTCTAATAATGCCGTGCATGGGCGCCCGTATCTACAAAAACCGGCATTGTTTGTCATCTGAGGAATGGTCTGCCATTTCTATTGACAGAAAAGCCAAAGCTCTTCCACACGCTTCAGCTTTCTGTTATACAACATAGTTTTCAACTTTCCCTGGAGAGATTCGATTAGCTTTGGGGTTTGTAACACAGCAACATCATCATTAATGGGGAAACTATTTGTTACACGCGATTTATTGCAATGTCATCCATCAAGTTGGCATACTTTCCTCCCTTCTGGAATATCTGCTAACAGATGGCACTTTCGTAATGAAATACGGTCCATTTGATTTTTTTAATTGTCTTTTAGAGACGTTTATTTTAATGTAGACAAATTATTGAAGCATCACTGCTGATTTACACTGTATTTGTTGAATATATTCAATTTTTTTTCCTAAAAACTATTCATTCGATAGATTTTTTTCGTTTGTTGCAATGAATCCATTTTGATTACATTTACGTAGTAACTCTTACTGTATAAATTGAAACTTCAACATTAACACTATGCTCAGTATCTGTCTGAAGTATTATGTACATTATGTATGTCGATGAGGTATTATGTACATTATTTACATTATTCGGACTATTGTCCTCATCTTTGTCGCCATAATACAACGTTTTGGTCGTTGTATGCTCCGGCCTTCTTCAGGAGGGTGGAATGTCGAACTGAACCCTTTATTTCGCTCACTGGGGTAGACTGTTCTAGTTCCACGTGTTATGTTTTTAATGGATGTCAGTTATCAGTTATCTCCTGTAAATTTCCCTCTGAAAGTTCTCCACTGCCCTAACCGG
Organism: Acanthosepion esculentum; assembly: GCA_964036315.1. NCBI lineage: Eukaryota > Metazoa > Mollusca > Cephalopoda > Sepiida > Sepiidae > Acanthosepion > Acanthosepion esculentum. The sequence continues at coordinate 57,956,007 of OZ038494.1, forward strand.
GTATTGAACTCACACTCTTTGGATCCTGAGCCGACCAAGCATAGAAATGATTACAATATGGGAACCAGTAATAAGGAGTACCAGAGAAAAGCGGTAATAACAACATGTAATGATAACAGCAAAAATTGCAAGATGAGCACTGGTAAAAAATGATTGCTGAAGACATTAGGTTTATAATACCCAGAAATTCATACACAGATGTCCTCAAGTATACATGGCACAGTGGATAAAGGCGTTAGTTAGATCCAGTGACAGGACCCAAAGAGTGTGAGTTGAAATTAACATGAGATAACTGATAACTGACATCCATTAAAAACATGGCACGTGAACTAGAACAGTCTACCACAGTGAGCGTAATAAAGGGTTCAGTTCGACATTCCAACCATATGAAGAAGACCGGAACGTACAGCGGCCGAAACGTTGTAATAAATATGGCGACAAAGATGAGGACAATAGTTCGAATAATGTAAATAATGTAACACTATGTTCGTTCATTACATGTGGAGCTGTTAATTTTTATTTGGATAGTTAGATCCTCACTATCCAATCCTTCTATCTCTTTTTTTTTCTAATTTCGAAGGTCTTCCGGGTTTTTTCACATCAGGAACCTCTCATTCCGCAGCATCTCTACGCTTATCCTGTGTGACTTGAACAGCAAACTCCATTAAGATTTCACGTTCTTTAAAGCACATCGAAAATTTTCATCCTCTACTCCAAATTTTTTCTTCATATTTTGAAACTTCTCTCTCTTACTCTCCCTCCCTCTCTCTCTCTCTATCTCTCTCTCTCTATTTGCCAACGTATCCACTCTGTAATTTTTTTTTACCCTCGTTCTGTTTGACTAATATAACATAATTTATCTTTGTTCTAATTATTCTAACCTAACTTGTAACCCTGTATGTTCGTTTAGTTAGAAATCCGTCTTCGAACAAAAAAAAGGGAGGGGGAGAAAGTCTTTCACAGCAAGTTATTGTGCCGTCACTATTTTCATGTTCTAGTTGGCCGAATATCATCTTCCTAGATAAAATGTTTCGACGTGGAATTGTTTGGGCGTTTCTCTCTCCTTATTGACTTTAATTTTTATTGAAAGCAAGTCCCCCCAAGCCCGCTGTTTGGGGGGAGAGGGATGTCCGTCGACCCCCCCCCCCCACCCCAAGCTCTGCGTTTATTGAAACTTGAAGCTTGGTTTTAAAGGTAAGCCGAACAATCACTAGTGACCATGAGAATTAAAATGGGTGACCATGAACACTTGCTGTCATGAGCGGGTTGGCGTTTATGCCATATCCACAAAGGTGGTTGACCATATTTTTTTATTTCTTTTTTAGTATAGGACAATGGCACTTATACTAAGTTAAAACTTCGTGTTGTGAAAGGGCAAAATGCAAACAAAATGCCATTCCTACCCCCCAGTACATACATCTAGTGTCAGCCTGGAGACTTTGCCAACTACCCGCGCCCTGTAATGTTTTTGTTGTTTTTGTCGTTATCGTATGTGTTATATGTAATAGTAGTAGGTAGGCTTTCCTATCGCCCGGTCAACACTCCTCCCCCTTCTCTTGGACATGAGTAGAGGTTCACACCTTGTTTCTTGTTTAGGAAGGGGTTCCAGGAACTCTCTCTCTGGCCTCAGTACTAGTGCTGCTGTGTTTCTCCCGTGATGTGTGCAGTCTGTGGCATTACATCTTCATTCTGAGGGTACACGGTCGACAGTTCCCTGGTTGCTGTTTCCGACTGGTAGTTAGCAGCCCTAACTCCTGCGTTGCATCTTGAGCGGCCACTCTGATCAACAGTTGTATAATACATGGGTGTCTGTAGTATCATATCACGCATGGATAGATGGCCCTGCAGTCATCTCCGGTGGGCAACCCTGAAGCCACATTATGATGCAGGCTGTGATAAATTCTCTCTGCCCACGTCACGGTCGATAACCGCCGGCTTCTTTTACTACAGGCCTTCTCATCTTCCAACCATAATTCCACATGATGACTTACAAAGATCGAAAAAGTAAACCTAAACCAGCCCTTCAAAAATCACCTAAACCCCTCAACAATTCTTTCTCCAACATCCGTGGATTTAGAACCAATATCTGCAGTGTGGAATATTTCCTAACTGCAAACTGCCCGGATATACTGGCTCTGTGTGAGACCAATATCGACTCATCTATCTCCTCCTCTGATCTCTCGATTCCCGGCTACCTTCCTCTCCTCAGAATAGACTCTCTAACCCACATGCATGGCCTTCGTGTCTGTCAAGGATCATCTCCCTCTGGCTAGGGAGTTGTCTCTCGAATCACCGGATCATTTGTACATGTGTCTCCGGCTATCTCTTCTCAATGCTGTAAGCTTCTATTCTTCCTTTATCGCTCTCCATCCTCTCAAGACGGTGGAATACTTGATAGCATTTCTGACAGCATAGACAAGGTTCTCTCTCCCTCCATCCGTTCGCTCACATATTTGTGTTTGGCGATTTTAACGCCCATCACAATAAGTGGCTTAAGGATGCTACTACTGACCTCGCAGGCATTCATGCACTTAACTTTTCAGTTTCTCAATCCTTCACGCAGATAGTTGACTTCCTTACGCATTTTGCCTACAACCGGGACGCTAAGGCCTCTCTTCACGACCTGTGTTTTACCCCCATCCCCGAGTCCTGTAGTGCCACGCAGCTCTGCCCTCTTGGTAACTCCTAACATGCTGTAGTGTCTGTTAACATCTCCTTCAACACCCCCCCTGCAAAGAGCCTCCTACTACCAGAACCTCGTTCTGCTATCAACGAGCTGACTAGGACTTCCGTGATTTTCCTCCGCGATGTCCTATGGGTTGTTGTCTTTAAGCTCCTCGTTCAAGAATGTGCTTCAGAGGTCTCATCCTGGGTTAAAGCTGGAATTGACGCCTTCATCCCCTCAAGGAAATTTAAGGTCAAATCGCGCTCCTCACCTTGGTTCTCCCCTGCTTGCTCAGCCGCCATTGCCCATAGGAACCACTTCCACCTATTTCGTAGCGACATGTCCGACTGCAATAGACGTCTCTTTGCCTCTGCCTGTAACGAGTGTAAGCATGTCCTCAACGAAGATGAGTCACTATTTGATCCTCGGATGAAGAAACGTATTTCATCTCGCAAATTCGGCTCCAAGGATCATTGGCGTCTCTGCAAGAGCGTACTTAACAATAGAAAACCCTCTATACCGCCTTTGTTCAACCAGTTTGAGGTCCTGACCTCTGCCGACAAGGCTGAATGCTTTGTTCGGAAATTTTCTTTCAATTCAACGCTTGACTCTTCCAGTGTACCCATACCCGATTTCCTTCTGAGAACTGAGGCCCTACTGATCGGGTTACACATATCCCCGTCATTGGTATTGGGCATTATCTCTAATTTAGACCCCACAAGGCTAGTGGTGGAAATGGGATACCAGCCATTGTCTTGAAGAAATGCGCACCTGAATTGGCACCCGCCCTCTCTAAATTATATAACTACTACCTCAAAGAGTTTTGTTTTCCTGACTGCTGGAAGTCCTCATATATTGTTCCTGTCTTTAAGAACTCTGGCGACCCCTCTGATCCTTCTAATTACCGTCCTATCAGTCTCCTAGGTCTCTTCAGCAAAGTCTTCAAAACCCTAATCAACGCCGAAGCGTTAACCACCTTACATCCCATGATCTGCTCTCAGACAAGCAACATGGTTTCCGCTTTGCCCGATCTATCGCTGATTTGCTTACGGTCATCACTGAATTTGTCTACCAAGCTCTTCATAATAACGGAGAACCTCGTGCCGTGGCCCTATACATATCCAAAGCGTTTGATAGGGTTTGGCATGCCGGCCTTCTTCTCAAGCTTCAGGGTTATTGTATTACAGGTCGATTGTTTGACCTAATACAATAATTCCTGTCGAACCGTGAATTGAAGGTAGTTCTCAACGGATTCTCCTCCAACTCCTATCCTACGAACGCAGGTGTTCCTCAAGGCTCTATCCTAGGCCCTACTCTGTTCCTTATCTTCATAAATGATCTTCCTGACGCTACAGATTCCCAAGTTTGCATCTACGCGGACGACACCAAAATTTACTCCTGCCTCAAAAACAAATCTAATGTGGCTGACAAAACTAACCTGGCCGTTCGTCTTGAAAAGCACTGCCAATCGGTTGTGAACTGGGGCAGGAGTTGACTGGTTAACTTTAACGCCGCAAAAACAAAACTACTCTCTATTAAACACCACAGAGATCCTTCCCTGCATCCCATTAGAATGTCTGAAGCTCAACTTTTCGAGAGATCCTCTCTGCGGATGCTCGGTCTAACGCTGACTCCTGACATGAGATGGAACAAATATATTGAGTCAATTGCTTCATACACCGCAAGAAAAGGTGGCTCCCTGTGCCCGGTCAGGAAATATTTCTCCCGGGAATCAATCCTTCAAATCTACAAATCAACTTTGCATGGAGTATTGCTGCAATATATGGTCTGGAGCCCCTTCTGTTTGCCTCGGGGTTCTTCATAAGATTCAGAGACGGATATGCAACGTAACTGGCCCTTATCTGGCATCTCGTCTGCTGTCGCTCTCTCACAGACGCGCCGTCGCCTCTCTCTGTCTTTTTTACAGATACTTTCATGGTAATTGCTCCGATGAGATGCTTTCGCTGGTTCCCAGATTTCGGGAATTCAAGCGACCTACGAGGCTGACATCCCGCTCCCACCCTTTCACTGTTGAAACTGTTAAATGTAGCCGTCTCTTCTACTCCAATAGCTTCATATCTCGCACCTCTCGCCTGTGGAACTCCCATCCTTATTCCTGTTGCCCTGACAAGTATAATCTCCAACTATTCAAATGTAATGTCAATCGATATCTCCATGTGCCTTGATCTATCCACTATCCTTCTAGTCATCCTTTCCTCTATCACTCCTATCTGCTCTCGCTCCAAATCTTCTGTAACCCCTTGCGTGCTAGTGGCTTCCCACCTTGCTTGGGGTGAAATGCTTAAAAAATGAAATAAAATAAACTACACTAAAAAGACTAGTTGAATGCTCCAGATTTTATACAATCTCATGTTTTTATCCCTTAACATGAGAAATATGGAGAGGGGTCTTAATCTGGGGGGACGTTAATATTGAGGGGTGTAAAGTGTCTTGTAACTTGCACATGACTTCTTTATAGTATCTCAATGAGATCGATTGTAATTTCACCTTCTGCTGTGTTCACGTCAATACGACAATGTATATTACAGTCCTGTCAGCCTTTAAAAAATCAGATTGCCAATTCTAAACTTTGAATTTGGTCATGAACAAATATTTTATGACAAGAGATAAATAGTATTAGTCTTGGAAAACTGAAGACTCCATTCGAAGTGTTACATGTGATAGCGCATAACACCTACAAACACGAAACGTGATCACTGTGCCGAATTAAAATTCAGGCCTGGTAAGTAGCGTTAGTTTGAAACTAATGGCAATGGAAATAGTATGAATCCACTTCTCCCTTGTCCCAGCTATTGGTGAAATAATAAGGTAGATCAGTACTCTCTAGCCTTGGTGGCAACAAGACTAAAAGAAGAATATATTTGAGAGCTGCGCTTTCTAAAACACCAAAGTGATAAATGAAAGAGAAGTTAGAAGATTATAACTCAATCCATAACCCGAATTACTCGACTGATGTAACAACACAGTTTAAACCAATGGTTCCCAACGAGTGACGCATGCCCCACCGATTGGGCATGGTAATATTATGGTAGCGAATGCTTAGGCTGTGCAACCTTCGGCTTACTAAACCAACAAAATAGGGGGCCAATTCGAGAATGAATTATTAACAGTGAATTGTTATCTAGTGAGCTCAAACTTCCTTTTGCATTATTATTTCATGATTAAAATGATCAAAGTATATTACAGAATAAGATTTCATTCAAATATTTTATATTTCTGCCTTTCAGTTCTCCATTATATGTTTTGAGATATATATATATATATATGTATATATATATATATATATATATATATATATATATATATATATATGTACTCAAGTATAGGATTGGTGTATACGGAATAAAAAAAATACCAAAAAATACTATTCTTAAAGGAGTGCTCAATACAGATTAGAGCAAATATAATTTATTCGAAAATTATAACATAAATATATTCTACATTCAAAACCATCACTTGATAAGACACAAGAAGTGTTGAAACAAAATGGCTATTTTTGTAGTGATTTTATAACATATTTATGTTATAATTTTCGAATAAATAATTATATACACACACACACACACACACACACACATGTGTATATATATATATATATATATATATATATATATATATATTTAACTGTCTTTTTGTATTTTTAATCTATCTCTTTCATGGACGCCATCGTCTTTGGAGGCTTGTTTAGAGACCAAGTTAATAGCCTTTTAAGCATCCTTTACGTGAATTGCAGTAAAATTTCGAATATGTATGAATTAAATATTAAAGGGTAAGGGCACCAGAATTTTAAAAATACCAAAGTGGGGTATGGCCCAAAATTTTTTGGGAACCACTGGTTTAAACAAAGTCTGTCAGTGATGTGCCATACGTGATGCATGCTTAGGCGATCATGTATCTTTCGATACATGACTGACGAGGCAGATTTTTCCCCTCAGTAGGTTGCCATTTCTTTCTGCGGTAAATCAGTTGCCATCCAAGACTATGGAACCCGGTGTAACTTGCTATTTACCCATAGCTTGTTGGCGGGGGGGGGAGGAAGAGGCTTCCTATCTTTCCCAAAGATATTAGCACCTAAGTGAATGTAATGGACTCGACTGGAATTTGAACTTCAATCCGAGCCGCTATCCATTACTCCAAATTGATGAAACACTGAGAATGCGTTCTATTTCACTCGGGCGCAGATACGGGTAATTGGGATTTGCAAAGCTTGTATTAAACCGGCCCATCTTTTTTGTACGGAACGCTATTTTTATTTTTAAAATATTCGAAAGACTTAAACCTAACATTTGGCGCTAAATGTTTGCAGCCAATATTTCGTGATTTTATTTGTTGTAGAAAGAACATTTTGATGAATGTTTGCAGGAACAGCTTTTATTTCGTATAATATCCTGTTTTTGTTTGTTTTTGTTTTTTGTTTTTTACCTTGGTGCAGTGTTCATTTAACCTACAAATCTTCGAGTTGATTTATACATGAAGCAGTGGAGAAGTGAATGAGTTGTTGGCTAAGGATGTTTACCCAAGCTAATGCATCCGAGTGTTACGCACGAAGTCTTAACAAACAGAGATCTGATAAAAAACCATTCACTCACGCGTGTTCACACGGAGTAACAATGTCATCACACACATTCGGTAGACACAAACAACCACACGGAAATATGATATATTACGTTTCTGCTTTCATGAATTTTAACTTGCTCTTACTAAAACATTCCAAAATTTCTTTCGGCAAACATATATTTGTAATATTTTATATTTTAAACATTTCTGTTATATAAACTTATCTTCCTAAACTTGATTTCTCACGTTTTACACCCGTACACACACACACACACACACACACACACATATATATATATATATATATATATATATATATATATATATATATATATATATATATATATATATATAAATATTAACTGCATATTTTCTCTATTATTGTGACTTTAATAAATATATAATATATATATATATATATATATATATATTACAGTCATAATAATAGAGAAAATATGAATTTTGATATATATACATACATATATATATACGTATAAATTATATATATGCGTGCGTATTACAGTCACAATAATAGAGAAAATATGCAGTTAATCTATATCTGTCTATCTCTCTCTCTCTCTCTCTATATATATATATATATATATATATATATATATATATATATATATATATATATATATATATATACCTGTATATATATATATATATATATATATATATATATATATATATATATATATATATATATATATTTATGTGCAGGTATGCAGAAAAAGAGGAAAGAACACGTTAGGTAAATAATCCGGACTTCCTTAGTATTTTTGCTTTTATTTTTAAAAAGACAGTGCTCCATACAGAAGTAGAGCATATATTATAATTTTTTTTTTATTAAATATGATTCCTTCGCTACATAAGAGTTCTCATGTTTCAAAAGCGAGAGCCGAGATCCTCAATATAATTTTTGAAATTAAGTTAAATTAAGGTGTCTGTTCTCGCTTCCTCGTCAAGCGAGAATTTGTGGTTTGCGCGTGTTTATAAGTATGGTCTCTTGCAACATTAGTTACTATGGAAACGGCTAGGGTCGGCCATATTGGTTAGGTGGTCGAAGAGTTAAGAATTAATTTTTATCTACAGACCAGTCCCCTTCGGAAAGTTTATGTCAGGTTATGTTGGGGTCCCTATTTCAAGTCTGATAGTAGCGGTCGCCGTCTAGCTGGTCTAAAGGCATTTTATGGCCTTGCGGCAGGTCGTTAAGTGTCGAGATGATTCTGTTTCATTATTATCTGTCTATTAATCTCTTTATTTATTTGTTTATTCAAATGGCTATTTCTTTTACAAACGTGTTGAAATGGATTACAATTTTTTTTTTGACGACTCCACAAAGGGTTTTTCTATTTAATGATTGGCCTGAGCTTTTAAGGCTTTTATTAAACAATAGAATTTGTTTGTTTATATGTTGTTGTTGTTTTTTTTTTGTTGTTTTTTAATTATTTAATGCGAAAATTTGTTGATGTCGGCAAAAAATCGTTAACACCTGCCTATGGTTTAATAACTTTTCATTATTTAGAAACTTAATGATGTGTAGTTTTCCATGTAGGCATAAAGGGCATAGTCATCCCAGGTTTTACAAGTTCTTGTTCTATTTATTATTTTCCATTTTACTTTCAGTGTTTTATTCGTTTCTTTTAAATGCCAGAAATATTGGGATAGAGATGTCTGATTTCTATTTTGGATATTGTTGAAGGAGCTCTTGTATTGTCTCCATCTAATTTTAAATTTATTCTTCGTTGACCCAATGTATATCCTGTCAGTGTTAGGACTCTCATATATATATATAATATATATATGTATATATGATATATTCATAATAATAGAGAGAATATGCAGTTTATATATATATATATATATGTGTGTGTGTGTATTTATACAGAGCTCTTCGATAAAAGTGACTGATTTTTTTTACTTAAAATTTTTTTCGGCTATTGTTTTTGGGGTCAAACTAATTTTTAATCTTACTAATATAAAGACCCCTTCCCGACCACCTAGTAAAAAAGTTTACTCACCCTAAGGTATTCTACTGATAATTATAATTTTGGATATAAATGATATTTAGGGAAAAACTATGTGCAAAAATGTGACTCATTTATTTCCTGCAACTAGTAATCAATAGAAACATAACCGAACAGCTTTAAATAAAGAATAATAGAGGTATAATTTATTTATAATAGGTAATATAGTTCGAAATATTTAATAATATATGGGTCCTCCTTTATTTTGAATAACCTTTTCAACCCTTTTTGGCATTGACTTGATTAGATTCTGGCAAATCTCATCTCCAAGCATTGAATTGCATTCGGATATGAAATTCACAATTAAATCCTCTTTGTTGCTCAAATGCTTTCTCAAGACCTTGTACTTTTTAATGCTCCATACGTTTTCTATGGGGTTTAGGTCAGGAGATTGGGGCGGCCATGTCATAACTCTTACCTTCTCATCAAAGTATTCCTTCATCAATTTTGATTTGTGACAGGGAGCATTATCCTGCATAAAAATGAGCTTGGTAGGGTCGATTTGTACCCTTTCAGCAGAAGGGAGCAGACAAGACTCTAAAATTCTCTTGTACAGCTCGCTCCTGAGGGTCTTTTCTTTTAAGAAACCAGTTCCATGAAAAGAAAAGCATCCCCAGAACATTATACTGAACGGATGCTTGACAGTACTTACTGCTAAATTCAAAAAGCTTTCAAAGCTTCTTCGGATTTTAGATCGCTTATCTTTTGAATTTAGCTCAACTTCCGTTTCATCGGAGTAGAGAACATTTAGTAAAAGAAATCAGGTGAATCACATTTATCGAACAGCACTGTATATATAGAGAGAGAGTAAAGGTAATAAATCAGTTGGTATATAATCCAAGAGGATCCTAGTAATATTAAAATATTAAAACTGATCCACAAAAAGAGCTCAATGTATTTATTATAACAGAGCCAATATATAGTAATACACAACAAAATCCAAAATTACCGCATATGTGGAATAAATGGATTTCAACCAACGAAAACTTCGTAGGTCTTATTCAACCCCAGTGTGTACACTGATTTCGTGTCGGAATTAGAAATTTAACTGTGACAGCCGTTAAACCTCTTCCCTTCCACCCTGCCCTTGACCACCCCCTCGTGTATTTCGTCTGACTGAAACATTGAAATTAATAAATTCTGTATTAATTCTTTCGACGGTTGCCACAGTTAAATTTCTTATTCCGACAAGATCTCAGTCTATACACCGGGGTTGAATAAGACTGACGGTTGAAATAGACATATCTCCATATGAGGCAATTTTGGATTTTGTTGTGTAATACACACAAACACACACACACACACACACACACACACACACACACACATATATAAACTGGATATTTTCTCTATTATTGTGACTATGCAGTTAATATATATATATATATATATATATATATATATATATATATATATATATATATATATATATATATATATACCCAAGTCTAGCATTGGTGTATACGGAATAAATTCCAATAACCAACAATTACTATTCTTAAAAGAGTGCTCAATACAGAGTAGAGCATATATAATTATTTATTTAAAAATTTTAACATAAATATGTTACTTCTGTATGTGTATATATACATATGTGTATGCGTATATATATATATATATATATATATATATATATATGTGGGTATTTGTGGACGTATATTTGTGAGTATGTCTGTATGTGTATATATGAAAATATGTGGGACTGTACACTTATATCTGTAGGTAGTTCTTATTTTCTATCACCTAATGTATAAGGCTTATATCGAATTATATATATATATATATATATATATATATATACATATATATATATGTATATATATATATATATATATATAAATGTTTGTGCGTTTGGAATTTTCGTTTTTCATATATTAGATAATGTTGTTTTTAAACATTTATATCTGTTTTAATGTCCTTCCTTTCCATATTCTTTGTTTCTCTGGTCTACTTGACCATTTTTAATATGCATATTTGCCCGTATAAGTTATATTTTAATAAGTGGTTAGCATTCTTTTAATAACACTTTCAATCTTGAATATTCTTGCTTGTTGTATCAGAATGTTTAGGTCAACGTGTGTAGATGTGTGTACATGTATTTATCGGTGTCTGTGTGTATAGAAAATGCATGCATATTTAATTGTGTATGTATGTATGTGGATGTGTATTTATCGATGTCTATGTGTATAGAAAATGCATGCACATTTAATTGTGCATGTATGTATGTGTTCGTTTTTTGTTTTTTGGTTTTTAAATATATATATATAAATGGCCGTGGAGATGTCTCCTGTCTCGTCACCTATTTGCGTGTGTATATATCTAAATATGTGTGGTTGCATAGGTATTATAATCTGAGTGTGTATATTGTTTTACGCGAGAGGTGAACACCCTATTCATACACTTGGAATTAAAATGTATACATTTTTGTCGGGAAGACCAGCTGAAATTAGCGTATGTTCTAACGTAATTTCAATGAAAAAATAAAATAAATTGAATAGCATATGTATTTTTTCTTTTCTCATTAGTAGTTTTATAATTTTAAACTTAATAGAGATTAAATTTAAATTTTAAAATTGGTAATTTTTTACCTTTAATTTTAATATCAAATTTTATCATATAATTTAATGCTTATTGGTTAGAATAAATTCTATTTTAGTAAAACCCCAACTTTAAAGCTTTTAATAGCTATTATAACCTTACTTCTTTGTCAATTTTTTTAATTCCCGTATACTTGTATTTTGATTGGTCATTCCTGCTTATGTAACAGCGTTTCCCCTTACGAAGGATCGTTAATTAATTTGAAACTTTTGAAACCCTTTATTCTACATTCAACATCATCACTTGATAAGACACCCGAGGTGTTGAAATAAAATGGCTATTTTTGTAGTGATTTTATAACATATTTATGTTTTCGAATAAATTACCAACACATGAATAAAGTTTGTCAACACAAATTAAATGATCAAAAAAATATATAGCGCACCACATAAACACAGACAATGAAATGTATAGATAATCATGCGTCATTCCATTTAAATGCCATGTCCGATGTTAGTGATCCAAGATAGAACTGTTATATTTAACAACGCGTTATAAAACCGTGTTTATGTTTTCAAGCATTTTTATGTCTACATTTGGAAATGATCTCACTACGAAGATTCAGCAACTCATCTTGATTTTTATCTTTAATAATAATGTTTTTTCTCCAAAATCGGAAGTTATTAGTGGTTCTCGAAGATTCGAATAAGAATCTCCATTCGAAATGCTGGGTTTGTCCCTTATCCACGAGATCCAAGTAGTGTTTGGATAAAGAAGTTTGATTTTTACCGTATCAATATTTAAAAGAGCGTCTATGGTTGTATAGACGCTGCTTCCAATTACCAGCAGATATACCTATGTACCTTTATTCTGGTTGATATTTTCTCCGGCGAAGATTATTGTTTCATATATTACATTCTCATACATACATTGTCCCCCGATTGGACAATTAGCTCTACTTTTACAATTGCAGGTAGGGCTCCTAGATCGAGTTTCACTACTATGGTAGTTCTTAAGTATTTTACAATAGATAGATAGATAGATAGATAGATAGATAGATATTGTGTATTTAGGTAGCAATCCCGCTTTTATACATATTTCTTTAAAGCCTACTGACAAGGTACTGCGATTAAGCGTTTTATGTAATATTTCTTGTGTTCGTACAAGTGTTTTCTATTCTAAACACAAAGTGTGCAAAATCTGTGCATGCGTTCTGAATTTCCGAGCGCTTTTGGTTATATTTTTAGCCATTATAAACGATGATTTTATTTTTACTGTTTAACTGAATGTATGGGCAGTGTGGATGTATCTATAGTTATAGCGATATTTTATTTTCCAAACACGGTCAGCACATTATGGCCGTGTTCATAGTTAACGTTATTGAGTGCTCCATTATTCTAATCGTCTTGTACATGTGGATGAGGTTTTTAGATGCTTTGTGCCCACAAAAGAAAACACTTTTACAAACACAAGAAAAATTAAATAAAAAGCTGTCAGTCGTCTTTAACGAAATATATATATATATATATATATATATATATATATATATATATATATATAATTCTTTTTATAATATATATATGTGTGTGTGTGTGTGCATACATATATACATATGTGTGTGTGCATATATATATATATATATATATATATATATATATATATATATTTGTGTATTTAGGCAGCAATCCTTCTTTCATGCACATTTCATTAAAAACGACTGACAAGGTGCTTTTATTTAGTTTTTTATATAATTTCTCGTGCGATCTAATAAAGTTTTTCTTTTCAGAGGATAAACAAACTATTTCTATTTCTAATTCTAACAGTTGAAATATAATCCTTGAAAATGGCTAAATGTATAGCCGAAAGCGCTCGGATAAAAAGAATATTCGGACAGTTTTTATATTATTTATTGAGAGTTCAACCACTCATTACGACAAGACAAAGCTTTAGTTCTTATCGGTGATGATGAAATCATATTAGCTTAGATATTTAATGATAGAATCCCGTTTTTTCTCATTGACCTGTTAGATCTAGATTAGCGAAATGATCAGCTGTAAGGCCCTAAAAAACTTGATTTTTGCAGGGCTTCCGCTAACTGCATATGCAATATCTAATTTTCTATATGACAATGCTTGCTAGACATATCTTTACAGATGAAGAAGAGTCTAGAAAAGAAAGACAAATGCGGAGAATGTTACGTGGGAAAGGAAGACATTTTAATGAAATAGGAACTAAAACATGGCTTCTTAACCTAGGATCAATGAATCTGCAGCGGTTCCAGGGAAGGGTTTCAAGGTATCCGTGAGGCATATAACACTTGTATTTACTTTACAAGTCTTGTCCCAATTTAGAAAGAAAAGAAGATGTATCCTGCCACTGCTTGAAAGCAAACGCAGTAGTCATTACTTTACTGCAATTTTTGACTTGTCATCTTTCTCTGCACGACCGCCATTTTTTTCCATTCCATAAAAGTCAGGATAATTCTCATTTTACACTGTTTATCACTGCTTGATTATCATATACTGGTTAAGATTAAGTAACCACAATATTTTTCAAGAGAAATCCATGTACAAGTGTTGTGAACAACTAATCATACTCTGAGTATCAGTTTGTTTTGTATCCATCTATATAGCTCTAGTTCTTATAGGGGTCCGTGATTAAAGGGGTTCGTGACTCAAAAAAAGGTTAAGAAACATTGAACTAAAACGAACTTTATACTTACATTCGAAAAGTGACAGCGAAAATTTCGGACAAATATAACGAGGAAAGAAAATCTGGTGAATTTAAAACACATAGTATATACTCAACGCGAGTCTAGCTTACTTGCTCCAGAGGCCAGTGTCCTCATGACCAGGAGAATCTATTCTGATCATATTGATATTCATAAATGGGATAAGAATGATCTTGGACAACAATCAACATTCGTTTACAAAAATAGGGCTCAAAATACACCTTTCTAAAACAGAAAGGTATAATATGGAATTGGAATGAAAGCAGTGATGGCACCTACCTTGTTTTATAGGTTTATTTTGTTTTACGGAATATCAAAACCTCACTGGGTTATTTAATGCCGTCAAGAATTTTAGGATAGGTTTGTATGAATAGAATATGTATTCTTTGTAAGAAATCAGTTTGTAGAACAGGTTTCCTTGATGTACTTTTGTAAAAATGATTTTTGTCGAGAGTCAGATGTATTGCTAGAAATTTTATTTAAAAAATGTATTGCAGTAATATCTATCTATCTATCTATCTATCTATCTATCTATATATATATATATATATATATATATATATATATATATATATATATATATTCCAACACACACACACACACACACACACACACACACACACACACACACACATATATATATATATATATATATATATATATATATTCCAAAATATATTGCTGATAATTTTTTTAATGTATTCCTGGTAATATTAATTTAATGTGTTGCTGGTATTTTTACTATAAATATCTATATTTATATTTTCAAAGTGTCTCGACCCTTCTTTTTTGTGGTGGGGGGCTAACTATTTGGCTATATCTGGGACCCCCTAACAGGTGCTATCACTCTGGGACAGGGTCAACATAAGACCAACACCAGTTAAGAGGTTGTGTTAAGCTTCTCAAAACCTCCAATCTCCCGATCAAAGACATCGTTGCCGGATGTATTTTATTATCATACCCAGGACAGCACCTTCCTTGAATCCATCATAAAAAAAAATCAGTAGCTGGAATTAGTAAATACGAAACACTTCAAATACATCGATGTATGGAGCAGTTATAACAAATTTAGTACAGAAGATAAGGAAATTGAACCTAGAATAGGCTGCTCTATGAGTTCGTTTTGTCCTACACCACGAACTGCTGCAAACGTAAAATATTGACATATGAACAAGATTTATGTTCTTAAATGGCGACCTCAGACCCAGACGTTCATACGGATGTCATAGATGGCATCAAATTCCTTCAGTAATATCTTAACTATGAGCTATATATTGTTAAATAATAGTTTAGCAGACTTTTATTTTTTAGGGAGGCATATCGCTACTCCGACTTCCTGAGATTGACCTTTGATATCAGATAAAAGAAAAAACAAAGAATGTCGATTTCGATTAGCTGAGCCAGCGTGAGAACGATAGATAGAAAAAAGGTTTTAAGGGAATTGGTTCTTACACGTTGCGTAATGTACAAATATTCTTTCGTGTCTGGAAACGGCTTCGCGGTGGAGGGAGAGCAACACCAATGGATAGTTAGAGAGGTATACTTCGACGTTAATAAAATACCTAAATTAGAATTCCCTGTGTTGAAGTTCCTTTATCTCTGGAATCAAAACACCTAGCGATCACTGGCTGTGAGAGAAAATACAGCATTATGAGTGAAATGACCCCGTCGCCCAAGAGCGAGGGAGCTATACAACAATACGAAGTTTTATAGATCTATGATTAAAATAGTCTCAAGCGAATTAAACCTGTAGGTCTTAAAGATGCGTATCCTTTGTCAAGTCTCATAGACAGGCGATAAAGTATCGCGAAGAATATACCAAATAACCAAAAAAAAAACACATCACTTGAAATCTGCCAAAAGTAACCAGCTGAAAATGATAGCACAGCTAACTCGAAAAGAAAATGATGACGCTTTCTTTATTAATTACATATATATTTAAATTATATTTTCGGGTTATTGTCCTCATCTTTGTTGATGTTATCACAAAGTTTCAGCCGTTGTGCCCTCCGGGCTTCATCAGATGTATGTCAATCTCGGTAACCTACACGATATTCCAAACTCAAGTACCCTGTTGTCGTTCAACAGCCCATTTCTAGTGTCATCTCGTCTAGTTCTTATTTTGGTGCCACTCATTAATCGCCCTGTTTCCACTGTGTTCAAGTACAAGCTGCCCAGCCCAGGGATTGAACTCACAATTACTACGTCACCAAATTCACAAACTAAAGCTTTAATCCACTAGGCTATTGTTCCACGGAAAATCCTGTAAATAATCAAGATGTTGACTTTCCACACAACTTTGAACGTTAATGACAAAAACAAGATGGATAGTAGAAGAGAAAACAGTTGATTTGAGTGACCTATTTTCCTGAAAGATTATTTTGGTAGGAGTATTATTTTTTTAAATTTCAAGCGAAAGTGGAGTTCACTGTTCAGTTGATAAACGTCAAATCTTTCCTTATAAGGGAACGGTTAATCTCATCATTAAGATTAAGATAATCCTTCATATTCTGAAAGACCATAGAACTTGGAAGATTAATTCAATTTTCGATCTCAAATATATTTTATTAATAGATATTTTTATTTTGGATTCCATGACTAAAAGTATAACCAAAAGCGCTCGGAAATGCAGAACGCATGCACAGATTTTAGAATAGAAAACTTCCCTACAAGCACATAATATCTCAGAAGGATAAAGTAACTAGAGGTATTTTTTAAACAAGACGCTAAATTCGGTGGGATCTAACTACGGGGACATAACATAATCTGAAAAATCCGGAGAAACAATATTTTAAATTCCCTGTTTGTTTGTACAGTAAGAAAGAAAGGAAAAGTAGCAGGCTATGTTGGTGTCTTTTCATTGGTCCGTAAATTGACGAATCAATAGCTAGTGAGAACGCAAAATTTTCTGGTAAGAAAAAAACTATTGTTTTGAGTTCAATACCTGGCCACGGCAGATGCGAACATAAAGTTTGGAGGGTTGAGTTACTAAAGGGAAATAACTGAAACCGAGATATCAAGAAATGGCATGACACGTAGAAAACAATCTACTTCAGTGGACTAAATAAGGTGTTCGGTTCGAAATTTCAACGAATATCAGCTGAAGATGTCCGGAGCCTACAACGGCTGAAACGCCGTGCATATGACAGTAAATATGAGGAGAACTGTTTGCATAATGTAAATAGTGTAAATAAATAATTTTCTCTTCAAACATTTTTACAGTTGAAAATTTGGCTTGTTATCAAAAAGCTAGAATATAAAACTTATTTCACTAACTTTTACCCTCTTCGTCACTGACAAGTAGTCAGCAATATTTTCTTACTGTGGACAATGAAAGTAGCCAATACATGAGTTATAGTATTTATTACTACAAGAATATCATTCCCCGGTGAAAAGATTGCTCACTTTATTTCAGTAAGAAATATATATAGAGTACAATTGGTTTACTGGTTGTAGACGCCTTGACACTGCCCATCGACCCACTATGTAACTATAATCTTAGTCGCCCAAATACCAGTTCAAGCAATATATGCTAGATTACGCTTTTTGACTTTAGTCCAAACCCAGGATTTTTATTTTTACACTTCTTTTACATACAGATTTGTCTTCTAACTTACCGTTTTTAAATAAATTCTATCGCTTAAATATTTGCTATACGATGCTTAGTGCAATATACACAAAGTCTAAACCATCATAAAAATCATTTTATTCTCATGATACGCATTTCTTTATTCATCATGCAACGAATGGAAGTTATTTTTAATTACTGCCGTAATAATAAAAAGTGTCAGGCGTTCCTCTCCTTTGCAAAGGAATGTATGTGTCATTAAGCAATCCAGATATTGTCAGAGGCATGTAGTAAATTTTATAACACAAGATTAAGCATAAGAATAGTCGCGTACGTAAGTGCAAAGGTGAAAGCCTTCTGTCTATGAATGGATTTTTGTGCGTAGTACGCATGCTCCGTTGTTAGTTCTTCCCTTTTAATCGTTTTTTTTACTATGTGATTTCTCTTTCATTTATCATCGATAATCGATAACCAACAAAAATAGCGCGCGAATTTATTTCAGGAATGAATTGATTGACCAGACAAAGAAGACAAAAAGAAATAAACATTTTAAAAGACGTGAATACTCAAGAAAATAAAAATAATAATAAAAGCCCACAGATGAACCAATCATGAAAAGGAGAAACAGTTGAAGAAAAACAACAAATAATTAAAGATGATAATGAATAAAAGAGTGATGAAAAGAGAGTGTCATGAAAGGAAAGGAATACAATAATACAAGAATACTGAGTAGACAAGGCCGAAAGGGGCTTAGAGAAAAGTATAAGCCAACGTGGATGAAAGGGGGATGGGAAGAGAAAAGGTAAAAGAAACGATGAGAAGAGAGGGAGAGCAGGAGAAGACCGGTAGATTAGAGGAAGATGAGGCGAAGGAGGAGATGAAACTAAAAAGAAGGAAAGAACAATGGGGGCTGAGAGGGAGGACGACGTCGAGAAAGACAAAAAGAAGGAAGAGAAAGTGAAATAAAAGAAGAGAACGACAAAAGATGAGGAATTTTGAAGAAAAAAAACATACAAAGAGAAGAGAAGAGAAAAATAAAGATGAAAACGAAGCAGCAAAATTGATTTGAATTTTTAATTTGAGAGGAGAAAAAGGAGTTGATAAAAGGGAAACGGGCGTACAGAATAAACAATAACAGAAATTGTACAAGACGGAGGAGGAGAGGTTTGGGGGACGAAAGAAAATGCGGAGTAAACCCATAAAAAATTAAATGGCCGAATAAAAGCAATTTCAATTTCCTACAATGTTATGAATATTACTTTTGACAGCCAACAACCGCTATGTTTCGTATTTTCTTCTATTCTATTATTTTTTTTTTACACCGTTTTTTTTTCTTCAGCAAGATACCCGGATGATTTAATGGATTAAGGTTCAAAACGACGTAAAGAAGAGCCGAATTTGAATTCGAATTGAGATTTTGTTCCACCTCCTTCTTCGCAAAAGTCTTGTTTAAGGTATGAACGCATCTCTTCTCCTAACATGCAGCACCGTTTTGAACAGTAGTGCACACTTGGCTCTTCATCCTTGGTTGGCGATCAGTCTAGGAGAAGGAGAATTCTGAACTCAAACTCGCATTTTACTCAAGCATATATTTTTCTATAAATGGAAGGATCGTTGAATTTAGAATAATTCTATGACTAACCAACATTGCAGTCAAATCTTCTTTTTCTTCTTTTTCTTTCCTTCGTTCACCTTCTCTTCTTTTCTTGCTTTTTTTTCTAATCATTTTATCTTTTTCTGTCATGACAATGTCTTTTTCTTGCTTTCTTATTTATTTTTCTACCTTCAATCATTTTTATCATTCTTTTTGTTTTTTTCTTACGTTCTAGTTTATTTTTTTCGTTCTTTTTTTCCTTCCTTTCTTCTTTCCTTTCTTTCCTGCTTCCGTTCATCCTTCCTTCCATCCATCCATCCATCCTTCCTTCCTTCCTTCCTTCCTTCTGTTTCTTCCGTTTTTATATTTTGTGCTACGTATTTTCTTTCTTTCTTGTGTCCTTTGCCTTTCTTCTATTTTCTATTTTCATTCTTTCTTTATTTTCATTTTTCCTTCTTTTTTCTTTCTTTCTTTCTTTCTTTCTATTTCTTCTCTTCCTTTTCTTTCTTTAATTTTTTCTCTTTTAAAAATTATTTCTTTCATTTTCTTTCTTCCTTATTTACTTTCTTCATCCCTTCTTTTCTTCATTCTTCATCCATTCTTTTCTTCTATCCTAATTGTTTTGTTTCTTTTCACAGCCACCATTTTATAAAGAACAATTGACCCTAAACCTATATTAAAAACAAGAACTTCTCTTCAACTTAAATAAGGACATGAATGCAGGATTTCCAGTTTGTACAGGCAGTTATGTCGTGCAGGTTTCAAACACATCTTTGTTTGATGGCCAATATGCATACGCCGTCATACCAAGGTAGCTCGTTTTTGGAAGATATAATCTTAATAGACACGCCAATAGTATTAACATACTTCCTGCCAAAACCAACAAAACTTGAAACGTTTCATAGATAACAGCTTAAAAATGACTGAAACAATACTTTGCAGTAAGAAAATCTTGTGAGTGTTATTCCGCCCAAAATAGAATAGTTTATATATATATATATATATATATATATATATATGTATATATATATATATATTACGAAAAACTAGGTAATCCGTATGTGTAGATCCAAGGAGGATAAAATCCAGAAAGCTCAATTTATATCAGAGCAAATAATTTAAATAAAAATAAAAACAGACCACTTTAAGGTTCCATGTAATAAATTATTTCACCACAGCCTTTTTAAAGGACCGCGGATCCTCAGACAATTTTTAAGGAATACGAAGTACACACACACATATATATATATAGGTATTAATACAAGAAATTACCCGTGTATATCGGTACATGTGTACCTTTATGAATGAATGCACATGTATGTATATGTGAAACTTGCATGGATGTGTATACAATATATGACAAAGCAAGATCTCTAATATTACCTTCAAATATCACTCCATATTAACTTAAAAACTAAACTTTAAGTAAGAGAAATTACCAATCTAAAAATAGTCGCAAATTAAATTCACGAATAAAATTCAAACTGATAGAGATATCACCTTAATAATCAATTACAACTAGAAGTAAACTTATATTTTAAAATAAAATTTTAGTATTTTAATGTAAATTCTATGAATATTTTTCTAATCGTCTATTTCATATTAAATCCCCAAAATTTTGTAATAAAGTTTAAATAAAAAACTTAAATCGCTAACAAACATCAAATTAAATTCCTTATAGACTGTTTAAACATTCAAATTTATATCAAACATTATAATATTTATGAACTCTCAAAGCAAAACAACAGCGTCTATTTCAGGCCTTTCATTCCAAAGAAAGTTAGTGATACTTTCTCTCGTGACTTCTTTCTCTCTTTTTCTCTTTATGCCTTTTTTCTCCTCTCCCCCTTCCATATCAATATATAACTTCCGCTAAGTTAACCGATTTAATGTGTCAATGTCTTGACTTCCTCAAACAATATTAAATTTGAAAGAATAGAAATTTTACACCTACTCCATCATGTCTCTCTCCCCACTCACTTCCTAACTCTAATAATTTACATATGCTTAGTACTGCCCGTCAAAAATGTGTAAATTTCTTATCATTTTTCGTTTCAACCTTTGGAAGTAAAGTCTGATGATCCGCGGACCTTTAAAAGGGCTGTGCTGAAATAATTTATTACATGTAACATTAAAGTGGTCTGTTTTAATTTATATATATATATATATATATATATATATATATATATATATATATATATATATATATCCAGGTAAAATGACAACAAATTGAGTATGATTCCACTGTAAGTAAATGAATTTGAATTTAGCGTAGGTCATATTTGATTGGCCAATCACGACAAAGCTCACAAGTTTATATATAAATATTTAAAAACCCAAGAGTCATATATATATATATATATATATATATATATATATATATATATATAAACACCACGTTTATTTTTGTATGTTTTCCCCTTATCATATTAAGATTATTTTTTTTTAGTATTTTGTTATAATTTTTTCTTTATTTCAGTTTATTTTATCTGCGCACCCAACAATGATCTTCCTAAAAGAATTCTTTATCACCTTTTTGCGCTATTTGTTTCCTCTCTCTTTTTTTCTTTTTCCATTTCATTTTATTTTTATTGCCAATATTTTGTTGTCCCCACACTTTATCCTAACACACAAAATCTTTCAACATCAATAACGTCCCCACCCCTGGGCCTATAACCCTTTTTTTCCATATGTTCAACACCTCACTCTCCTTCCACACACCACCAATCACAATTTTTCAATCTAAGGTTATTTTAACAAAAGGTTTCGCACAGCGATAATTCAAACAATGAACGGATTTTTTCTAACAATTCCACCTAAAAGCTGAAATCTACCCAGCCTCATGAACTAATGTTAGATAGGCTCCACCCTCCCTCTGTTTATTTCTTGCATCCGCTGATGATGAACACAAGCGTGTTCGAAAATTCAGAACTTGGAAAAGTAATCTCCGTGCTTAATTTTTGTCAAGTGATTAATATTTATTAATATTTTTCGTACTGAAAATATCGATACTCTTTCGTTTGACTTATCAACTTATCTATTATATTCTCATATATATATATATATATATATATATATATATATATATATATATATATATAGGCAAGATGTGTGTGTGTGTGTGTGTGTGTGTGTGTGTGTGTGTGTGTGTGTGTGTGTGTAACGAATGCACGGCCGCAATTTTTGACGGATTTGCACCAAAATTTACATGCACAAGCTCCACGCTAGCGAAGGCCCAAGACCGACGTTGCATTTCCCAACTCCCATCGATAATGGAAATAATCGATTTTTTCATGCTTCTACGGCAGTTTTCATGTAGTTTGTGGCCATTTTCTACTGGCCAGAGTGAGAGCCTATAGCTAGCTGCCATGAGTAGGCAAGAAGATTCTATTGACCAGCGTGAGACACAACAGCTGACTGACACGAATGTTAACTAGCATGCAAAAAAAATCGATAGCTGCATTCGTCACAAGTGGAAAAATTTAAATCTGCATGGCACTTTACTCCAATTGGCTCATTCGCTTGCTTAAACTCAACGTTGATTCTGATTCCGCAGAACTAGGTTGGGTGTGAAAATGTATTTGTTGTTAACATTCTTTTTTCATTCGGTTTTTCCAGTTACGAGTCCTTTTTTTAAAGCTGATCGTTTTGTGTTCATTTTGTTTAGTTCTTTTTTTGTAACAGATTTAATGTTTAGTATAGAGCTTAGAAAAATTCGCAGTGTGAGATAGGCAAGAAGTAAGGCATGTAGCAACATCAGCACGGCAAAGGCCACTCCTTTAAAGACAAGGAAGGGCAAAAATATTTTAAGTCAAGTGATAGTCACTTTCCCACCACCGTAATGTAGTTTCTCTGTGCATTTTCTATAAATAATTTCATGGCAATTGTCGGAAGAACTGATCGGTATGTTATATAAACTTTAAGAATTTAAGCGCAGTACTAGGTTGGCAGCAAGGTCTCATTAATTTACACTTGAATTAGGTAGGTGTAACCGTAATCTGATAAGAATTTCTTCTATCGCAGTTTGCGCTTGTGGGACTCTCTACCGGCTTCATGCTTTCCAGCCAACAGTCGTTATCTTGATTACTCTTTTATTGTTCTCGTTCATTAATAAAGTTCCTCTCTTTTCTTATTATTTCACATTCAGTAACTCATTGTCTCTTTACTGCTTTTTATGGTGAAATTATATATATATATATATACATATATATGCTCTCGGAGATTTGATAGAGCTGTCTGGAGAAAAGCGTAATTTAAAAAACACTGACTGCTGCTGCTATTAATGCATTGCTCTTCAAGTACGAATTGAGCTCTCCTAGCTACTGGAGTATTTCGCAGAGAAAACGTTAAAACTTACCTTTCACTCTTCCGTGCATCGACAGTTTAGGGGTAGGATCTCTGACTGATGCCATATCTGTCAAGATTCATTCCAGCTTAAAGTAGCCGGGCGTCTAGCCACACTGAAGCGTTGTAATACAGCGAAACAGTCTGTCGGCGGATGACTATATATATATATATATATATATATATATATATATATATATATATATATATATATATATATATATATTTGTGTGTGTGTTTGTGTGTGTGTGTATAGGATATATATGTTAGGATATATATTGTCGAACCACTTTTCACGAAGTTAATTGGGTCTTCAAATGTCGTTTGTGACCGAAATTTTCGTAAACTGAAATTATATTTTCTATAGCAATCAATGTGAAGTGGTTTAATCTGTTCCTGGACCACACATGATTGCTTATTCAAACATTTACAGCAGTACATTGGGAGCTAGTTTATACACAGTACCAACAGAAATGATTAACTCTAACACAAATCAGATAGAAAGAATTTAGTTACATTTTACCTCAACCTGTACGGATAAGAGTTGTTGGCGCAAGTGTGTGATGTAGGAGAGGGGAAGAGATATTAATGTCTGCAGGTTGTAGTCCCCTTCCATAGGAATATCAGGTAACTCTCTTTTTTCTTATCTTTCTCTATTCTATCTCTTTGCACCATTCGACTCTGCTTAATACTAACCGCTCTTCGTCCCCACGTTGTTAGCTTTTTGCCCGGATAATCTGATCGTGAACCGATTTGTTCATGTTGAAATCCGTTCGTGACTCGAGGTTCCACTGTATATCATTTAGGATATTAAATTTATAGGAAAGAGGTATAAATATACATGTCTTTAAAAAAAAAATTGTGGTTCGATTGTGCATTTTCTTTTTCTGTACAAAACTAAAAATATATCTCTTCAATCGAAATATTTTCGATTAATGAAAAATCACTTGGACAGCTCCACGAACCAGAAAGAATTCGAATTAATCCCAAGTGTAAAGACCATTTTAGCAAATATGCTAAAAGCAAAAGAAAGTCGAGGAAGCGGCTCATTTGTCCGTAACAAATAAAAATGGAATGACGATTCTATTCGTTCTTCAATAGCTAGAATTTTCTTAGTGCGTGTGGAACATTCTAGAGACCATTCTATGTATGAGTCGACTCGTAATTTTTCCCAGACAACATCCTTACTTTCAATTAACTCTGGTAGGTAAGATTGATTTATTTAAGAAATATCAAACCATATAATATTGTGTATATTTTTATATATTTCTGGTGTATATATTTATATATTTCCTGTCCCTTCTTTTGTGGGAGGGGTGTTGAATGAATTTAAGTTTGTAAATTTATCAGTGTTTGATTCCCTTAGTCGTTTTAATAATCTATACAAACAAAATATTTATTAGCAAAATTAGTCCCAGAGAAAAAAATCGTTTAATTAGTTGCTTTACTCTTACGCCTCTGAGAATGTAGTATTTTTTGTTTAAGCCCTTCATGTGAGGTAGTCAGATAACTTTGTCTATTAAATAAACGTCTCACTTCAACTTTGTCTTGAAATAGGCATTGCCGTTGCCATTTTTGTAGTTCTGTTGTTAATCTTTTTTTTTGTCGAGAGATATTTCTACTTTACTCTTATATTAAACACATAATTATAATTTCAAAATGTATTGAGCAAAATGCGATTTATATAATGCCACGAGTAATCAAGGAATCATAGATACCATTGAACGGATTAATTAAACTGTTTTAGTTGTGAATTATCTATACCCGATTTATTGGAGAGCAATATATTGTTTCAAGGCTTTTGTTTCATTCATCACAGTATTAAATCTTTGTAACAACTGCCGTCATTTTTAACGGAATGAATACACTAGTTCTATAATAATCCATAATACCGATGAAAATCAGTAAATACACAAAAATAGATAGGGGTATAAAACAAGGATGTGCCTTCTCACCAGACTAATTCCAACTTTACAACGAGCCGATCCTAAGACAACTAGAAGTCCTTTCAGGATTTATTATTGGCTGGCTCAATCTTAAAAGCATAAAATATGCAGAATAGAGAATATCGATGGCGGAAATAGAAAGGAAAATGGAGAAAATCTACTGTCAAAAGAAGTGAAAAGTAATGGCTAAAACTCAGTTGTAAGAAGACAGAATGTATGGTTGTTAATAAAAGGAACAGTCCAAGATAAGAACCAATAATTGAAATTACCAATATCAAAGCAGGTACTAGAATCTAGTACTGAAAATGTCTCATTGAAATTTGAGGTTGCATTTGAATAAGGAAAGTTGCCTTTAAAAAAAGCTAAGTAAAAATATTACGAAACAGGGAAATTAAATTTGATGGAAGAGGAATTCTGAAATGTTATGTAATACCGTTTCTCGTCTATGGCAGTCATAATATCCTCACAGATGAAGAATAAACTTGGAGCCACAGAGATGTGATTCTAAAGGACGATTCTTAGAATACCATGGATATAACATGTGTGTAAATAGAAAGTTTTATGGAAAATGGAATCAAAAATTAAGCTTATGCTTACAATCAGAAAGAACAAGAAGGAATTTCTAGGAGAGGTAATGAGAAAAATGGAATTGATGAGTTTTTCACTCACAGGCAAGAGGGACAAACAAAAGAAGGTGCGACCTACCTAACAGAAAACGAACAAGGAGTGATGGTAAAAAGACACATCTTACTAAAAAATAAGGAAGTCTCGTAGAGATATGATCGCCCACATCCAGAATGGACATGATACATGGAAGAAGACGAAGGGGGAGGAGGAGGAAGAAGGAGGAAGAAGCGAGAGGATGGGGAGAAGAAGGAGGAGGAGTAAGAAGAAGAAGAAGAAGAAGAAGAAGAAGAAGAAGAGCTCGTGTATAAGTCGACCCAAGACTTTTACGTTTCATCGGGAAAGGGATTAGGGGTAAATGAATTATATGAAATGTTTTGGGTGAAAACGAAGCGGTTCTGGGAGAACAGGAAGTATTACCGGGATTCAATATTGAAGCCACAATTCTAACAACATAAAATATGCAGATGACGCAGTTTTGATGGCAGACACAGAAAAGAAACCGCAGGAGGTCCTATAGAAGGTTGTGAAGAAAATCGAGAAGAGAGGATTAAACGGCACAGAATTCATGGTTGTTAGCAAATGGAACGACCCAACATGCAAATTATAAATCACAGATACCGCAATCAAACAAGTACAACAATTGAAATATTTCCGAAGCGTTTTGAAATCCGGAAACGCATTGGGATAGCGAAAGGTACCTTGCAGAAGCTAAGTAAAGTATTAAGAAACAGAAAAATTTCGTTAGAAACAAAAAGAGTGCTGAACTCCTATTTGGCAGTGAATGCTGAAACATCTTCTCTCAGTCGAAGAATAGACATGAAGGAACGGAAATATAATTCGACAAAAGGATGCTGAGAATAGCATTGAACAAACCGGCGAGAAACGACAAAGTTTTAGAATTAAAAAGAAAAAAGACACTTGCAGTTAAGACCAGGAAGATACAGTTGAAATTTCTACGACTCATAATAAGGAAAGAACGCTTGGAAAATGATATACTCACAGGAGAGATCGTACCAAAGAGGGACCGAGGAAAGCAGCAAATCCTAACGAGTTTGTGTAAAATGGCTGACAGAACAAGGATTAGAGCAAATACAAAAAATGTAAATTTACTAAGAGCTTCAAAGGATAAGAAATTGTGGTGAGACGTGTCCTGAAGGATAACGCTATGTAGAAGAGAAATAGATATATGAAAGACATTTCCCTGGATATTACACTAATAATCATTCAGGTTTTATCACCTGACACACGATCGGCCTGAAGCCCCGAATGCCAATGGAAAGATAGGTAACATTTATGATTAGATATTTTGATACAGAAACAAAGCGAATGTTTCGACACAATAGGAATTCGATATTTTATTTAATAATAAATGCGATCTCTTTCAACATATGTACATGTTCATGTCTGAAGATTATTTTCATTATTGTAAGTCAGTCAAAGACTGGCAAAAAAAAATCGTTAGGAGCCTACTGTTGACAAACGAATATATCTAGTAAAAGAATGATGAATATTTCAAAACGAACACGAAAATTATTAATATTATATGTTTGCGTAATGCATGTTGACATCGTTTCCCCATCTTATTTCCTGTCTTGATACAATGAAAAATATTCAATATACATATAACCTGCTCATCGTTATATATATATATATATATATATATATATATATATATATATATATATATATATGTATATATATATATATATATATATATATATATATATATATATATATATATATATATATATATATATACCCAAGTATAGGATTAGTGTATACGGAATAAATTCCAATAACCAACAATTACTATTCTTAAAAGTGTACTCAATACAGAGTAGAGAAAATATAATTATTATTTGAAAATTATAACATAAATATATTATTAAATCTCATATTTATATTATATTTTTCGAATAAATAATTATACATATATATATATATATATATATATATATATATATATATATATATATATATATATATATATATATATATAGTTCGTCTGATGATCTCGAAAGAGTTAAAACCAGGATCAAAAAATATATATATGTATATATATACAAGTATAGGATTGGTGTATACGAAATAAATTTCACTAACCCCAAAATATTCGAAAACATAAATATTTTATAAATCTCTACAAAAGTAGCCATTTTGTTTCAACACTTCTGGTGTCTTATCAAGTGATGATGTTGAACGATATTATTACTTGCTGAGATACCAGAAGTGTTGAAACAAAATCGCTATTTTTGTAGTGATATTTATGATATAATTCTCAAATAATTGATATATATATATATATATATATATATATATATATATATATATATATATATATATATATATACATGGAAATATATGCGTGCGTATGTGTGTGTATATATCTTTACAAAATGAACTTTGAATTTTTATATTTATCCATTGCGCGCTGTTCAGAAAACAAAGAAATACTCATTGAAAAATTAAATAAAAATTTTAATTGCCATTACTTTTCGTCTTTAACGACCGTTATATATATATATATATATATATATATATATATATATATATATATATATATATATATATATATATATATATTGAGAGTGTGCAATGCCAAAAATGTTTGGACCATTTGCAGATGCCATCTATCGTTCTTATTAGAATGTTAATTAAATAATTTTGTAACAAAATAATGTTGAAAATATTTATTAAATGAGGTTTACACATTTATTTCTTCGAGAGATACAAAAGTATATATATATATATATGGATATATATATATATATATATATATATATATATATATATATATATATATATATATATATATATATATATATATATATAAAAAGAAAGAGTCAGGAACATGAAAGTCTGTCGAAAATAATCGCACAGATACAGGTTCAAGGCCCAAAGAAAAAACCCCGATACGAGTAAACAACTAACTAAAGAGCTCAATACAAGCGTAGAGCAAACCTAGTCAAACCTAATGAGCCATACACACCTACCAAGGTTTCACTTAGGCAGATCGTCAGGGTCGGCTGGCTCCCTGACGATCTGCCTAAGTGAAACCTTGGTAGGTGTGTCTGGCTCATTAGGTTTGACTATATATATATATATATATATAAATATATATATATATGTGTGTGTGTGTATGTCTTTAAAAAATTAACTTTGAATTTTTATATTTATCCATTGCGCGCTGAATTTTGTTGGGGTTTTCGATGCAGTCGTCTGATAAGTAACCCTGTTGTGTTCAGAATAATTTTGTTTAAATGCATTAAATTTTCTTTAATTCATGAATTAAAGAAATGTATACGGTGAATATCTATTCCCCGTACATATTTTCTTTAATTCATTATCAATAGTTTCTCTTGGCGGTGCGTGGAGGGGGTCTTCACATACCAATCTCCTTATATAGTGAATAGATTTTAGTTTCAACTTGCATTGTCGGCCTTGTGGTTTTTGAACACTTCCAGCTTCCCTGCATTTCATCCAATATGGCACAATTTTGTCAACAATATTTATTTAATATTAATCAAATAACAATTTCCACTAACCTTTTTCTGTTTGTGCAAATAAATAATGCATTTCGTAAAACTAGAAATACCCGTTAAAATATCGCGGTTTTTCTATTTGAATTTTCTGATGAATTGTAATTCTTAAGTTAATGATTAAATGAGATCATGGCGCGTTCTGCGATGAAAATATCCGTAGATTTTCCTATCGTGTCGCTAAATATTTGAGCGTAAATACTTTACCAAAATACCGCATTAACAGTTATAAATATGAATGGTGGTCGTTATTTTAAGTAGCAGTGGGTACGAATGAAAAGATTTGAATTTGATAATTTTTCCTATTTAACTTAATCAAATGTTAAACATTATCATCTTATGTTCTTTCTTTCTTTCTTTCTTTCTTTTTTTGTCGCTAAATCATAACTTTTCCCAGTTCACTGAATCGGACATTAAATATTTCTCTCTTCCCTTCTTTCTTTCTTTTTTCTTTCTTTCTTTCTTTCTTTCTTTCTTTCTTTCTTTCTCTTTCTTTCTTTTTCTCACTAAACCATAACTTTTCCCAGTTCACTGAATCTGACATTAAATATTTCTCTCTTCCCTTCTTTCTTTCTTTCTTTCTTTCTTTCTTTCTTTCTTTCTCTTTCTTTCTTTTTCTCACGAAACCATAACTTTTCCCATTTCACTGAATCTGACATTAAAATTTTCTCTCTTCCCTTCTTTCTTTCTTTTTTCTTTTTTTCTTTCTTTCATTTTCTTTCTTTCATTTTCTCACTAAACCAAGTAGTGCCTCTGATATATCTTTCCCGTTTTTTCACGCGATCAAAACGAAATATTTCATTATTTACGAGCTATTGACAGGAGACGTTAAATACTTCAATCTTCTCTTCTCTTCTCTTCTTTCTTTCCTTCTTTCTTTCTCTCAGTGAAATCATTTAACGTCTCTGATGAGTCTTGTCATTTCCACGCAATCAAAAGGAATAGTTCATTATTTATCAGGTACTGGCGGGACGTAACAGTCGTGCTAACTAAGGAAGGGACAACGAGAATTATAAGATGATGTGAGAATTACTTTTCAAGTGGAGTCAGTTTTAAATAAACGGATCTATACTGGAAGCAGTCTTTATAAGATATAGACACTAGAAAAACGCATGCACTATTATTGCGTGGCAGCTCTCACAATATAATCAAATGCAATATTTTAATGAAATATTCAATGTTAAATAACCCTCCTGTCATTTAACTCAAACAACAATTTCGTCCTTACAATATAACAGCATACCTTCCTACAGAGTAAAACACTTTCAGAGATGCCCTCGAAATTTCTTTAGGAAAGAGAAATGTCGTTCCATTTTCAATCAATAACTTGGCGGGGCGTTTTTTAATCGAATCCCGTCGATCTCATCCGGAGAGGCCGCTAATAGCATGGCGGAAACATGACGCAAAATAAACATTTACACTTGAGGCGTTCAAGTGTTGCCGACAGGCCGCTATGAAAAATTCCGAAATGAGAAACGAAAAGAGACAAAGAAAGAATGGCGTGAGATCTTCAGAATTCCCCTAGCTAGATTCAAAGTGTTCGCTATTGCATTATTTATGCTATTTTTAATTTGCAAATCTCTACACATTTCCTCTGTCCCGTATTTTTGAAATATGTACTTAATTTAACACACATACACACCCATATATATATATATATATATATATATATATATATATATATATATATATATATATATATATATATATATATATATATCGTAATTTGATCAAATAACTGAGTGTTATTGTCTGAGGAAATTTAAATTTTTGCGTCCTTTGTTTACCTTATTATTATTATTATTATTATTATTATTATTATTATTATTATTATTATTATTATTATTTTTGTCGTTATTATTATTATTATTTTTGTTATTATTATTATTGTTATTATTATTGTTATTATTATTATATTCATTATTATTATTAGTATTATTATTATTTCCTTTGATATCTGGCGTTTACACATTTCTGTCCGGGTCCCGCCCAGGGACCTAAGGTTAGAAATAGCATCATGACACTTTCCACTGCAAAATAATAATAATAATAATAATAATAATGATTACATAGATAAAGCCCTTCGTAAAGTGTGGGCTGTACTTGTTAGAACAATTTTTTGTATCTCTTTGTTGCATGGACTTCCAGGGATCCCTTCAATTAGTCTACTGGAATCTTTTCCAACCAATCCTAAGGCTCCAACTACAACAGGGATTGTTGATGTTCCCATGTGCCACATTTTTGAAATTTCTATTTCAAGGTCCTTGTATTTTGACAGCTTTTCGAATATCTTCAAAAATACATTGCAGTCTTCAGGGACTGCCATATCAATAAGGAGGCATTTTTTTGTTTGTGGTCTTTAATAACAATGTCTGGGCGGTTGGCTTTGATTGTTCTGTCAGTGTTTATTGTGTAGTCCCATAGAATTATAACAGGTCCTATCTCCGTAACCGGGTCTTGGTGGTGTTCGTACCAGTTTCTTTTCGTTTCCTTCCCGCAGAAGTTTCAAATTTTCCAGTGCAGATATTGGTCCACTCTGTCATGCCGCGTTTTATATTCAGTGGGTGCCAATATCATGCAACCTGATACAAGATGATCAATGGTTTCTGGATATTTATCACAGAATCTGCATTTTGGACTAACACAGTATTTTAGTATATGTGCTTGATAATTCCTAGTTAACAATTATTATTATTATTATTATTTTTGTTATTATTATTATTTTTGTTCTTATTATTATTATTGTTATTATTATTATTATTATTATAATTATTATTATTTATATATGTTACGTTTCCTGCTTTTGTATCCTGTAGAGCCGGGTCCAAATTATGGTTCTTAGGCGCTATAGGAGAATTGTCATTTAACTGATTTCTTAGTATATGGGATGTTCCTAGTAGGACGATCTTCTGGGCAACTTTCATGTTGATGTTAGCTAGGACACTGTTAGTGAAATTGTCCATTCCTATTCTCACGAAGCCCAGAGCTCCGATTACTATTGGTACAATCTCAGTTTTCATTCTCCACATCCTATTAATCTCGAACTACTTGGACAATTTCTCGAAAATTTTTATGGAGGTGTTTCTGTCAGATGGTACTGCTATGCCAATAAGCATACACTTCCTTCATTTCTTGTCTTTTATGATAATTTCAGGTCTGTTGTCTGTTATATCCCTTGTCAGTTTGAATTGGCATGTCCCAGAGGATAGTTACATTGTTACTTTGTGTAACTGCGTTTGTTTGATGCTCATAACATTTCTTAGTCGTTTCGATTTTGTACTTCTTGCATATCTTCCAATGCACATATGTCACTACCTTGTTATGCCTGTGGGTATATTAATTTTTTGCTAGTTCCTGACCTCCTGAAATAATATGGTCGACAGTTTCATCTGATGTTCCGCAGATCCTGCACTTTGCTTAGTTGCATCCATGATTATGTGAAAGTGATAGGATCTGGTTGCGAGGCTTTGTTCCTGAGCTGCAATAATTAGAGCTTCTGTCTCAGTTTTCAGCCCGGTTCTCTTCAGCCACATCTGCTTTTTTCGTTCTTTTTATGTATTTATCATGCAAGGTCTTGTCATCCTAGTTTTTGCGTAATTTCATTTAGGTAAGTTGTTTTGCTTTCTGATTTACTCGTCTGGCATAGATGGTATTTGGTTCGTTTTTTGTTGGTAGGATTTCACGTGTATTATGCTGTTTCTTGAAAAGTGTAGTTTCTTTGTTGATGGAGTGGATTTGGTGTTTTACTATTTGTAGGAGAGGTTCAATTGTTTTTGTAAGGTGTGCTTCCTATCCGATTATTGTAGTTTTTAGACTTAATTCAAGTTGGATTAGAGCTCGACCTTCTAAAATTCTTTGCATATACAGTGATTTCGGGTGGTGCATCCTCGTTTGGCTAAGCATTTTTCTGGTCTTGGCCTCCAATAATTTAATGTCATTTAACCTCCATTTATTATTATTATTATTATTATTATTATTATTATTATTATTATTATTATTATTGTGGTTGTTTTTGTTGTTGTTGTTGTTGTTTTTGTTTCCATTGGTTTCTGGTATGTACTCATTTCTTTCCAGGTCCTAACCAGTGACCTACGGTCAAAAATGGCATCATGACATTTTCCACTAATCATTTGTTGAGAAAAAAGAAATTATTATTATCATTATTTCCTTTGTTTTCTGTTGTATACACATTTCCATCAGAGTCGTAAGCAGAAATATAAGGTCAAAAATGGCTTCATGACATTTTTGCACTGGTTATTTTCAGAAAAATCCATTAATAAATAAAAATCAAGATCAAACACATTCCACATAGATAAACCTCTTCATAATGTGTGTGCTGTACTTGTAAGAACAATTTTTTCGTATTTCCTTTAAGCATTATCTACCAGGAATCCATTCAGTGAGTCTATTGGAACCTTCTCCAATCATTTCGAGAGCTCCAACTATAACGGTAATTACTGATGTCCTCGTGTGACGCATATTTTTAGATTTCCACTTGTATTTTGATATTATTATTATTATTATTATTGTTGTTGTTGTTGTTGGTGGTGGTGGTGGTGGTGGTGGTGGTGGTGGTGGTGTTACCATTGCTGTCCTCCGAGTTCAAAGAAAACATTAACCTGGAATTCTTCAGTGGATCGGGCGGTGGCTCAGCAAACCAAGTCTTTACACGCAGACACTGAAGTATTGGGGACACTGGAAGGCGGTAGCTATGCCATATTCCAATGTTACATGGTGGCGATAGTCTCTTCGAATAATAATCTTTTGACACTGGGATTCTTCGAAGTTTGTAAAGTTTTGGTCAACAATGGCACAGCAAACCGTTATTCGACCTCCTTCGGTTTAACCTTGAAATAGTGAAGGCTAGTTTTGGTCGCGCCTTTTGTTTTAGACGACATTGCTGTCTTCTGACATATAACATCTCTGTGTATACCAAGAGTCTGGGAATGAGATGGTGTTTGTTGCAGATGACATTGCCAGTCTCCGGGGTTTGCATCTTGATGAGCATTGATACAACGCAGATAGAGTTCGCGCGGTCCGAAATTCCAAGATTGCTGGTCGATCCTGTAACGCGATACTTAGTATGGAGCGAAGAGCCCGCATTTGAAATATTTCCAATTCCCTGATCTGGCTGCGATTCAACATCCACATTTCACAAGCGTCGAATTTTATACTTGACGAACGTATGGTGTGTAGCTCTATCACTCTCGTACGGAACCTCATCGAAACTCGGTTTGCATTGCTGATTTAACCGTGAATGCCATTGTTCAGAGAAACTTCCTAGGAGAGCGTGCTACCCAGGTATTTGATGGTATCGAAATTTGCATGCTGGTTATATGGGAATAGCTGGTGCAAGAGAGTTCGTGTTCAGTCTTGTCGAGACTGTCAGGCGGCATTTTTAAAGCCATGTAGAATCAATAAAGTCTAAGCTGTAGTTGGGATTCCACGTGAACAATGACGGCCCAATCCCCAGCTAAATGGCCCTCCTGCACTGTAACGACGAAAATCAAAAACGGAGCTATCCAGATGATATTAATATAGATTGCTTCCTCTAGACGATTTTTTTTTTGCATGAGACAGCATGAAAGTGAAGAAAGTAGTGAAAAAGACTGGGGTTAGGTTACGGATTTTTTTCACACCGTTCCTTGTTTTAAAAAGACTCTGTCATCTCACCACTCGTGAGCTCATAATCAAGCATGCCACCATGAAATAGATCATTGCTATAAATATTTATGGACATCCGATGCGCTCAAGGACATTCCAAGGAGTTTCCCTATTGAAAGTGTCGAAACGCTGTGGTCAGACCTATGAATACAGAGTGGTTGACTGATTTTCTTTAATGACATATCAACCGCTACGGGTTATTTAATGCTGAAATGTAAATATTTTGAACACAATTTTATTGCGCCAACTAAATATATTTTAAAAGCAATTCTATGCCTTCACCTACAGATAAATGTAGTGTTCGTTATCTTGTTATAAAATATATTGTCGTTAATTCGACTATAAAAATATAAAATGTATTGTTGGCCATTTTACTTTAACAATGTAATGTTGGTAACTTTACTATAAATCTATATTGTTGGTATTTTTATATAAAATGCATTGCTGGTATTTTTCCTATAAAAATGTATTTCATACTTTCATAGTGTTTTCATTGAAGAGTACCATTTTCCCATAGCTGTGGCCCTAACAGGTAATACCAACTAGGAAGACAGAGTAGGGAGACATATTTTGTTCAGTACGCTTCCCATAATTAGTATGCCTAGGGATTCAGATTTGGGGAACCATAAGGCCTGCTTCCGTTAACTTTGACCTCTGTGACGGTGACGTCTTGCGAACTCTGATTATCCAGGATTTCACAACACCATTTGAAAGGCAGCAACATTGATTTTTCAATCGCGGGGAAAGAAATGAGGAGGCATGATACCTTCTTCGGTGTTGAAGATATCCAGTGACATCAGGGTTACTGGTCTCTGTATCTATCTGGGATTTTTTGGGGGGGAGCGGGGGGGGTTCCACATCACGGAAAATTCAAGGCCTTCCAGTCTCTTGGTGTTTTAGCTTGCTCATCAAGCACAACACATAGATCAAAATATACTTTCTTGTCTCATACGACATAAACAGGCCTCTGCGCAACAAATTGCAACGTGAACCCGATTTCCTCATTCAAAACACTTCTGATGCTGGAGTCAGATATCCTGAGGTCTTTCCAAATAGTTCTGATAGGCTTTTCGGGACTCTTACTGATTATTTTCCGCGCTTTCCGTTCAAAGTTAGGAGTTCTGATTGTTTTAGGGTTTTTAGGTATGTGTTTTACGTTTATTTATTGCTTTTGAACCCATGTGGAAAGCCTCCAGCTCCTCTCAAACTTTGGTTATGAAACATTAGTAAACATTCAGGAAGACAACTATGATTGTATTACTACGTTTCGCTTTTTATGGAACAATTTCAGCGTGCCTTCCTTATCATTTGCTGGGTTAACTTCATACCTAGCAATATTTATCTGAAAAGAGAAGGTATTAAAATATTTACATGACAGCTACTGCTCTTGAAATAGGTGTCCTCAAAAACATGTATATATATATATATATATATATATATATATATATATATATATATATATATATATATATATATACAAACATAGATAGATAGATAGATAGATAGATAGATAGATAGATAGATAGATAGATAGATAGATAGATAGATACGAAGGGTTGGAAATAAATATTAAATACATTGATTCAACAAATATGCACAGGCACACCAACAACCAACAAACGAAACACAGACACATATATATAGCGGTAAACGGAGGGAGACAAACAGATAGATAGATAGATAGATAGATAGATAGATAGATAGATAGATAGATAGATAGATAGATAGATAGATAGATAGATAATCTGAAGAGAGAGAGAAATAGATCTGAACAGAATGATGAAAATAGATAGATAGATAGATAGATCGGAACAGACTGAGATAGATAGATAGATAGATAGATAGATAGATAGATAGATAGATAGATAGATAGATAGCAACAGACTGACATAGATAGATAGATAGGTAGATAGATAGATAGCAACAGACTGACATAGATAGATAGATAGGTAGATAGATAGATAGCAACAGACTGAGATAGATAGATAGATAGATAATCTGAAGAGAATAAGAGAGAGAGAGAGAAATAGATCTGAACAGAATGATGAAGATAGATAGATAGATAATCTGAAGAGAATAAGAGAGAGAGAAATAGATCTGAAAAGAATGATGAAGATAGATAGATAGATAGATAGATAGATAGATAGATAGCAACAGACTGAGAT
This sequence comes from Acanthosepion esculentum, assembly GCA_964036315.1. Taxonomy (NCBI): domain Eukaryota; kingdom Metazoa; phylum Mollusca; class Cephalopoda; order Sepiida; family Sepiidae; genus Acanthosepion; species Acanthosepion esculentum. Next base: position 57,993,996 of record OZ038494.1, read on the forward strand.
AGATAGATAGATAGATAGATAGCAACAGACTGAGATAGATAAATAGATAGATAGATAGATAGATAGATAGATAGATAGATAGATAGATAGATAGATAGCAACAGACCGAGATAGATATATATATATATAGATATATAGATAGATATATAGATAGATAGATAGCAACATACTGAGATAGATAGATAGATAGATAGATAGATAGATAGATAGATAGATAGATAGATAGATAGATAGATAGGAACATACTGAGATAGATAGATAGATAGATAGATAGGAACATACTGAGATAGATAGATAGATAGATAGATAGATAGATAGATAGATAGATAGGAACACACTGAGATAGATAGATAGATAGATAGATAGATAGATAGATAGATAGATAGATAGATAGATAGATAGATAGATAAGAACAGACTGGGATAGATAGATAGATAGATAAGAACAGACTGAGATAGATAGATAGATAGATAGATAGATAGATAGATAGATAGATAGATAGATAGATAGATAGATAGATAGATAAGAACAGACTGGGTTAGATAGATAGATAGATAAGAACAGACTGGGATAGATAGATAGATAGATAAGAACAGACTGAGATAGATAGATAGATAGATAGATAGATAGATAGATAGATAGATAGATAGATAGATAGATAGATAGATAGATAGATAGATAGATATGAATACGCTGAGATTGAAAAATAAATAGTTATGAAAAGGCTAGGATAGATAAATGTTTCAAACACATACATTTCTCTCGTTGAGAGGGAGACTGGCAACCTGTTTGATTGATCGTAGTTCTATCAGGAATCAGGACTCACCGCTTCTATAGGAAAAATCCTTCTAGATAACATTGATAAACTAGATAAAAGGCAGCAAAGTCGCTGATCTGGAGATTGGACGTTTTGAGGAGCAATCACTTAATTGCTGTTGTTCCCACGTCCACTCTGATTGTTGGATCATTTCTAATTGATCTCTTTAGTTCTAAGTTGATATGATGATCCCTGTTACTGTTGTGACCTCCTGATCCAGTTTTCCCCACTACTGTTCATTCTTTTTTTTAAAACTTACTCACCGTTCTCTTGATGGTTCTTGAATGGACTTTGAAGATGGAAGCCAGGGTATGAAAGTCGGTAACATTACTGAAGACCAAAATGATCTTTTTCGTATCATAATTGCTCAGATGGCAAGACGCAGTGGGGCTGACACAAAACGATTTTAACCTGTTGTCTGAATAACTCAAAGGGCTTTTCAGTGATTCTTAGGAAAAATGGTGCCAGGAGGGTTACAAGTCGCATCTGAAAACCCGGGAAAAAGAACCTCATTAAGTTTAGTGTTTTTTTCGGCTATTAAACATTTTCTGGGATGGACAATTAACCCATGCTGTTATACGATTTGGCCAATTTTGGTGTTACACCCGGAAAACACACACACACACATACACACACACCTATATATATATATATATATATATATATATATATATATATGTGTGTGTGTGTGTGTGAGCCACACATTTGTTTGCAATTTTTCGCAGCAGCTGACTGCGGCATATCGATTTGTTGATACTGTCTTCCTCATCTCTTATATGTTTTGGTGTTTTAGGCTTTTTATAAAACTTGCATGTAAAATATAAAAACCTTGAATATAAGCATCAACGATTGTTTTATTTCCTGTTTTATGATTAGTTTTACGTTTGGTAACACAGCAATATATATACATATATACACACACACACACACATATATATATATATATATATATATATATATATATATATATATGTGTGTGTGTGTGTGTGTGTGTGTGTGTGTGTGTCTGTGTGTGTGTGTGTGTGTGTGTATATAATATAGAAAAAACAACTGAAAAGTTGCAAATTAAAAAAAATTGAATTTTTTTTTAAGTATTTATTTATATTTTTTATATATATATATATTTGATATTTCAGATCGGCCCCGATCTTTCTTCAGAAATGGCTGTTTTCAGAAGTGTGTTTACATTAAGTAGCGTCCGTCTATTCTGTACAATATATCCCAATAGTGGATATATTGGTAAATCTGAAAATAATTTTAGATTTCGCTTCAACGACCATAAACTAACCATACGTCAAAACAATCCTTATTCCCCCATAGCTGGACATTTTAATCAACCAGGACACTCAACTTGAAAACTGTAAATGTGTATTGATAGATTCTGATTTCAGTTCCACATGCACACGCAGAAAAAAAGAAAAATACTGGATTTTAAAATTAAATACATATAAACTAGGGTTAAATAAAGACTTGGGTATTTTAAATCTTTATAAATATTTCAATAGTTAAACAAAAGATTTTTGTTAGATATCGTTAAAAAAAATTTTAAACAACATCTAAAATATTACTACAGTTAGATTTACGTTAGAAATATTCAAACAGAGTTGCATTCCATATCACGTGACATCAATTGCGTGGGTTACTTCCTGGTAAATTTACTTTCACCTTTAAAAAAAATTAGACCCTCTTCTTCTCTGATATTAATGAAATTATATGGAATTAAAAAATTTGGAGGCGGAAAAAGTATTCCTATATAATTATAATACCTATTTAATACTTCGTAGCATATCCCTTTACTCATTCCAGTAGCAATTAGTTTCTGTAGCTTTCAATCAATGATTTGCAAGTTTCCTTTGATATTTTACGACATTCTTTGCATATTCTCTTTGGGTCCAGGTTGATTTTCGGAGCTCTTTTATTAACTTGAATTTTTAATAATTGCCACAGATTATCTATTGGATTCATGTGTGGGGACTGTGGTGGCCATTCGAGTGTATTGGCATTGCTTTCAATAAGCCATATTTTATTAGATTTTTAACTGTATGTTTAATGTCGTTATCTTGTTGCAAAACCCATTCATTTGGGAGTCCAATCTTTACTACTGACCCAAACAAATTAGAGTCCAAAACATCTTGCTATATTTTTGAATTCATTCTAACATCTCTTATCACTAAATTACCCGTAAATTTAGCAGAAAAACATCCCCAAACCATGATATTGCCACGACTAAATTTCACTGCTGGGATTTCGTTCTTTGGTGCAAAGGCCTGTACAGTCTTTTCTCCAAATGAGAGTCCTTGAATTACGGCCAAATGAATCAAACATTCCTTCATTTGTCTATAAAACACTTGCCAAAAATGATTCAGGTTTATTCTCATGCTAAAGAACAAATTTTAACAGGAAATCCATATGTTTCTTCAATAGCAGACGAGTTTTTTTGGAGAGCGCGATCTGAGTTGACTTCTATGAAGTTCATTGCTTATTGTTCGCTTCATAACAATAATACATAATATTTTTACTTGTTCCTGTATTTCTCTCCGTGTAGTTATTGAATTTTCTTGAATTTTGCGCTGAATTCTTGTCTTTGTCTAGGAGAAATCTTGCGTGGTGCACCAGATCTCCATTTGTTCTCAGCAGTTTTCACCTTTTTATACTTAGCAATAACGGACCTAATAGTAGTTAATGGTATATTCAGGATATCTGCTATATTACTATAGCTTTTACTTTCCTTCAAATGCATGATCCAATTTTTTTTTTTTTTGCGAATTTTATAGTTCCTTGCCTTTCCGCCATGATGATAATTGCTGTTTATGATTTGTGTGAGGAGATAACCATATATATATATATATATATATATATATATATATATATATATATGTGTGTGTGTGTGTGTGTGTGTGTGTGTGTGTGTGTGTGTGTGTGTGTAATGAATTTCTAAATGATTTAGATTAATCCGGTAATAAGATAATTGGAAGAATCAATACAAAGAATATAAATAAAGGTAATTTGAGCTTCTTCATATTAAGGATATATTTAGTACGAATACGTTTTTCGCCTCGAAATTTTATAAATAACACATAATTTCAATTATGACAAATTTTTCTAATTGTTTTTTGCATATTGCAGCATTACATTTTTTCATAAGTTATAACTGTTAATTAAATAATTTTATCTTGTGCCAATATTTATCCCCCACGGTGTATACATATACATATATATATATATATATATATATATATATATATATATATATATATATATATATATATATGAGGGAGAGAGCCTGAAGAGAAATTTAGTGAGTATAACTTTTGTAGATCAGTCAATTCGAAAAGTAAGCTCATAACATTATTTATATGTACGTAAATCTATTTTTCTTTCGGCTTTCGAAAGAGACGAATTACAGAGAAGCCATGTGATGTGCTTATATATATATGTGCTTATATATATATATATATATAAGCACAATTGTTTTTATACAATTTCTCATGCGATCTAATAATGTTTTTCTTTTCGGGTGATAAATTATATAAAAACTGTCCGAATGTTCTTTTTATCCGAGCGCTTTCGGCTATATTCAAGGATTATATTTCAACTGTTAGAATTAGAAATAGTTTGTTATATGCATATTTATAACATGTTTCATTTTTTTTTGTTTCAAAACACGGTCAAGATATTATTTCCATGTTCAAAGTTAATATTATTAAGTGTTGGTTTGTTTGTTTTTATTAATAAAAATAATGGAAGCCTTATTAATAAAAATAGAGCAAAACAATCTCTCTGTGGATGACTATAATTTATCATCCGAAAAGAAAAACATTATTAGATCACATGAGAAATTGTATAAAAAACTAAATAAAAGCACCTTGTCAGTCGTTTTTAATGAAATGTGCATGAAAGAAGGATTGCTGCCTAAATACACAAATTTTAAACATATATATATATATATATATATATATATATATATATATATATATATATATATATATATATATATATATATATATATATATTTCTTCTCGAATATTTTTCTACATTTAAAGCAGAAATGAAAAAGCAACAACGCTGAACGTGGTTTCGGGTTCACAGAGAAATCTCCATTTGCGAACGTCATTGTCAATGAAGAAATAAACATCAGAGATAAACACAAAATGCAAACGGAAAATTTCTTCTATTAAACAAAAATCCGTAAGCAAAAATTGAGTAGACTTTTTTCAGGGTCGCCCGAACCTAATGGAAAAACAACTTTCTCCTTAACAACCTCTTTTTTCTTGGTACTTTTTTCCATGATATTTAAAAGGGAACACCCCACCCCTGCAACGTGAAGTATCTGACAGATGAAATCTCTGAAAATCGTGACCTGCGAATTAACTTTACTTTTATAGGGATTCCGTTTGGTTTATGACAAAACCAAAACCGGAGTGCATATTAAATACTCGAAAATTAAAAATGCCATACCTATAAAGAATTCCTCCCTTTCAGCACTTCGCAAAATGACGCCATTTTCTCTTTCTTTCTTTCTTTCTTTCTTTCTTTCTTTCTTTCTTTCTTTCTCTCTCTCTCTCTCTCTCTCTCTCTCTCTCTCTGTCTATCTGAGTCTCTCTCTTCCACATTTTCGCTGGAATCATGTTGCTTCTCTCATTTAAAAGCAGAAAATAATATATATATATATATATATTTTTATTCATCGCACTATGCAGATCATTTATTTGCATACTGCACTTGTCTCTTTTGGCATCTGAAAGAGCAGCGGGAATTATTCGCTGACTCTCATCTTATCTTGCAACCTGCAAAGAAATACGATTGAAACTGCCGGAAATTAGGAAACATTTTTTGGTATAGCACGCGGAAAATTGGTATCGGAAGTCTTACAAAGAGGCAGCACCCTTATTCCAAGATGATAATTAAGGGTAAATATGTAACTAGAGTAGACCGCCACCCTTATCTGCTGGGTTTATATTCCAAATCACCCATAGGTTTTCTGTAACCGCAAATAGTTCCAGATTCTCTGCAAACAATGTTTTCAGTTTATATCAGTTTATTCATGATAGAACTTAAGTCATAAATTAATCAGAGTAGAAAAATTAACAAACTATCGTTTCCTTTGCAGTTCTGGATCTTTAAATGTCTTCAATTCAAATTTTAATCTTCTCGTTTTTGAAATGTTATTTTTTTATTCATCCCCTTGTCAGTTTGATGATATGCCATATTATATATTATTTTTTTGGTATTATTTCTGCTGTATAATCGTTTCGCACGGGGTTCCAACCAGAGACCTATGTCAGGTGCGCTCTCCGTCCTTCTTCAGGTATCAGTAGAATGTTCTTATTTTGTTTCCCATGTCATATCAACTTTATTTAGTACTGCTGCGATATAGCTCACCTTGATTCAACTGAGTACTATACGGTACTACGCAGACCAGGAATTGTTTCTTGAATTTGGTGACTATAATTAATTGTGAGATCTGTCACGGGATTGATTATTAAAGACTTAGACGCCGAAAATATAGGGTTCTATTTGAAACAAATTAAAAATTCCCTAAATTCACCTGGATCAGCAGACACCCATAGACGAACGGAGGATACAAAGGCTTAAATATTGCGATAACAAAATAAGAGTAGATAGGTCCAACTCACGCTCCGTTCAAACTTCTCCTCGGTCTTCTGGACAGGAGTAGACGTTTATCCCTTTTTCCATGTTTAGGATTTCGTTTACGGTTTCTCCTAAAGGCTTCAGGATCTCTTTCACTCCCATTCGCCTCTCGCTCCTTAATGACATTATCAACTTTCTCGGGGTGAATTGATTAAAAACGAAATTTTGGGTGATCATTTTAATTCTTGCTAACAAATGAAAATTTTATTTACTATGTATTTTTTCGTCTATCTACGTAGACAGGTTTGGATATCGCCCGGTTCACACTCCTCTTCCTTTTTTAACTAAAGTAGTGGTGCATTCATTGCTTTCTTTTTAGGGTTGGATTTCCGGATCCTTCTAAAGTCTTCTCGTTTTGTTTTCGCATTAGTGGTATTATCGTCATCCATGCAGTGAATTGGTTAAAAAAAAATAACAAAATCGAGTATGTTTGTCTGATCGCAAATAATGTCAGTAATGATAACGCCTCATATTAGATATAGAGAAGGAACTTCGGATCGTTAGCAAACGTTCCTCGCTGGATCAATTATGACTGAATAGTGACCTCGATCATCATTTGACTGAGTAGTGAGTTCGATAATCACTTGCTGCGCCATATTTTCGGTCTTGTACCATATCTAAGCAACGCTTATAAAATCACCATACCAGATATTTAGAAAGACGTTTTCGTATTAATAATGTGATAATTCTAGATTTAGATAAGAAGCCTTTTTATAATTATATATTTTTAAACTGTTCTCACGCAAGAGAACACTTCTTTATCGGATCAAATTAAAATGTTTGGTATCAATTCTCCAATATTGTAGATATTTTAATTGTCTAGTGTATGTTTTTCTTAGGTTTTGTTTTTAATGTATCGCTCAGAAAAAAAAAATGACTGTATTTTAACAGAAGGAAATAGAGGTTGAAAACTATTTGTGCTTCTCTGTGTTTTACATAGACGCATTTATCTTTCATTTATTAATGTGTATTTTTTTCTGTCCAATTTCCTATGCTACTATTACTTCGTTTCGTATTGAATATGTCTTGGGGATGACAGCCTTATCTTAATAAGATACATGACACAAAAAACATCAATGATAATGCTAATGTAAAAAAGAAAGAAAGAAATACCTCTTTACCAAAGAATGAAGTATCGATTGCAAAGAATGAAAAAAAAAAAAAACGGAAAAAATTGTTTATTGTTTTTTTAAGCACGCCACATGTTTAATAATTTCAACATTTCCCTATATTTGTTTCATTTATATCGATTTATATTTTCATTTTCTTTGCCTATTTTTTTAGCTTATATCAGCCAGAATTAAAGTTGACGGAAAAAAATTGCACTATCAGATTTGCAATTATTTTTTTTATTCCATAACCGGCCATCTATGGCATAGACTGCATACATAAGCAGCATATGTTGTATATATATATAAATATATATATATATATATATATATATATATATATATATATATATATATATATATATATATATATATATATATATATATATATGTATGTATGTATGTATATATGTAGTCATCCATATTCAATCCTGTTTCATCCACCATCCACATTACAAGCCTGTATATATATATATATATATATATATATATATATATATATATGTATAATAACAACATATATTGTTTAGATATACAATCTATGCCTGCGTATTACACTGAGTGTATATATACATATATGTATATATATATATATATATATATATATATATATTGTGTGCGTATATATATATATATTCACACACACTGTATATGCATACATAAATTTACTTATTATAAGTATATATATATATATATATATATATATATATATATATATATATATATATATATATATATATATATATGCATTTATGATAACCACATATATTTTTATGTATATACAATCTATGCTTGTGTCTGTATAGATAGTACATACATATATATATATTTAAAGACATTTATATTATGTTTAACGTTCTTTTTATAGATACAAGTATTTAAGCAAATGCTCTGTTTATATATATATATATATATATATATATATATATATATATATATATATATATATATATATATATACTAATTGCGTGCACGCAAAAATCAAAATAACACTGACATTTCATTTTAAGACATATATTTACCAAAACTGCACAAAAAACTTAAATTACTGAAGAGCAAATTTGTTCAATAAAATCTCCATTGGCTTCAAGAACGGCATAAAGACGACTTCAAAATCACGTCCAACCCTTCTGGACGGTCTCTTTGTTTAAGTGTCCTTGCTTTCTTTGGTATTAAAGGAGTTTTGTTGGGTTCTCGCACAACCACGACCTACACATAATAATCAAGCGGCGTGCTGTCTGGGGAGTTAGGTGTCCAGATGTAAGCTGTGATGTGTTCGCAGAAATTATCTGCCAGTCATGAGTGGGTTCACCTGCTTGTGTAGCCTGTTTCAGATATTCTTAATACCTATCATAAAAAACATTTCAATATACCTATACACACATGCAATCCAGTATTGCTGTACTCGATTAGTTTATAACGTGTGTGTATATATAATTTCACCTTTATAAGTACATTAGATTTATAGTAGCGATCTATTAATTATATATATGTATATATATATATATATATATATATATATATATATATATATATATATATATATATATATATATATATATGTTTGCGGTCTTTTATTATATTGTTTACTTTTGACTCCTATTTAAATTTAAATAATATAAAAAAAATATTTATTTATTTTAATTCTTCGCCTTTCGAACATAAGTATTTGAATGATATAAATTATTAATAGTTGATTATAATATTTGACTCAACAATAATTGAATAAAGAATTTTTTACACAATTTTAAATCATCACAACGAGAACGGGAAGACCGTAACGGTCAGAACATATTTTCAACTGAACATTCCAACAACTGCATGAAATCCGAGTCGTGCTATCGACGTTGGATCTATTATGTTTATTCACTATATATATATATATATATATATATATATATATATATATATATATATATATATATATATACAGGGTGACCCAAAAAAGGGAACTTTTTAACAATCCAATAAAACCAAGAGTGATGGAAGAAAAATATTTAATTCATAGTAATTGAAACCTTAAATCATGCCAATTAAGAAACAATGATGGAATCTTCATTTTTAAAAAATTACGTCCTGTAGATGGCGTCCTCCTGTACGAATGCATTCTTGAAATCTGATGTTGAGATTCCTCATTGACTGCTGCAACATCTCAGCTCTGATAATGTGAATTTCATTCTCGTTAATAAAATGGCGAAATGTTTACTTGCTCAAGGATACTGTCTCGCAGTGTAGCCACTTGCTCATTTTTGGCAATACGCACTTAAAAAATTCCCGTTTTTTCCCGTCACCCTGTATATATATATATATATATATATATATATATATATATATATATATATATATATATATTATAATATTTTTAGTTTATAAAAATATGATTCCTTCGCTACATAATAGTTCTCATGTTTCAAAAGCGAGAGCCGAGACTCCTAACATAATTTTTGAAGTTATGTAGAGTTAAGGTGCCTGGACCCGCTTCCTTGTCAAGCGAGAATTTGGGAATAAGCTATCTTTTGGTTAGCACGTGTTTATAAGTGCGGTCTCATTGGAACATTAGTTGCTATGGAAACGGCTAGTGTCGGCCATTATGGTTAGGTGGTTTAAAAAGCTAAGAATTAATTTTTATCTACAGACCAGTCCCCTTCCAAAAATGTGTGTCAAGTTACAATGGGTATTCTATGTCAAGAGTGATCGTAGGTTAGGCCGGTCAGACGGCGATTTTTTATGGCATTGCCGCGAGTCGTTGAGTGACGAGAAGGTTGTGTTTCATTATTATCTATTTGATCTGTTTATTTATTTGTTTATTTACATGGCTTTTTTATCAAAGGGTATTTCTCAATAATTATTGGGCTGAGCTTTTAAGGCTTTTAAACTATGGACTTTATTTGTTTAAATCTATTTATTAATTATTTAATGCGAAAATCATTTGATGACGACAGAAAACCGTTAACTCATTTCTATAGTTTAGTAACTTTTCACTATTTAGAAATCTAATGATGTGCAGTTTTTCATGTAGGCACAAAGAGCATGGGTCGTCCCAGGTTTTACAAGTTCTACTTCTATTTATTATTTTCCATTTTACTTTCGGTGTTTTGTTCGTTTCCTTTAAATGCCAGTAGTATTGGGATAGAGATGTCTGATTTCTATTTTGGATGTTGTTGAAGGAGCTTTTGTGTTGTCTCCATCTAATTTTTAAATTATTCTTAGTTGACCCAATGTATATCCTGTCAGTGTTAGGACTCTCCATGGATGAGATGGTACATTGGTATACCACGGATTTAGTGAGGCATGTTTTCTAACGGGCAGTCATTAGGGTTTCTACAATCATATGATTTTTCATTTTTTCTGTCTAATTGCAGTTTAGGAGTTTTATTGGCACTGTTTTGGCATGCGTGTTTTTCTAGGATTTTACTATTATGCTTTTTTATGATTTTTTCTAGGTTTTCAGTGCAGCTGTAACTTAACTTTAGGGTGTTTTTATTAAAGATTTCGCTCAGTTTGCTATTTGTGGGGAGGTGTTTACCAATTAAAGCTAGGAACTTATGCCCAAGTTTAGTGCTGACCATTTGGTTGAACGGAGGTGTATACCATATGATCTTTCTTTTCCTATTCTTCTTACTATTAGTGCTATTGTTTGTATAGCTTATGTCAGCGTTTTTGTATCCGCTATTTTTCAGGGCCGTGTTATAAAACTTACTATGTGCTTGGAATATTTCCTTATTTGCGGAGTTCATGCTTATTCTTTTCTCTACTGATGTGGGTATATGCTTAATTATAGATGGAGGGTGGTTTGACTTAGGGTGTACATACAAGGGGTTAATATTAGGTTTTCTGTAGTGTGTGTAATTTTTGTTTATTAAGTCTAGAGTTACATCGAGGATTTTACCCGTTTTATTTTGGTGTTTACTATAGTTTTTCGATCTAATTTTCCGAATTCACTATAAATTATCTTTCTAATCTTATCTGTTTTAAAATTTGTGGAGCTCCTCACTACCATGAGCCCGTCGTCTCGGTATAGCCCGTTGTCTTTAATGTGTAATTCTCTGTGCGCTGTTAAGTTGTACAGTATAAACAGACCGACAAGGTCCGAAGATTCTGCAGAGTCCAGAGATCCCATGGTGATGTCAAAATTGTCAGCAGTGTTTTTGATCTACTGCTCCTCATTATGGATGAGGACGGATTTCTTGGCACTGAGGATTATGTTTGTTTCTTCCTTAGTTAAGTCTGAGTATACTGTAGCAAACTCAAGGATAGTAGTGAAGAGGTCTTTCGATATAGACTGGTAGTAATCCACAATATCGAACTGAATCAGGGTGTAATCCGGTTTATTGTCGATGTTGGTAAACCAGTTGATGACCTCTTTGGTGTTAATCCAGATAAAAACTATATATATGTATATAAACTATATATATATATATAATATATATATATATAACTTTTAATAATCTTATTAATAATTATATATATATAAACTATATATATATGTATATAAACTATATATATATAATATATATATATATATATATATATAACTTTTAATAATCTTATTAATAATTATATATATATAAACTATATATATATATCTATATAAACTATATATATATATAATATATATATATATAACTTTTAATAATCTTATTAATAATATATATATATATATATATATATATATATATATATATATATATATATATATATATATATATATACATATATATATATATTTGTATTCTAATAATCTAAGAACCCATCATTAATAACATTTCTTATATATCTCTACATACATACAATCCAATATTACTGGACTCGATTAATTTATAACGTGTGTGTATATATAATTTTACCTTTATAAGTACATTAGATTTATACTCGTACTCTCATCTTTCTATCCAGCGTTTTAATTTAAGCTAATCGGTATAATTAAAGTATCCTAAGCAAAGGAAATACAGTTCCCCCCCCCCCACACACACACATTTTGGTATATTTTAATTTTAATTTAAATGATTTAAAAAAATTTAATTCAAATTTAAATGATTTAAAAAAATATTTATTTATTTTTTAATTTTTTGCATTTCGAACTTATGAATGATATAAATTATTAATAGTTATTGTAACGACAAAAGTACGCAGGTGTAGGTTTTAAGAAAGCTTTATTTAACTGAGAAGGTTCACGTATAGCCCCAGTAAACAGAAATAGCACCCTCAAAGAGAAGAGTAGCAAAACGAAGGGAGACCACTCTTCATTATTCAGACCACTTAATTCCAATGTTTTAGGCAGCAATAATTAAACAAAATAGTTTTAACACACAATATTGAATCATCAACACGAGAACGCGAACTATAAAACGGTCAGAATACCTCCGCACCTGAAGATTGCATAAACTGCTGTCAACGTTGGGTATTATGTATATTCATTAATATATGCTTATAGTTCTGTTCCATAACATTGTGTATTGTATTTATAACACCTGAGAAAAAATATATTTTAATAGGTACGTGCAAGTATTTGTGCGTATATGCAGATTTTTTAACCTTCCCAATACCATATATATATATATATATATATATATATATATATATATATATATATATATATATATATAAGCGAAGAATAATTTGGTAATCCGTATAGGTAGTCCCAAAAAGGATGAAATCCTGAGAGCTCAATGTAAATCGAGAGCTAATAATTTAAAGGAAAAACATGTAATCATTTATTTCGCCAAGCCCTGGCTCATCAGGCTCCACTTCCAAACGGTAAAACGAAAAATGATACATGAAAATTGAAATGAACTTATACACTTTTGACGGGTAGTATTAAGTTTATGTAATTTAACAGAGGGAAAAGAGCTGTAGTGTGAGAGACATGATCGAATTTAGAGAGGGTTTACTTTAATATTTCTATCTATCATACTTAGTATTAAGTTAGGGCATTGACCTCTTTCATCGGTTCACTTGACGGAAGTGATATATTGAGAGGGAAGGGGCAGAAGAGAGAAAGAAAGAAGGGAGGGGAAAGTAGAGAGAAAGAGGCTGTCATTAAGTTTTGCTAAGCGACAGTAGTAATATGTAAAAAATATTGTTATGTTTCATAGTAATTTAATTTTTAAAATCACCGAAATATATATATATATTTATTTATTTATTTAAAGACATTTATAATATGTTTAACGTTCTTTTTATAGATACAAGTATTTTAGATATATATATTTACATACATATATATATATATATGTGTGTGTGTTCATTTTTTTATGTCCATTACCTTTTATCTCGTTATGCCATATTGTTATTTTCCCCTAAATCTATATAATAACTACACCACTGGTTACTTTCTGATCTTTTGTGCATTTCTGTCAAATTAGTCTATCCTTATTCCCTTAATTTGTTCTTTCTCATCAAATATATTGATCATTGTTTCGAGCCTAGATAAAAGCCAGATTCTTTGAAGACTCTCGTAAACGTAATCTTGTAAATCCACCAAGATCCCCAAAATCGTTGTCTTTGTGTAAGATTATTTTTTTAAATTTCTCAATCTTAGCTAAGATTTTGCACATGGCAACACATATGGAGCACATTGTGAGGATCGAATTTCCTTTCTTCAACTAATGAACAATCACTTTAAATTTCTCCTACAGTTAAGTGTCCTTGTACCATACGAAGGTTTACTTCGAAAAAGATCCATGTCACCTTTATTATTCTTATACTTCAGTCTGACTTGTTCTCTTGTTTCTTTTAATGGCATTGTCTTGTCTCTCATATTATCTTTCATGCTTCCTCGTCTGTCTTTTATTCTTCTTAAATCTATTCCCACTTTGGTGCCGACATTTTCATCCAACTATTTTAGTTATTTCACTCTTTGTTTTTTTTGGGGGCGGGGTTACCTTTACTTTTCAAAAGTATCCTCTCCCTTTCAATATATTCATACTAATGTTTAAACTTTTTTTTTTTACCACAATTGAAACTGATATATTTTATTTTATTTTTTTCACTGGCAAACGCTTTTTAAAATTCTCCATCTTCTCTCTGCTTTCCTGGGATTACAAGAAGTGATGTTGGAAAAGTTTAACGTAATTCTTTTGTTAAAAAAATGTTTAAGAAAAAAGAAATAAAAAATAAAATGCTTGTAAAACGTATACTTTTTACAAAAAAATATAATGCTTTACAGCAGTTCCCACTTCCTTATGCTATTCCCAGCGTTTAGTTACTTAAGCGGGTTGTTTGTCCTTTCTGTTTTTTTTGTTTTTTTTAATTATTTATTTTTTTCCGAAAACATCGTCTTTCTCACTAGATAAATATTTCACATTATATATATATATATATATATATATATATATATATATATATATGTGTGTGTGTGTGTTTATGTGTATGTGTTTATGTATGTGAAAGTGATTTCTTACTTAGTTGTTTGTGTTGAGCCTAAATTCTTTTTTTATCCATTTTTCTCAGTATCACTTCCTAAGACTATTTTTACGTTCCCAAACTCGCTAAACACAACAGAATATGTTATATTTAACTGCTCTATCCTAGGCTATCCCTTTATTCTTATATCAGATTTAAAAAAAAAAAACTTCAGCCTGATCTGCTGTGCCATTTCCGTATGAATTTCCTTCTGTTTATCTAACACATTTCCGGGTTGGGGGACAGATTTTCTTGTTTTAAATAAAAGAAAGAAAAAAAGCTTTTAGCAATGTCGCGAAAGAATACAAATCTGGTTACTAAAAGGAATCTTCATTTTTGGAAAGACACTTCTAAACTTAATGTTTCGAAAATAACTCTTCTTTTTCCCCCCTTTCCAAACTGATCATGGCGGGATTTTTAACGAACTAAACTGTATTTAACAAGACTGGCCAGTTCTGCCTACTGGAGACGATTATCTAGCGGAAATAGGTGTAGAGTCAGAGAAGCATATAATCACCCCCCGCCCCCCATTCCATTAAAATTGGTATAAACACAGGACAGGCTGATGCATCATTTGTTTTCTTTTATTTGAAGTATTCTTTCAGAAGGCAGGCGATCATGGCTCTCCACAACTTCTCAACATTTCAAAATCTAATCAATGGTTGTCTCTTTATATCCTTCACAGACCTTGTACTGTCATCCATTTACACAGGCTTGTGAATTACGTGTCGTGTCCCTTCAGGGCGTAGGTGAATATGGTTCGCCACAGCTTTCTAACATTTTTAGATCTAATCAATGACTGTTTCTTTATTATCCCTCACTGTCCCTGTTCTTTCATGCATTTACAGAGGCTTGTCAAGTACAACGTGTCTCTTCAGGACCTAGGCAATCATGGCTCTCCACAATTTTCTAGCATTTTAAAAGCTTTTTTAGATAGTGTATCCGGTGTTTCCTTCTGTCTCTTTTACCATTAATATGTCGAGTGGGTGTTAGATAATCCAAGCGCCATTTCCCCATTATGTGACACAGGAAATTCAACTTTATCTTTCTGTTTCAAAGTACAAGACTCATTTTCGTTTCTATTTTATTTAAAACCACCTCGTTACTCACATGCTCCAGCCATGATATTCTAACCATCCATTTGTATAGCCACAACTCTGTTGCCTCAAGGCTCTTCTTCATCTGTGAAGAAACCGACCGTCATTCACTATCATGTACGAGAATTGATATTGCATAGTAGTCCACCACTGTTTTCTTTGCTTCTAGCGAACTTTTCCTGTTTCTGTTTGTTTAATCTTTGAAAGAAATATTTTCCTATTCCAAAGAGCTTGGAAATCACGCATACCAAAATACAATGCTGTTGCTGTGTGCGTTTAATCTAGGGGTTGTTTTAATCCACGTTCCGATTGGTGTACACTTATTTTGCCATACAATGGCACGCTTCCCGAACTTCATAAAATATGCACAAATAGTTACTAGTCTCGTCATATTATTATGCCTTATTACAATACAACCCAATTATGTACCATATGTGATACACGCTTAGGCGATCATGTACCTTTCGATAAATGACTTAGGAGGCAGATTTTTCCCCTCAGTAGGTTGCCATTTCTTTCTGCGTTAGACCAGTTGCCATCCAAGGATATAGATCTGTCCTATCTACCTAAATCTGGGGGGGGGGCGAAGAAAGAGGATCCATTCCTTTCCCGAGGATATTAGCACGGAAGTGAAATGTAATGGATTCCACTGGAATTCGAACGTGGCTCTCCGATTCCTCAATCGGAGACGCTGTCCATTACTCCACCGTGCCTCCGAAACAACATAATTATGTTAACAATTAACGGACGTTATGTTGATTGCACAGTTGGCTGGGTTTAGAATATGTTGACTATTTCCCCTGAGGAGGAGGAAGAACCATCCCACAAAAGAAAGAATCTTCCATTTTGATACTTGCGGGGTCAGGTGACAACACGACCAAATATCTACCTTAATCCATTCTGATTTAATTTCTATAAAACTTGTATTCGACATTAAATAATCCGACAGTCATTGATTCTTTATTAAATTAAACAACATAACCACGACGTGTTCATAAAAAATAGGTACTGATGCATCAAACATCGCGGAACTTTATGTAATGAAACCATTTACTAAATTATACACATGCTATTATATATACACTGATCACTTACCTGAAAAGGTGTATGGCCTTTCACGCGGCTCCTAAACAGCAATTCCAAAATGAGGTACTGACTTTACAAGATCTCTAAAAGTTTAATCTGGAACCTGGTTCCGAGATATTCACAGCAGATTTTTTAGTATCTGTCTATATTTCTGAGATGGGGCATTATGTACACTATTTACATTTTTCGGACTATTGTCCTCAACTTTGTCGCCATGTTTATTACAAGGACACATGGCACAGTGGATAAAGGCGTTCGTTAGATCCAGTAACACAACCCAAAGAGTGTGAGTTCAGTACCCGGTTAAGGCAGAGCAGAAGTTGGAGAGGGGAATTAACAGGAGATAACTGATAACTGACATCCATTAAACATGGCACGGGGAAATAGAACAGACTACGCCAGTGAGTGAAATAAAGGGTTCAGTTCGATATTCCAACCACCTGAAGAAGGCCGGAGCGTACAACGACCGAAACGTTGTAATAAATATTGCGACAAAGATGAGGACAATAGTCCGAATAATGCAAATAGTGAGCTGTTTATTTAAGCGCTTCTTTTTATTATTGCTCAACCAATATAAGCTATAACGCCCCTCAAGGTAGAGAGTTGCTAAATAACGTTATTTTAATGGCGTATAGGGAAGGACCAAGAAGTATATTTTATGAGGATATTTAAGATAAATATCCGTTGACGTTTGATTTGAAGATGGTAAGATTGTAGCGATCGGGGAAACAACCTCTCGTGAATCTTTTCCATAAAGCAACAGTACTAAGGATGAAGCTGCGTGAGAGGAAGTTCTTCCTTATTCATGGAATATGAAGGGAGTAATGATGAATCGGATCAATATACGTGGACTGGTGGGTCCTAGGTATGAATATGCTGGGCTGCTGGAGCCAATGATTGTAGTTCGCCACGAAAATCGCATTAGAATACCAAGGAGAAAAATAGACTGTAGGGCAAACTTCTGAATAGTACTGTTTTAATATCTTCTTCCCAGCGAACTTGGTAATTGTCGTGGATTCCGGGATGAAATCCGGTATCAAATAATAACAAAGACCAAGGATAAATATAGGAAGTAAATGTATTAACGTAATAATACAAACTGGTATTACAGGTTAGTAGTTCCAGGAATGCGGGTTAGTAGGAAAATATATATATAGTCTTTGGTATCGACGTATCGCTGTATGACTTCTTACTGAGTCTACGTGCTTCGTTACTGTCACTCTTCTACCGACTGACTCTACTCCACTCTACTACTATTCTCTGGGTATTCACTGGCAGTAGTATATGTATACCCTGGGTGAGTCCATTTGTGTAAAAAGGGGAGACTACTTAACACCCCCTCCTTAGATCCCTTTTGGAGGGAGTTAGTATTTTTTTTCTCTTATGGTCGATAATCAGAGGTTTGGTAGATTTTCTCTTCCTGTTTGACCTTCTAATTTCTGTGTCTTCCTGAGGTCTTTTTTGTTTGTGAAGTGTGTCCTTTTCAGATAATAAAACCGCGGTAAATTATGACAATACATCTAATTTTTCAATTTCACTTTTGCTGTAAACAGGTTTAAGATTAACTATCTACACGGGAATCCTGTAGAAAGGCACGTTGACATGTCACCGTTCAGTATATGTAAATATGTCATAACTTACAGTGACGTCTTAAATGAAGTAACATGCCTGAATGTCACCTATCGGAAAACACTACTATCTTTTCTTCCGACCCAACATGTTCAAAAACATTTCCTTAAAATCGATCAAAAACTTCTGCGTATTTATTGAATTTCTTCCAGTTTGTGTCTATAATTCTGCGATGAGGTATTATGTACACTATTTACATTATTCGGACTATTGTGCTAATCTCTGTCGCCATGTTTATTATAAAACATGGCGACAAAGGTGAGGACAATAGTCCGAATAATGTAAATAGTCTTCCAGTTTGCCGATATGCAATGTATGGAGAAACTGTTTAAATTTCATAATCTTTTCGTACGAGTAATTTCGACAACAATATTATTGATGGCACATAGGAATGATTTGATTACCTCCATTCTGGCATTCGCAGACAATGTCGTTGAAGACTATATAAGATTAGCTTTTAGAATTTTAGAAAAGATAATAAAACAGGCATATTCTCTTATCAGCAAATATAATAACGTCATCAGCTTATTTTATAGTAACCACCCAAAATATAAACAACACGTACAACCCATTAAACATAGATGTTACTGGTGCATATCATTTAATGACTGTAATAAATACCGAGGTTCCTCGACTTACGACAGAGATCCTTTTCTGCGAAGCGTCCTACGCGATTTTCCGTGTAAGTCGAAAAGTTCCCGCGATATTTCGTGAATAAACACTTACGTTAATGATCATTGCTGAAGCAATAAGTAACAATCTAGGACTTGACAACACATAATTCAGTCAGTCAGTTGTGTGCCATGCGTGATACACGCTTAGGCGATCACGTATCTTTCGATAGAGGACTGACGAGGCAGATTTTTTTAACGCAGTAGATTTCCGTTTCTTTCTGCGGTAGACCAATCAACACATAATTATAACTAGAAAACACAGACGAAAGACATAAATATAATACATATAATGAAATAAAATGAAAATAATACTTGAAATGATTTTTCTCAAGATGCTTCTATATTCATTGCCAGTGATCTCATTGGATCGCGATAGATGAGATGAAGAGCGTAAGATCTTGTCTTTCTTGCAGCAAATCTGATTTAGAACAAAAATCAAACTTATTTTTCCGCCTTGTCGCTTGTGTCGTATGTAAAGACGTTATAAATCGGAACAAGATTAATGGAAATTGCTTTAAAAATATAAATCGTCGTAGAACGGGGACTGTCGTAACACGGGGATTTACTGTACGATAACTAAAAATTACCATTTACTACAGATACTTTAATAAACACTTCCCAAATAACACGGGACCAGTGTTATAGGTAATTATGTCTTCCCGCTTAAATATTATAAGCGGGAAGATTATATTGAATCAACTGCTAACTTCCTGTAGAGTGACACGTTACGCCTTCTGGGGTTAACATTTTCACCATACATGAAGTGGAAAGACTATATTAAATCTATTACTAGGTCCGCTGCTAAGAAAGTCGGTTCACCGTGACGGGCTTGGCAGATTTTCTTATCAGTCCGTCAAGGTCAAAATGGACAGCCAATGTCTAAATAGTATTCGGGTGTGTTGTTAAATGGGACAAAAGATGGCTTGTTAATATTAACGCCTCCAAAACTAGACTTCTCTCCATTAATCATCTGAGGGACCTCTCGCTGCCTTCCATCAATCACGTCTGATGCTAAACTCCGGGAAAGTGACTCGTTGTACCTTCTCGAGCTCACGTTCTCTGCTGATATGAAGTGGAAGGACTATACTGAATACGTTGCTAGATCAGCTGCTAGGACAGTTGGTTCACTGTGTCGTGCTAGACAATCTGTCTTGCCCGAATTGGTCACAAACATAAGTCTACTATTCTTCTATGTATTGAACAGTGTAGCCATATCTAGTCTGGTGCTTCTACTGTGTATTTAGAGTCTTGACAAAATCAAAATAAGATTCTGCAAAGTTAGTAATCCTAACCTGGCATCTTCCTCTTCACCACCGTAAGGTAGCTTCCCTGTGTTTTCCTGTAAATACTTTTTACGGTAACTGTTATTATGAGCTTTCCTCTTTAGTACCCCGACTTCACGAATTTAAGCGCAGTACTAGATTGGTAGCATGGACTCATCACTTTACAGATGAAAATGCTAGATGCAACCGTAGGTTCAATGGTAAATGTTTTCTCTCTTGCAGTAGAATCTTGTGGAGCTTTCTTCTGGCCGCTTGCTTTCCAGTCAGCTTTGACCATCACAAAATCAAATGCAATGTCAATCTTTATATTCTGTCTTCTTAATTACTGTTCTTTTATTGTTCTCTCCCCTTAATCGTTTTATTTTCATATTCTTTTACACTCAGTAACCTGTTGCGTTTAACTGGTTTTATTAGCCTTTTTGTGGGTAAAATTATTCAAAATTAAATAGAATTAACAATCATTGTTATATAAAAAAATGTTGTTTCTATTTAAATTCTAGTAATCTATACGATAATATAATTCTCAGCACTTTTATGAAATCCCTTCTGGATTTAGCCGATTACGACGCTCTACAGATCACTTTCTTTTTTTTATCCGTGAACTGCCATGACTTTCGGACAAAGATAATCAAGTGGTTTTCTTTAGCGCTGGCATTTTCCTGGACTAATTAAAAATATCAGTCTACTCAGTTAATTAAAAGAAATCTGGAGAAGCAGATATGATATTCATGCCTTTAACAAAACCATATGTACAAAGTGAACTCACTTTCCTTGGCCGGAGTGTGGAGTCGCCTCTGCTGAGTTCACTTTCCGTGCCGCTAACAGCATGCTACTCACACACCTTACATTTAGGCCGGTCAATCTGCTAAAGCTAACTACTACCCCGCTTTTTCCTTCTCACTCTTTTCTTCCGAAACCCCCGTCTATCCCACCCTTTACAGAACCTTCCACTCCTTCTATATCACCCTCTTGCGTTCCCTTCAATTGCCGAATCGGTTACGGCACGTCAGGCTATATGACGGTTCCGTATAGGATACAGATTCGAATCCTGTCGGAGGACGAATATTTTCTATGAAAATTTCTCGGACATTCAGGCCGGTAAATGTTATTTAATACTGTTTATTATAAACAGAGCATTTACTTAAATATTTGTATCTTGAAAAATAATGTTAAACATAAAAATGTCTTTAAATAATTGTCGGACTTTGTCCATTTCATAATATATATATATATATATATATATATATATATATATATATATATATATATATATATATATACCCGTTATATTTACCACATGTAATACGGATATATATATATATATATATATATATATATATATATATATATATATATATTCGTATTATTATTGAAGATTATTTTTCTTCACATTTCACAGACTTTTTCCTCTGTATATATACTTCTAAGGACATGTAGCCACATGTTACAGTTTTCTATTACACGATTTGGACAATTTTAGTATTATACCCGTTATATTTACCAAATGTAATACGAATATATATATATATATATATATATATATATATATATATATATATATATATATATATATATATATATATATACCCGTTATATTTACCACATGTAATACGGATATATATAAATATATATATATATATATATCCGTATTACATGTGGTAAATATAACGGGTATACATATATATATATATATATATATATATATATATATATATATATATATATATTCGTATTACATGTGGTAATAGAAAACTGTAACATGTGGCTACATGTGCTTAGAAGTATATATACAGAGGAAAAAGTCTGTGAAATGTGAAGAAAAATAATCTTCAAACACAACTATACAAATTTAAATAATTATATTACTGAATATAATAGTAATCTTTGTTGTTTTTCAAGTTAAAGCAAACAGGTTACAAAGTTCCTCGCAAACAAAGTTCAACAAAAAATATTTTCCCTTTCTTTTTTGCCAAACAACAGAAATGACTTTCTTTATTATGAGTGAAAAGATGTATTGTGAATACTTATTGAAGAAACGCGTGTTTACTTTGTTTTATATATGCGGGTTAATGTTTGTGTGATTACAGAAATAGTCGGTTGTATTTTATTTGTACTGCTGCTGCGATTCGGTTTGTTTATATATCTTATTCGCGTATCTTTTACGAAAGGTGAGTAATCAGTATTGTCTATAATTCTGGTCAGTGGTTCAACGAAAAACTGAAAACTAAAAAGTTGATTTACTTTACGGTATTTATAACAAAAAATGGATTGCGGCGAGTTAAATTACTAAACTCAGAATTTTATTGGTTAATAAATATATTTCCTAATTTTTTTTTAATATCTATTTTAAGGAAGGAAAATATCGTTAATTATTTATTGGAGTGTTCTTTCATATTTTGTAGCAAATAATAAGAAACTGATAAATCTTAACAAATAGATAAGAAGGTCGGCTGCTATTTGAAAGGTTCGTGTGTCGTTGGAGATAGCGGCACTGATTGGTTAATAAATGCTAACGCGTACATTTGAATTTGGAGCTCGTGTGAACCCATTTTTGACAAAAAGTGAGTCGATATTTGTGTGATCATATTTTCGCCTAAAATGGAGACTTTTTGTTATATTACATCGATTGAATTTTTCAACAATTTTTAACGGGGTCCCCCATATATGTATGTTTGAGTCTGGCTGTCTGTATCTATGTCTACATCTCTCTCTTTCTCTCTAACTCTCTCTCTCTCTCTCTCTCTCTCTCTATCTGTGTGTGTGTGCGTGTGTTTGCGTTTGGATTTATGTGTTCAGTTAGGTTCACTGATAAATTCACTAATCTCTTTCTCAGTTGGCAAGAGAAACTGGAATTTAACAAAATAAATCAATCACCAACACAGGTACATATATATATATATATATATATATATATATATATATATATATATATATATATATATATAGATAGATATATATAGATATAGATAGATAGATAGATAGATATTTCTATTTGGTCATTTTGACTCACCCTCGATGAAACAAAGAACCCGAGTTCTTTAATCACCGACTGTGTCGCCTTTCAAAGCAATTTTTCATGGACCACATTACAAATGATTCTTCGAACATTGTCAGAAACGAATTGGCTGTACCACGCCTCACTCTTCCGTACGTCAATGCACCAAGTTTAAAATAGTTATTGCTTTCCTGGTCTTTACCTTTTACTATTATTTCCTTTTCGTGCTTTCCGCTGTCTGTTTCAGTAATGACAACATAGGAAAAAAGGAAGACTGTCTAGCACTAATTTGTCTTGATTGTTTTGTGCGTGTTTAATTAGGTATATGAGTAGCGAGGTCTCTTTTCTCATCCGTCTTCAGTGTTTGAATCAGCGTACCAATATATTTTCTGTGTACTTAGAAATCTTTTACGTTCTTTCTGCTTGAATTTCTGAAAGGACAGAATTTTGTACTTTTGTAACTAAGTCTTTGCGGATGAGTGTTTTCGTCTGGTTGTTATAGACTCACTTTACGCCGTCTGCATGTGCTTGTCTTTTTAAAATGCAGACATTCGGTTTAATATGCGAAATTTTAGTATCTGTTATGTGACTGTATTAAGAGGTAATCAACTTGTACAAGGCACGCAGGTAGAGGGTTACAGTTTATGCGTCTATGTGGGGAAGGTAATTGTTACTACTACATTTGAACATGTTAAGTTTGTTGTGAACGGAGAAGCGTTAATTTGGGAACCGGTTGCACAGAGCGGGGTTTCGTTCGAAGAAGCTTATCGAGTGGAACTTACATATTACCAATAGAATACAAAGGAAATGATGGTTGTTCGCTGCAATGTGCTTGGTATGGCAAGTGTTAGCCTTAAAGGTTAGAACTGGTGAAACGAAGGCATGTAGTTACTCTGAACACTTTTCATGGAAATAGCTGTAGAGCAGTGAGTGGCTTGCAACGTTGCGTCTGCGAGAAAGAGGTTTATGATGGAGAATATTTCGTCAGCCACCAGGACGCGCATAGGTTATTGGACTCTATCAAGACTGAGAAGACTAGGAAGCTGCTGCCCATGTATGGCAGCAGTACTCCATTTTCAGCCCCCCCCTCTCTCTCTCTCTCTCGCTCTCTCTCTCTCTCTCTTTCAGTTGGATTTGGAGCTCGTGTGAACGTATTTTTGACAAAAAGTGAGTCGATATTTGTGTGATCATATTTTCGCACAAAATGGAGACTTTTCGTTATATTACATCGATTGAATTTTTCAACAATTTTTAACGGGGTCCCGTATATATATGTACGTTTGAGTCTGTCTGTCTGTATCTATGTCTACATCTCTCTCTCTCTCTTTCTCTGTCTCTCTGTCTCTCTGTCTCTCTGTCTCTCTCTCTCTCTCTCTCTCTCTCTCTCTCTCTCTCTCTCTCTCTCTCTCTCTCTCTATGTGAGTGTGTTTGCGTTTACGCCGTAACATGTGCTTGTCTTTTTAAAATGCAGACATTCGGTTTAATATGCCAAATTTTAGTATCTGTTATGTTATTGTATTAAGAGGTAATCAACTTGTACAAGGCACGCAGGTAGAGGGTTACAGTTTATGCGTCTATGTGGGGATGGTAATTGTTACGACTACATTTGAACATGTTAAGTTTGTTGTGAACGGAGAAGGGATCTCTCTCTCTCTCTCTCTCTCTCTCTCTCTCTCTCTCTCTCTCTCTCGTAAATTCAAAGGATAGCGCAAGAAGGCAGGTAATTACCAGGGCGCTACAGGGAACCGACCATTTTCAAGCATTTTAGGTCTCGGTTAAATGTAAGTTCCACTAAAAGCACGGGATCAGAGAGGGGAATACACATTAATCGTGATTGGTGATTCTGGATCCGATCGGTGAAGATGGAATGCCACCAGTTTGTCCTCTAGGTGTTGAATGAACGCAGACAATTTCTCCCCGCTAAGTTGTCAGCGCTAGGTCAGAAGAGAGATCAACTGCGAAACTCTCTATATTCTGAAGTTGTGATTTCAATTCTCGGGGTATTTTTCAATACGCCCACACTACAAATGAATGTCATACAATGTCAGTTTAAAGTAGGTTTAAAGACAATACCGTGCAAAAATTGTCCAAGACCCATCGGCACTTCGCCTTTTTGAGGATGTCTCAGTCGCCGGGCAATAAACCCAGCCCTCTCCTATCTTCTGGTTGACGGTGACAAGACCTCCGTATTCGGGCAGAGGATGACTCAGTTCGAACGCTGTCTTCGGATAGAGACGGACAAGTAATGTACACGAGCACGCTTTTGCGAGGGCTAGGTAAATTTTGACCAATGGCCCGAATAGAAACGCTCGGGTACTCCACAATAATCACGATCCTGTGTCACAAATCCATTTATCCAATGATGAACTTTGTGTTCGTTTTTTGTATGTTCTTTGTGCTTCTATTAAAGCTCTTGTTATTTAAAAAAAAAAAAATTAAAACCTTTTTATCGACCTTTTGAAACCTTTTGATCGACCTTCACCTTATTTTTCCTCTTATAATATAATAGCTGTAATCGAATGACAATGAACTGGCAGAAACGATGATACTTTTCCCCTGAAGGATTTTCATTAGATTTTCTGCAATATTTCATTTCCGAAGATTAACTTTTTTTCCACACTTTATTTACATTGCGATTTGTTTCTTCTTTTTGCTTTGAGTGGCCTTTTCTTTTATTTCACTCCCTACAGAAAATCTAATAAAATTAATTTTATTGCCAATATCCTGAAAAAATATTATATATATATATATATATATATATATATATATATATATATATGTAGAGAGAGAGAGTGAGAGTGAGAGATGTACATTTAATGTAATCATCTCACATAGAAAGAAGTTGCTATTGGGGGCTGTGGAGTTATAAGGACTTTTATATATAGATGTATAATAAATAGATTAAAATACATATCTCTGAACGCATATATTATTATTATTATTATTATAAAAATAATTATTTTATCATTGTTATTATTATTATCATTATTATTATTATTATCATTATTATTATTATTATTATTATTATGATTGAGAACGTTATTTTAAATGGATATACGCATTTGAATAGATATCTGTGTTTTTTCTTAAAAATTGAAATTAATAACAATAATAACAGGTCGAATTTCACTGTTTTAGAAAATAAAAAAATACTACATGAGTGGCATCTCATCGGATGAATATATATATATATATATATATATATATATATATATATATATATATATAGAGAGAGAGAGAGAGAGAGAGAGAGAGAGAGAGATAGATAGATAGATAGATAGATAGATAGATAGATAGATAGATAGATATAGTAATTCCTCCGTATTCTCGGTGGTTAGGGACCAAAACCGGCCGCAAATAATTAGAATCCGCGAATACGTGTACCCCCCACCCAAGTGCTTATAAGTACCTATTTTGATTTTTAAAACCCCATATGCGATAAACCTTCATCCTAAACAGTTTACAAACACTTCAGAAACATTCCAGGCCCTTTTTAAAACATTTCTAAAATTTAGTATTGGTGACTATACACATTGCGTAAATTTTCCTTCATACGTACAATAACCGTTTTTCAAAAAGCCTAGATCGATAGAATCATTGAAAATACTGTATAAAATATGTGTAACAAGACATAAAATATAAAGTTTCAAATATTTTCTAAAAACAGAACTGTTAATGATGCCCCCAAACTTAGCATAAGCCACTTTTAAGACCCCTGTCGCAGCCCCTAACAAAGAACAAAGCCCAAAAATTACGCAATGAAGATGTACAATTCTACCAATTTTTACTATAAAAATGGACTGTTATGTTTTAAGTCACTTAAATTGCAGGAAAATAATACAAGAATATTTTAAATAGGATCTATCGAAAAGAATCGAGGGAGTCCTCAGTGAATAATTTGTACATAAGTTCTTCAGAAAAAGACGCGAATATTCAGGGTTTCCGCCAATAACGAGCACATGTTATAAAAAAAAATCCGCGAATGTGTGAAGCCGCGAATGCTGAAACGCGAATAGGCGGGGGCTCATTATATATACATATATATACATATATATATATATATATATACACACACACACACACACACACACACACACACACACACACACACACACACACACACATATATATATATATATATATATATATATATATATATATATATATATATATATATATATATATAACGGTCACCTGCGTAAATGCGAAGCTCATCAGTAAAATGAATGGAGTACTATGGCTGCTTGGCGTTTGTTTACATTTGTAAAAACAATACGCTAGATTTGGCTGACTCATGCTGTCGATAGAAGTTCTGAGTGACACGAAATCGGTTGGATTTCGATCCAGGCTTGAGACATTCGATTGTCTAGTCGCACTGATGAGCTGTGATACAGTGAAGCAGTACTGTCTGCGAATGATATATATATTTATATTTATATATATATATACATATATGTGTATGAATTAAGCATATTTAGGCAGTAAGTATTCATCGAAACTATTTTGATTCAAAGGAACCGACAAAGTTTGCCTGTTTAAATTTTATTGCATTTTTCCAATATTCGGATGTGTTTTTCCGCTTTGTAGGAGGAACGTACGGAAATACAAAAAATCCATTATTTATATATATATACCCAAGTATAGGATTGGTATATACGGAATAAATTCCAATAACCAACAATTACTATTCTTAAAAGAGTGCTCAATACAGTGTAGAACAAATATAATTATTTATTTAAAAATTATAACATAAAAATGTTATAAAATCACTACAAAAATAGCCATTTTGTTTCAACACATCTGGTGTCTTATCAAGTGATGATGTTGAATGTAGAATAAATGGTTTTAATAGGTTCAAATTAATTAACCACCCCTCACAAGGGGAAACGCTGTTACATAAGCTGGAATGTCCAGTCAAAATACAAGTATACGATAATTCAAAAACTTGACAACGAAGTAAGGTTATAACAGCTATTAAATGCTTTAAAGTTGAGGTTACTTAACCTTACTTCATTGTCAAGATTTTTAAATTCTCGTATACTTTTATTTTGATTAGTCATTCCAGCTTTTGTAACAGCGTATCCCCTGGCAAGGGGTGTTTGATTGATTTGAACCTTTTAAAACCATTTATTCTACATTCAACATCATCACTTGATAAGACACCAGAGGTGTTGAAACGAAATGGCTATTTTTGTAGTGATTTTATAACATATTTATGTTATAATTTTTAAATAATCATATATATATATATATATATATATATATATATATATATATATGTGTGTGTGTGTGTGTGTGTGTGTGTGTGTGTGTGTGTGTGTGTGGGATGATTTGTAAGTCACATATATTAATATAGTACCTGGTTATTTCATTTTATTACTAATTGTTACTAAATTACTGTCGAATAAATGTGATAAATAAGTCATTGAAACTAATTGCTAGTGAACTTGCAAGGGAACTTAAGAAACCTATTATCCAGAAAAAAAACTCTTCTGAGAGTCAGCTTTTATGAAATTCAACCGATAGTACTTTTGATTTTAATCATTTCACCCAATCATGGCAGGCGTGCACCTCGCGCGCAAGGGGTTATAGAAAGCGGGAGCAAGAGTAAAGAGGCATGATAGAGGAAAGAATGAAGAGAAGGACGGGGAATTAGATCAAGGCATCTGGAGATGTCGATTGACATTGCATTTGAATAGTTGGAGATTATTGCTATCCAGGAAGCAAGTAAGAGGAAGTAAGTAACGGGAAGTACGAGACATGACGGTATTGGAGTAGAAGAGACGGATATACATTTAACAATTTCGACAGTGAAAGGGTGGGACTGAGATACAAACCTAGTAGCACGTTTAAATTCATTCAGTTTCGGAACCAGCGAAAGTAACTCGTCGGAGCAGTTACCGTGAAAGTATTTGTAGAAAAGACAGAGGGAAGCGACGGCACGTCTGTGAGAGAGGGAAATCAATCTCTGGATTTTGTCGAGGACCTTAACACGAACAGCGGGGTCTCCTGGCAATATATGTCACCAGTATTCCATGTAAGTTTCCATGCAAGGGTGAATGGTTGATTTATAGATTAGAACAGTTCGGTCAATGAAAGCCGAATATTTCCCGTATGCAAAGGGTTATTCTTACGATTACCACAGAATGGATGAAGATATCGGTAGATGGGTTTAATAAACGATTACGAAGGATTCTCACCCACATTCACAGAGCGCGGATAACCCACATCCAAGAGCTGTGACCTGTCGCCAAATATCCTTACAAAATATCTTGCCAATGATGTTTGCTGGACAAAAGTGCCGGTGAGAAACTCCTTGACAGAGAAATAGATTGATAGATTTGATTTGCTACATATAATTTAAATAGCTGAGAGATGGTGAAGATGGCAAAGTTCCATCGGCTTGACAAATGGTTGTTGTAATCTCAAGGAATATCTTTGATGGTGTTGAAGAAAATGCTGAATGATAATTCATTCTTTAAATTATTGGCTACAGGAGTTTGGGACAAAACTATTTTCAGAGAACCCACCCTATTTGTCGATGGTTAACAAGAACAAAGATTAAAGGTTTTTTTTTTTTTAAATCACTCTCGCGATTTATTTACATTAATGTAAGAAAAATATAAAAAATAAAAGTTTGTCATTCGCTGTTTTCAAAAGATCTCTAATATTAGTGAAAATTTGGCTCTGGAGAAAAGAACTGTTATTTAACATAACAAGAAAATAAAAATAAATAAAAACCGGTATTAATTTAAACAAAAAATAAAATAAAATAAAACAAGTGTTTAAAAAAAAAACATTAAATAAAATATACTGTATTAAGATTTAAAAAAAACGAAACTGGAGATCTGGTATTAAGTTGAAATAAAATTAAAATTCCTTTAAAAATAAAAATTTAAAAAATATGTCAGTTTTGTTTTATTTTGTTAAATAAAAAAAAGACATTACTCGATATTAATGTTTAAAAACTAATGTAACCTCTAGCTGGTGATGAGATATGTACATATAGACTTATGCCAAATCAATCAGGTTTCGATCCCCCCTTAAGGCAATCGGAAGTCTGACCACACTGATGAGCTGTGATACAGCAAAACAATCTCTCTGTGGATGACAATATATTCGTCCCCGAAAAAATAAAATTCTGTCGAACACTTTAGAGTGAAAGCGCCAATTTGTAAAGAGTGACTGCTACTGCTGATAATGCAACGCTCTTCTATGAATCGAGCACTCTGAGACACTGTCGTGTTTATTAAAAAATAAATACGTACAGAATTCACTTTCCTCTCTGCCGGGAACTGAAGACCTAGGGGAAATATTTGCGACTGATGCCACACCAGTCCGGTTTCGATCCTGGATTGAGGCAATCGGATGTCAAGCCATACTGATGAGCTGTGATACAAACAAACAGTCTGTCTGTGAATGACGATATATATATATATATATATATATATATATATATATATATATATATATATATATATATATATATACAGATTTATGTAAGCCGAAAGCTTAGATTGGATTTAAACATGTATCAGTATCGTGTTTTCCTTTCGTCTTTCAACGATAATGTGATTAAGCTTATCAGACAATATGAAAGGAACTTACTTAAAATAAATAGACAAAACTTGTATATATATATATATATATATATATATATATATATATATATATATATATATATATATATATATATATATATGGGGAATGTTAGGGAATTGAATGACAATATCGAAAAATACTGTGTAAGATCTGAATAAAGTATATATAAATTCTACACTCTTTGGGTCCTGTCACTGGATCTAACCAACGCCTATATCCACTGTGCCATGGGTCCTTGAGGACCCATAGCACAGTGGATAAAGGCGACAAAGATGAGGACAATAGTCTGAATAATGTAAATAATGTATAAGTTTTTGGTCTTTCAGTTTATTGTTCTAGTTTCACGTGTCATGCTCAATGGATGTCAGTTATTAGTCATCTCCTCAAGGACACATCGTACAGTGGATAAAGGCGTTGGTTAGATCCAGTGACAGGACCCAAAAAGTGATTTCAATACCTGGTTAAGGCGGTGGAGAACTTGGAGAGGGGAATTAAGAGGAGATAACTGATAACTGACATCCATTAGACATGGCACGTGGAACTAAAACAGTCTAACCCAGCGAGCGAAATAAAGGGTTCAGTTCGACATTCCAACCTCCGGAAGAAGGCCGGAGCGTACAACGGCCGAGACGTTGTGATAAATATGGCAACAAAGATGAGGACAATAGTCCGAATAATGTAAATAGTGAAGACCGTTAACTGTGGACTTGCGAAAACTATTTTCCTAAACAAATTGTTTTAATGGAATGATTTTATGAATTTCAACCTTCAATACCAAAACTCCGAATGTTTCCATATAAGGAAACGGTATATATTACCGTTACCATTTGTTTGAACTAGTGGCAGAACGGGTGTAAAGTGGTATGGTAAAGAATCAAACATTGCTCAGAGACGTGATGGACGGGGAACTGAAGAGAGCCATGATCGACCACGCCCGTAATATATTTAAACAGGTTTTGTTAATTTAAACCACAAGGCCTGTTTATTTATTTTTTAATAACGATTTCATGAAATTATGAATAAACTACACAATGTCCATATTTATTGATAAAATTTTAATTAAACAGAGGGTGACTCCGTAACCCTTAAGCTTCTACCAGCAGTTTAAACTAACATTGTTTTGTACCTATATTGTGACTTTTTTGTTTCAAGTTCTTATTTGCCTCATCCCAGATGAAAACTGAGACAATTTCCAACAGTGTAATCCTAACTTTCGAAAAATTATAGTTGATAATTACAATTGATATATATGTAAAATAAAAGATGGCGTCATTTTAGACTAATGACAGTAGGATATAGGTTAAAGTAACTGAAAATAATTATATAGGTAAAAGATAGATAGATAGATATTAACCGATAGGAAGAGAGAATCAGAATTTGACGTGGGGAAATAGGAACTATGATAGATATATTGATATTTTTTCTAACCATTTCACCCCAAGAAAGGCAATAATTCCACTAAGACTCCACAGGTATAAGAGTGAAAAAAATGAGAAGAGTTTAATGAGAAGAAAAGACAGACGATGGCTATTGACGTTGCATTTAAATTTTTGAAGATCGTATGAAGCAAGTAATCTAAAAAGAGTTCCATCAGCATAAAGAAGAAACTAATAGAATAGAACATACAATTCCATCTGATTATGGCAACAGTAAAAGGATGAGACCTAACTACCAATTTAGTAATGTGCTTAAATTCATGCGACGAAGTAGCAAGCAGGAGAGATCATTAGAACAATTGCAGTGAAAATATTTGTAGAAAAACACAGCGAATGCACTTCACGGTGGTGAGAAATGACATCCGTTGAGATGCCAGGTGAGGACCGACACCATTACAGAACCTTCTTTGGATTCTGTCGAGAATCTCAAGATATATAGCAGGAGCACCAGAAAATGAAAGCACTATTTAAAGCACGGACGAATGGTAGATTTATAAATTTTCGGGGTGGATTCTTGCGAGAACAATTGCTTAGCATGGCGCTGTAAACATACTCTCCTAGCTACGAACCTAGCAATTGATTGGATATAATACCCCCAGTTCTTGTCAGTGGAAAAACGCGAGATCAGTGACTATGATTTGATAATTATAAATCGATACACAGGCGAAAATGTAGAAAGAAAGAAAACTAATATGAAACGTAATATTGGAGAAGTGTAACTCCTTCAGGTTTAACGTTCATTGTATCTGGCAGTAGACATAATGACTTGATACTGTGTGTTGTGAGTACAAGTGCATTAATGTCGCTTTCTATCCATCCCAGAGGTAGAGAGATGATGATGATGGCTTTCAGAGAAATACGTCTTTCGTAAGAGTGTTTTAGGTAAGAGTTGGACAAGTTCAGACCTAACCTTCCGATATCCTTTCCAGGATCCAGCGGCAAAATGGGTTGTGCACGACTGCTAAAGTAACGGCTAAAGTGAATTTTCGATAACAAAGGCTGCTCTTCCTGGATTTCAACAAAGGTGCAACGGGGCAATATTATTGTGAATTGTTGTCAGTGGGGATGAACTCAGTGTTATTTCAGATGGGGGGCCCTATAAATGCAAAAGAGTCTTGTCGACTGTTTTACACGAAGATAGTGGATTCATG
The DNA here is from genome assembly GCA_964036315.1 of Acanthosepion esculentum. NCBI lineage: Eukaryota > Metazoa > Mollusca > Cephalopoda > Sepiida > Sepiidae > Acanthosepion > Acanthosepion esculentum. Next base: position 58,027,931 of record OZ038494.1, read on the forward strand.
CATTTGCCAAAGAAATTCGTGCGAAAGAAACAATTAATGTTATAAGTTAGGGTAAAGTGAATTCAACATCCTCATCCGTAATTGAAGCTGCAGTGGTCTATTCCAATTCCCAAAACGATGCCTCAAACCCATTGTGCCACCTGTAATTTAGAAAAAAGACTAGTCATTTCTTACAAGTAAAGTCAGAAACTGATCAAAATGTTTTTAGTTTGGCTTCGTCATATTGATAAAATACTTGTTGATCCATCCATCAAGATAGATAGAGAGAGAGAGAGAGATATTGCTATCAGTATGATAGAGAATTCAACACTGATACACACAGACACACACATTTTGTCCATTTCATAATGTGTGACGTCACTTGTTTACATTTGGATACGCATCGAGCAGATATGAATGTACGCGAGAAAATCATGGAAAATTGTAGTTTAAAAACAGTAACATTGACTTTGCTAACCGAAATGCTCATCTATGGCGAAATCGGTAAAAGCACGTCAGGCTACATGATGATTTCGTATAGCATACAGGTTCGATTCCTGTCGGAGGATGCATATTTTCTATGACAATTTCTCAGGTCGGTAAATGTTGTATATCCTATTTATTATAAACAGAGCATTTACTTAAATATTTGTATCTATAAAAAAAAAGAATGTATAAACAAAAATGTTTTAAAATAATTGTCGCACTTTGTCCATTTCATAATATATATAAAAAATATATATATATATATATATAAATATAAAAGTGGACATGGAAGTCAGCACTTAGAGGCGACAGTCTGTTTCATGCTAGTGCAATCGTCAGGCGACTAGTGCTGTTATTTTTCTCGGCTATTTATATAAGGGTCAGTGGTGCATTATGGGTAGTATATTTTGGCGGGTACTTTTACCGGAAGTCGCTTATTTGTTTATTTATTTATGTCAAATTATTTTGCTTGTTTTTTTGTTTGTTTTTTTATTTTTATTTTTTATCTTATATATTTATTTATTTATTCTTTTATTTTGATCGGTGTTTTTGGTTAACGTAGTAAAAAAATTTGTTTATATAGCTTATTGTTGGTAGTCTATAATGGCCGCCATTTACCGGAAATCGCTTGTTCGCTTATTTATTTGGGTCAAATTGTTTTGCTTATTATTTTTATTTTTATTTGTGTAACAGTTATAACTTTCGTCCGTTCTTTTGTTTTGATTTTATTTCGCGTATTCTAACAGGTGTGGTTTTGTGATTTGTTTGGAGTAGTTTATTTTGCTTATTTTATTGTTGTTTGTTTATATATTTATTTATTTTTCTATTTTAAGTTACGTAGTAAAAATTTGTTTTCATGTCTACATTTTGAGATTAGCTCGGATCTTTTATTTAATAATTTATTTTGATCTGGGAAGGTGATGATAGCTATTTTTTCCTCCAAGCAAAGTTTGCAAGTTTTTGATAGGTTGTTGTAGGCTGATGATTTTTTTCCTTATTTTCCAAGATATTTTTGGTGTGGTGTGTGTTTTGTTTTTTATTTCCCAGATATACTTAGAAAGCATTGTGCTGTTCGCATATTTACTATTTGTGAAAGACATTTTGTGTACATAATTTCTTTGTTTCCATGGTCCTTCGGTTACTCCTATGTATACTTTTTCTTTATTATCTGCTGATTTTGTCGTGGCTTGGTAGATTACGTTGTTTTGTAAACAATTACCGTTTAAGGGACATTCGTTTTTTATTCTGCAGTTGCACGTGGGTTTAATTTGTTCGTGTGGTTTGTTAATAATTTTTCTGTCGTGCTTTTTTATTATTTGTGCCATGTTCTCGGTGCAAATGTAGCTGATTTTTACTGTGTTTTTGTTGAATATTTTGTGTAGTGTGCTTGATTCCGGGAAGTGTTTGTGTAAAAGCTTGAAGAATATTTTTCCTATGTTTGTTTTTACGTTTTTGCTGTACGGTGGGTTGAACCATATGATATTTCTTTTTCTGTTGGTCTTTTTTGTGTTCTGTGGTGAGTATGTGAGTGTTGCTGGGAATCCGCTATCTTTTAGGGCTGTTTCGTAGTCTTTCTTGGCTTTGTTAAATATAGATTCATCGGAAGAATTGTCGGAAAGCCTGCGGTTAATCGATTTAGGTATCTGTTTGATTATAGAAGGCGGGTGGTTGGAGTATATATGTATGTACTGTGGTTTATCATTCGGTTTTCTGCATGGTTTGTGTGTGCCTTTTCTTAGGTTGAAGGTGACATCTAGAAAATCTACTTCGTTTAGGTTAGTTTTTATATCTATCTCGAATCCGTTATTTTTGAAGATTTTAATTATTGCTTTTCTAGTTTTATCTGTCTTTTGTTTGTTGCAGCTCCAACAGCTTCACATATCTTCGATTACCTGGACAACCATCTTCGTTGGAAATCCTTCGTAAAATGAGGCAGAATTGCAGTAGCCCTCTACAGATTTCTTTGCGTCCAAGACAACTGATTTTTAATGGCAGGGAATTGCGCAGATAGAGGCACATTAGTAAAGTATTCTGGATGCCGATGTGGTTAACTTTGAGGATTAACTGTATTTCAAATTTGATTTATACCATTTTTTTTTAATAAATCAAAAAACGGCAATATTTTTTTCGGTTACCTTTTATATACATAAATACCAACAAGAACAAAGTAAGTCTGTTTTTAAAAAAAATTTTTAAACAGATTCACATATTCTAGGATAAAACAGGAATTTAGGTTTACTCAAAGAATTACAGAAAGCCTTCTACAAACCCTCTGCAACCCTAATCGTGACAAACACACTAGGCCAAAACTATCAGATCGTTTCAGTAATATAACACATGCGGAAGCAAAAAAGAATTTCTCCGGAAAAGAACTACCCCATTTGTTTTTTTATTTCTTGTCTTAATGTGAAAGGACATTGGTGTATCCGAAAATTCATATTTTTAACATTTTTTTCAACATATTTACATTTGGTTAAAAGGCCTACTTACATACAATAATTATTGTTAGCTTTATCATTAATATTATTTTTGTTGTTTCTTATCTCACCAATTTCTTTCACCGGCCTCTTATTTCTTCA
>OZ038494.1:58033474-58093474 GCA_964036315.1 Acanthosepion esculentum
ATATATATATATATATACATACTTATTTGTATGGATGTGAGTTTGTAACCATGGTTTTCACGCTTTTGCGATCCTCAGACAAGCAGAGATATACCCAAAAGGCATGGTGCGTGAAATTAGAGCAATCTACCCCTGTGGACCAAATAAAGGGTCCGGTTCAAAATTCCAACGTATATCACCTGAAGAAGGTCGGAAATTCCAACAGCAGAAACATCGTAAATATGGCAATGAATATAAGATCAAATTCCGAATGATGTAGTGTATGTATGTATGTACACATAATTATTTACCCGCTGCCCCACGCAGTAAGATATGGCACAAGGCCAGTATGTACATATATATGTGTGTGTGTGTTTGTGTGTGTGTGTGTGTGTGTGTGTGTGTGTGTGTGTGTGTGTGTGTGTGTGTGAAGGTTTAAGTAGCTGAGAACTGGTTAATATGGCAGAGTTCCAAATGGTTGAGAGTTGTAATCTTCAATAATGTATATGACGGTTTTCAACTGCATGGTAATCCAATGTTGAAATTATTGGCATTACAAGTTTGGAACGGAGCCACTCTGAATAACGCTAAACAATTGTTAGCAGTCAATATCCATCTTCTAAACTTATCTTCAAGTGAGTATTCTGATTTTCAAAAGACACTAAATAGTTATCCGTGACGTTTAATTATGTAAAATCATTCTAATATATCAGGACGCCTGAATCTGTAACAAAGCATGCCTGTGTCGTGCAATTTTAAATGAAGTTGAAATGTCCAATTTTCTGTCACTGTTGTGTTGTGGTTTGCGCATGACCGGATATAGATTCTTTTTTGACATATTGGTCTTAATATAGTTGTTTTGAAATAACCAGAATAAATAATCAAGAAAAGAGAATTGTCGTCTTTTTTTTCTTTTTTGTGGGAGGGTAGTTTTTCGTGTCTTCTTTAAAATGAAACATTTTCTATCGCCGTTGCGTTATCTATTGATTAAGTAACATGCTGAGCCATACATTTGATTTGAATTGAAAATTTGGAAGCTACTTATGATTATGTGCCCTCGTTCAAGCATATCGATGTGTAAATATACAAGATAAATAAATCGAATGAAATGTTAATAAATAAAATTATTAATGGATATCGATCTTTTTCAGATTCTATCCGCTCATAGACATGTTTGTAAATTTAATGTATTACTCATACCGTTCCCAAGGTCATTTCGACGTAGCAGTCTAGACCAGAATTTGAACTCGAATCGCCAACAACCGCTATGCTACACCTTACATTGATCAGAATCTATCGAGAATAATTTCTTACAAAACTACATAAATCCTCTTTATCTTGTCATGAACAAATTATTTAAAAGTCTTACACACAAATGTCCATATTTACGAGAGCATATTGGAAAACTTAATGTTAGCTTTCATAATACTGGCATAACTAACATATAACGATTTCAAAAGAAAAAAACATGTCATGTCATATTTTCAAACATATCTTTTAATTACGAACGATTTTATCGTACTTAAATTTACTTATACTTATGATTTCATTTCTTTTAAATTCTAAATCATTTTTTTTTTTAAATTTTACTTGGTTCAGATAAGAATTTTTAAGACGATTATCGCCGGGAACGATTAAATCAAGCCGAATAAATTTTTATTCCATCGCCATATCTCTACATCGATCGATCGAAAACCATTTATTTCAACTTGGATTTGTTAATCTCCAACAGTCGCCCAACGCCTAACTCGTATCTTTCTCAGAAATAATCCATGGAAAAAGGCGAAAAGAGAACATCAATAAATAAAGATTAAACCGTCATTTTATCAAAAACATACCAGACGTCAGCTGCAAATTATTCCAACTATCTGCCCTACAGATGTTATTTGTCGACTCAAAAATAGAAAACTTATGCGTCTGTTTGAAATTAAATATATATATATATATATATATATATATATATATATATATATATATATATATATATATATATATATATATTATTCCTATACTATAACCCTGGCGGTAAGAAAAAAAAGTTGATGCAATTTGCAAATACAAATATATTACTCAAACTGATATCTGAAAAAAATACAATAAATAAAAGAGAAAAGGCTAAAACATCCGTACTGCTTGAATATAATCAACCAGCACTGCAATGTCTATCCAAAAGAAAAAAACACCGACAGAGTTACCTAAGTTGATAGGTAAAAGTGTTCAATACACTAAGCAGAGCAAAATTAGAATACCTAAAGAGGCAGAACCTATCTACTTTGTGAAACGTAGATAGATAGGTACTAGCTCTTTAGGTATTCTATATATATATATATATATATATATATATATATATATATATATATATATATATATATATATATGTATATATATATATATATATATATATATATGTATATATATATATATATATATATGTATACCATATTTACACGTCCCATATTAGTTGATTTAAAGAGTGCTCTATAGGGTGACCTAGAGCTTTATAAATATAAATATAAGTAACTATGCTCGTGTCGAAAAACCTTCGAACTCTTGATTTAACAACAGCCAAAAGTGATATATATATATATATATATATATATATATATATATATATATATATATATATATATAGGTAACTATACTCGTGTCGAAAAACCTTCGAATTCTTGTTTTAACAATAGCCAAATCAATCACGAAGGAAAAAAAGGTTTTAAAAAAAGAAAGACCCAGGAACATGAAAGTCTGTCGAAAATAATCGCACAGATACAGGTTCAAGGCCCAAAGAAAAAACCCCGATACGAGTAAACACCTAACTAAAGAGCTCAATACAAACGTAGAGTAACCTAGTCAAACCTAATGAGCCAGACACACCTCATTAGGTTTGACTATATATATATATATATATATATATATATATATATATATATATATATATATATATATATATATACACACACACATATATAAATATGTTTTTTTGTTTTTTTGTGTGTGTGTATCTGTGTGTGTGTGTGTGTGTGTGTGTGTATGTGATAATATATAGGTACTAGTCCTGGGTATGGCGAGAAACTACATCCGGGTGCAAGACCTCTGATCCGGATATGAAAGCTTTTGAGAAGTGTGCAAGCACTCTTTAATTGCTGTTATTCCCATCTCGCCCAACACGGGGTGGTAGCACCTGTTTGGGTTCAAACTATGGACAAATTGTAAAGACCAAAACAAAAACAAAACAACATGAAAATATAAAAATACATTGTTATAGTAAAACTACCAACAATATGTATTTATATTAAAATAACCAACAATACATTTTTAAAGTAAAATGACCAGCATTGCATTTTATCGTAGAATCACCAACAATACATTTTATCTGTAGTTGATGGCATGCAACTGCGTTCAAAATATATATAGTTGAAGCCATAAAATTATGTTCTCAATAGATTTCAGCATTGAATGGAGCACACAGTTTGATATACCGCTAAATAAATTCAGCCAACGAGTAACAAGTGACAGACATGTTTCACGCACTATTTAATCTCCAAGTCTTTTTTCACTGCTCTTTGGACTGTCATAGCTGAAACTCCTCTCTCACGTGCCAAACGTCTTATGAACTGAGTTGGATCTTTTCTAATTGATCTCTTTAGTTCTAACTTGATATGATGATCGCTCTCCCTGTTGTGACCTCCTGATCCAATTTTCTTTCATACTGCGCCCTCTTTTTTAAACTTATTCACCGTTCTCTTGATGGTTCTTGATGGGAGCTAGAGTATGAATGTTGGTATCATTACTGAAGGCCTGAATGATCTTTTTCCTCTCACCATTGCTCAGTTTGGAAAACAGTGCGGCTGACATAAAACAATTTGAACCTGCTCTCTTTCTAGCCGAATAAATCAAAGGATTTTTCAGTGATTTTCACGACAAATAGTGTTAAGATGGATAAACGTCTTATCTGAAAACCTGGAAAAAGAAACTCAATTAGTCTAGTGTTTTTTTTCTGTTTTTTTTTTTTAAGATATTAAACTTTTGTGGGTTGGACAATTATCCAATGCTGTGACACGATTTAGACAATTTTGCTGTAACACCCAGTATGCGCAAATACCCTTAGAAATGGTATGAATCCACATCTTCTCCAGGTAGGGGCTAATTAGTAAAACTTGTATCACTAAAATCATTATTATCCAAACACAAATAAAATTGCCTATAAAATATTTAGATTTCGGGATTAAATTATCCATAAAGTTTGATATGCCGCTAAATAAAACATCCAACCAACCTAATTAAAAACATCCAAGCAATCACGTGGAAACTCCTGTTCCCGTACAATCACCAAAGTTAAGCGAAGTCGAACCTGGTCAGTAATTAGATGGGTGATTGTTTGGAAATAACAGGTGTTGTAAGCCTAGATGCGTGGACGGTGAAATGGATAATGACTCGGAATTATTATATTCACTTACAGGGTGTGTACCAGCAAAGTTGTCCAGTTGTTAGATTGTACCTTAGAAATTATTAAAGAAATCTTATTGAAATTCACCGAGATTTCTTTTATAACTACTGGGCGATGAACAGTAAGAATGTATTTAATTCTCAGTTGAAATGATGATCCGTCTTGCTTTTGCGACCTCCTGGTTCAGTTTTTCTCTCTACTTTTCCTCATTTTTAAAATTTATTCAGCGTTCTCTTGATGGTTCTTGAATGGACTTCAAAGATAGAAACCAGAGTATGAATGTTGGTATCATTACTAAAGGCCTGAATGATCTTTTTCCTCTCACCACTGCTCAGTTTTGAAAACAGGGTGCGACTGACACAAAACGATTTTAACCTGTTCTCTTTCTAGCTGAATAAATCAAAAGATGTTTCAGTGATGTTTACGACAAATAGTGTCAAGATGGACAAAAAGCTATTTACGACAAACAGTGTCAAGATGGATAAAAATACGACAAATAGTGCCAAGATGGATCTGAAAACCTGGAAAAAAAATCAATTAGTTTGGAGGGTTTTTTTTTTTAGATATTAAACATTTTGTGGGATGGACAATTATACTGTGACACGATTTAGAAAAATTTGCTATTACAGCCGCAATTATATATAAAGTATGGATGGATTTATTCGTAATCCGACATTTTTATTACTTCAAACTTTCCATGTAGGCATAAAGGACATGGGTCATCTAAAGATCTTCAAGTTCTTGTTTTTTTTTTATTTTCCATTTTAATGTTGGTGTTTTATTTGTTTCCTTTAAATACCAAAAATATTTGGATAGGGATGTTGGTTGCAATACTTAATATTATTGAAGGAAGTCAGATGTTGGCTCCATTTCAATTTAAATTCATTTTTTGTACATCCTATATAGATTTTCTCAACATTAGGATTCTCAGGGAATGAGATAGTGTATTGGTAAAATACGGATTCTATGCGATATTTATTATTCAAAGGACAATTTTCTGGATATATAGTTACATAATTTTTCTTTATTAGTGTTTATTCTTATTTCAGGATCTCTATTTCTTTGATTCTGGCATAAGTATTTATTCCCGATTTTATTATTATGTTTTATAATCCTTTCTAAATTTTCAGTACAACTGTAACTTAATTTTAGGGTAATTTTATTAAAAAACTGCAAAGATTACGATTTCTAGGAAAATGTTTTTCAATTAAAGCAAGAAATTTATGTCCTAACTTGCTATTAACCATTTGGTGTGTACCAAATAATTTTTCTATTTCTATTTTTTCTCTGGTTTTGACTATCATTTGTTATATAATTGATATTAGCGCATTTGTAGCCACTATTCTTTAGAGCTTTATTATAAAAAAAATTATAATAAAAGAAAGGCTAATACAGTTTATAATTTTAAAAAACAAGGATTATAACATCAATCGAGTGGTTAGTGGGTCAATGCATTTTTAAAATTTAAGTAGCGAAGTGAATTTGCCATTTTATATAATTAACTTTACTAATTTTTTACTAGTTTTGTATGAATGATTCATTGTAATATAAATTAAACTGCACCACATAACTGATATATATATATATATATATATATATATATATATATATATATATATATATATATATATATAAATAATTAACTGATTTATAATATGTTTTTTGCTACACAGTAATAACCATGTTTCAAAAACCGTTTCATCTTCAAGCGAATCGCTTAAAAATTAAACGAAACTAATGTTTTTAATTTAATTATATAATTAGATTTGAACTTTTAGCTTCAGTTTTTGAAACATGGTTATTACTGTGTAGCGAGAAAACATTTTGAATCAGTTAATTTATAATATTTATGCTCTGGAAATTTACATTGAGCACTGTTTTGTAAAATTAAAAATAAAAAATATCAATAAGAACACCGGATTATATATCTTACTGTTCTTTCTTTATATATATATATATATATATATATATATATATATATATATATATATATATATATATATATATATATATTGACTAAGAATGTTTTTATTTATTAATGTTTAGATTTGCGAATTTTTATAGTGTTATAATAGAACTATTGGTAAATAGTAGGGCAGAATGGGTCCTATAGCCTCCGGCGACAATCGGTCTAGGAGAAGGGAAAAATCTCCAAATATGAGTAAAATAATAGTGCAGATTGGGTTCTTCAGCCTTGAGGGGCAGCCAGTCTAGGAGAAGAAAAACTCTGAATTCCAAAACTGTATGTAACTCTGGCGAAGTTCATGTCATGCAGCTTATGAAAGGATCGTGGTGTTTGCCTCGGCTCAATAATCCTGACGGCAATCGATAAAAGAAAAAAGAAAGATAATATAACTAGTTACTGCTTCGTTGCAACAATTCTGAATGAACAGTTTTTTTAAAGAGAATTAATTGGTATTAACGTCTCGGAAACTCGTGCGATTGTATGGTTACTTTTTTGTGAGGGTGGGGGGTATTTGTATACTCGCCGATGGCCAGAAACTTCTGCTAGTTTATAATCAGTGATGTGTTTTGTGTGAACCGTCTATTTGAATTACACAAGTTAACTGAACCGGTTCTTAAATTCCTCTCCCCTTTATATTCATTGATGAAACATTTGAAGAAGAGAGAAATAGTTGTAAATTTCATCGGAAAAAAAACCTGGGATATAAAAGAAGAGGAAAGCTGTTCCTGAAAAACCTAAATGCCATCGCCAACTAAAACCCAAGCAATGATGAAAAAATATTTACCATTTTCCAGGATATTTTGTTTCTGGAAAATATATGAACACTTAGTTCCGAAATAACTCTTGTCATTAATCTCGGGAAATTGGCCCTCGCTTACTTCTTAATTTAGGCATAAATTCGTTCCTACTCTTGTATACGAGAGGGTACGTGAATATGTTTGTTCCGATTAAAAATAAAAATTTATTGCGTAAACTACTAAACACACGTCATACATAAATTGAATAGATTATAGAAATGCCCATAGCCAAAATGACCCAATATTGATTTAATATCGAGGGAAAGATGTTTTAAATAGTCGTTAAAATAAAAGTACGTCTCAGATATTTCCAACCTTACAAAATATGTTATACAGAAAATCTCTATTAGCACAGAGTTCTTTTATCAACATTAATAATGCGCATGTGAATCTGGTCAAGCATATATTACGGTGACAAAGACGAATCACATTTAGTGAACAAGAAATTAACGGAAGCATGGGATAAGCGTATGCAACTAGCGAGGCAGCAAATAACATTTATTTTATATTATTGCTTTCTCTCGTGGACCCCCGCCCACCCGTTTTTTAGAATACACTTGCTCGAAGACACAATTCTAACACTTGCACGTAGGATCACTCACTCGATGGGCGCAGAGGAATCGTCTGTGAAAATCACGAACGTTTGACGAACTGACTTTGTTCATTCCGAATTCGTTCGACTGGAGTCACTGTAAGAAGTCCACCTGCTCGTAAACACACGTGACGCGGAGAGCACAATGAAACCGAGGTAACAAGAACGCATCGGTGCGCACGCGCAGTCGTATGGTTTTTCCCCAGTGATTCCGTTATAACATGAATTCTTCCGAGCAGTCGATGGATTTATCGGCAGCATTTTTCCATATAATGTACTGAAAGGTTTCTTCCTTCGTAGTATTGCGACAGACCCTACGTTCAGTTGATGCTGTTGTATATTTCGGGGAATCTGACCATGAAAAAATGATAATTTCCGATAACGGTTAGTTTCAGTCGTCTCTTTGGAAGTGGTTCTTTGTATTAAGTGATCCCAGCTGGTTTTCCAAGATTCCGTGTAGTGTATAGCTGCAAGTCAAAAGGCTCAACGATAGCCGAATCGCACCTACAATTTAACTACGCTGGACTTTTGTGCTATACATTTGTATATTGTTATTTTTATAGAGTAATTGTTCAATATGCTTATTTGTTTTACTGAAGTGTCGACAAATTGAAACGTAGATAGGTAGATAGATAGATAGGAACAAATATATAAAAGAATGAGATAGATAGATAGATAGATAGATAGGAACAAATATATAAAAGAATGAGATAGATAGATAGATAGATAGATAGATAGGAACAAATATATAAAAGAATTAGATAATAAGATAGATAGATAGATAGATAGATAGTTAGGAACAAATATATAAAAGAATTAGATAATAAGATAGATAGATAGATAGATAGATAGATAGATAGATAGATAGATAGGAACAAATATATAAAAGAATTAGATAATAAGATAGATAGATAGATAGATAGATAGATAGAAACAAACATATATATATAAGAATGAGATGGATAGATAGATAGAAACAAACATATATCTAAAAGAATGAGATAGATAGATAGATAACGACAAAAGATAGATAGATAGATAGATAGGAACAAACATATATATGAAAGAATGAGATAGATAGATAGATAGATAGATAGATAGATAGATAGATAGATAGATAGATAGATAACGACAAAAGATAGATATTTAGATAGAAACAAACATATATATAAAAGAATGAGATAGATAGATAGATAGATAGATAGATAGATAACGACAAAAGATAGATAGAAACAAACATATATATAAAAGAATGAGATAGATAGATAGATAGATAGATAGATAACGACAAAAGATAGATAGATAGATAACGACAAAAGATAGATAGATAGATAGATAGATAGGAACAAACATATATATATAAAAGAATGAGATAGATAGATAGATAGATAGATAAGAACAAACATATATATAAAAGAATGAGATAGATAGATATATAGATAGATAGATAGATATATAGATAGATAGAAATAGTACTTCTTTAGAATCAGACTTATTGGAGCAGTCGTTTTATTTTCAAGCATAATGTTGTGCGTTAAGGTATCCAATGATCAGGAATTAACGCAAGCGGCAGTCATGGGAAAGGGCTGTTAATATATAATTATATAAAGTTAACCTACAAAATTATGACCATTTTCAATATGACTGTTGCAACCTTTCGGATGATCATTTATCAATAAAAATGCATTGAAAATCATGCAAGATATTTGATAGCCATCAATGACAGGCTAGATTTATGTAATGTTCCGAATTCTAGAATTTATGTTTATTTCCAAGAAGTAAATAAATGGCGACTCATCTGCCATTAACCAAACTACAACTACCATACAAATTCAAAGTTAACATTCACGTTAAGTATGGGGATGTGAAATGATTTTTACATTTTCATGATAGCTTTTAGAAAAAATTGTTTTCATTTCAACACTCCGATCATATATATATATATATGTAGGCATAAAAATAAGTATCTGCTCAAATACGTCAATCCAGAATAATTTTTAATGTAAATTATAGTTCGTAAAGTAATTTATTCCATTGGAATCGTAAATACGACTCTCACAGACGCGATGTTGCATCGCTCTGCCTTTTCTACAAGTACTTCCACGGTAATTGCTCCGAGGAGTTGCTTTCGCTTGTCCCTAAGCCTCGTGAATTTAAGCGTCCTACGAGGCTGGCATCCCGTTCCCACCCCTTCACCGTTGAAACTGTTAGATGTAGACGTCTCTTCTACTCCGATAGCTTCATGTCTCGCACATCTCGCCTATGGAACTCCCTTCCCTATTACTGTTTCCCTGACAAATACAATCTCCAACGGTTTAAGTGTAGCGTCAATCGTCATCTCCAATTGCCTTGATCTATCCACTTCCCTTCTCCACTTTCTGACATCTTTCATTCCTATCTTCTCTCACTCTATATCTTCCATAACCCCCCTGCCTTGATCGACCCTCCGTCCTTCTCTTTCTCCACATCCCTTCCTTTACCACTGCTATCTGCTCTTCCTCCAACCCTTCTGTAACCCCATGCGTGATAGTGGCCACCGGCCTTGCTTGGGGTGATACGCTTAAAAAAAAAAATTCATCAGACCTACAAATTCAAAAAGGAAACAAAAAAAATAACTCCGGGAATAAAAAATAAAATGTTGTGAGAGTGTATGTATGAGAGTGTGGGACGAATGCTAGAGTAAATGAAAGCTATAGGGAGGGGTAACAGACGAGAGAAGGACAGGAAGGTCTAAAGATGAAGCGGGGATTAAAATTTAAAAAAGAGAAGTTTTAAAGAGGGGAACCAATATATATGTATATATCGCACATATCGTGCTGCTGTTAATAAAACAATGCTCGATGAAATAAAAAAAAGGTATTACGTATATACTAATAAATATACATATTAATCCTCAACGCTAGCTCGACTCGGAGTTTTATGTACAACGCAATTTTTTGCTGATAGTCACGTAATATAATTTTTAATAAAAAATATCTGGTTACCGCAATGCTAGCGTAGACATGTATTATATCGGGATGACACTTTATTATTTAAAAAAAAAACTGACATTTAACGCGATTCATATATATATATATATATATATATATATATATATGTGTGTGTGTGTGTGTGTGTGTGTGTGTGTGTGTGTGTTAAAATCTATTTCTGTGTTGTGAATATTAATTTTTTATTAAGTATATAGGGAGATTACTGGTTCTTTTTATTCAACGAACTATAATTTACATTAAAAATAGATAGATAGATAGATAGATAGATAGATAGATAGATAGATAGATAGGCAGCATATTTTCATTCAAACATGCTTCGTTAAATAATATAAACATATTTATTTTTATACTGGTCCTTTCCAGTTTTCTAATCAGTTTATTGATGTTAAGATGAATTTCATCAATGAAGGCACCGCAGTTTTTTTTCTACCCAAGTACTTTTGATCTCCTCCGAGATCCTCTGGGTTGAATTACAAAGACGACTTTTTGTAACTGTGATAAAATTTGCATTTCGTTATGTATGTGATTTTTGACGATTTTGATTGAAAAATACGCGCAAACGAGCTCTGTGATAATTATTTTAAAATTAAAAATGTATCTGTTATAGCTATGGTAATTTTGCTGAACATACATCCCAATATCTCTATCTATAAAAGGCAGGATGTTTGTGAGAGAGAGAGAGAGAGAGAGTGTGTGTGTGTGTGTGTGTGTGTGTGTGTGTGTGTGTGTGTGTGTGTGTGTGTGTGTGTGTGTGTGTGTGTAACGAATGCACGGCCGCAAGTTTCGACGGATTTGCACCAAAATTTACATGCACATGCTCCAAGTTGGTGGAAGGCCAAGACCGACTAGCTGCATTCGTCACAAGTGGGAAAAATTTAAATCTACATGGCACTTTACTCCATTTGGCTCATTCGCTTGCTTAAACTCGACGTTGATTCTGATCCCGCAAAACTGGGTTGGGTGTGAAAATGTATTTGTTGTTAACATTCTTTTTTCATTCGGTTTTTCCAGTTACGAGTCCTTTTTTAAAGCTGATCGTTTTGTGTTCATTTTGTTTATTTCTTTTTTTGTAAGAGATTTAATGTTTAGTATAGAGTTTAGAAAAATGCGCAGTGTGAGATAGGCATGAAGTAAGGCATGTAGCAACATCATCAAGGCAAAGGGCACTCTTTTAAAGGCAAGGAAGGTCAAGAATAATTTAAGTCAAGTGATAGCGATTGCTGTATGAGTCGTACGATTTTTTAATCAAGCACGGGCAACGCCGAGGCCATGCTGCTAGTAAGGGATAAAACTGGAAAATGATAGCATGCAAAATGGCATTAAATTTCAGTTATATGCACTTCAAAATTTTGTAGCCACACTCATAAGACTTCCATATTAGGTATACGGTAAATATTATACCAGTATTACATCTTAGTTTTCATTTTGTACCCCCTGGTATATAAAGGTTGTTCCAATAACTTGGACCGATTTTAACACTAGGATGGCCAGCTCCTTTGATATATATAAAATGGCCAAGGTGTCATTTTCGACACCTAATGATTGTTGTTTAATATTTCGGATGAAAAATAATCATATATGGTTAATGAAATTACTCATATGTTTGCAATACAGAGTTTATTAAAGAATATTACTATTACACAACATTAGACATCATTTTGAAGTAGGCTATAACATTCTTTCTACAATCCTGTAGGACCAACTATTTAGCAATATCTTAGATTCCACAATCAATCTTTACATGTTACTAACAGTACCCTAGTTTCATCCTTTGCACATTTGTCGTGTTATGATATTATTTCAATGCATTTACCCTATAAATAGCCTAGGTGTCAAAAACGACACCTCGGACATTCAAGTTAAAACCTCAAATATTAGCTATTCCACTGAATATTTTTTAAAGAATTAAGTCTGTTAAGCATCTTTGCTAAAATTCAATAATTATCCATAAGCCTCAGCCTTGAACCAAAACAAGTTATTCCATAGTAATTTGTTGAAAATTTAAAGGTGTCGAAAACGACACCTCGGCCATCCTAGTGTTAAATGTGAATTAATCTTAAGCGTCTAATGGTTATTTTTCTTTCAGATCTGGCGGACATTTGGGTGATATTATTTTTCACAGATAATTGTCATGTCTTAAATAACATAATCCAATCTTGAAATAAATAAATCTTCACCAATAACACTGATTTATTTAGTGCTGACTTTGATCTCTCTTAATGAAACACCCTTTATAATACAATAATAAAAACTTTTTTTTTGACATGTTTCGATGAGCATATACCATCATCAGGAAAATGGATCTTATTTCACCCAAATCTATTATAACGTCTTAGAACGTTGAACATATTGAAGACTGAAGTCCTTTTATTTTAATCGAATAGTTTTCTAAGGATTTGATAATTCCTCCCATTTTTTTAATTATTTATGGTTTGTATATATGAAACAAAACCATTACATTTCCTCATTCTCTAAAAATACCCTAAATTCTTGAGAAATATAGCTGATTGCGCTCTCCTTTCAAATTCGACTTTCTACTAGACTGACGAACGCTGAAAGCAAGAAGCCAGTTTTAATTGCTATTTACTCTATAGCTGCAGTAAGGAAATATGTATTCATGCCTTCCTAGAAGTATTCAAGTCTTCCTAGAAAGGCAAATATAAATTTGATCAGAATTTGAACCCGATTCGCCGATTGTACTTTACACGCCGATATTACGTTTATTGGCTGAAACCGGGTTCTGCTCTATACTAACGCTTGTAAAATCATAAATAAAGTCTTTAATCTCTTTCGAATTAATGCCAGAAACCTGCTATTTTAGTAATATTTTCTGTATAATATAAATGCAATTCTAGATCACTATAATCTTAACCTATTCAAATCTAGCATCAACCATTATCCTCCCCGCATATACGCATAAACTGTGTCTCTTATTCTGTACCTTCCTACCTCGAATGGCTCTTTGGCCTTGTATAAGGTGAACTTCACTGTAAAAAAATATTTTTAAGTACTATAAGTAATTTTACTAACAGGCTGTCCATAAAATCTGGACACATAAGAAATCTCATTAAGTTATATATTTTTTGCTTCCACAGATTAAATATGTTTTTGTCGACGGAAGAAAGAATTGGCTTCGATTTCTGGCGTGTGCTAAAGGAAAAGAAGTACTCAACGAGCCGTCCTGGTTATGACGTCTAATACATCCGTGTCCTGAGTAAGACGATACACTACATCCGACAGCAAGGCCTCTGATCAGGAGGTTTTGAGGAGTTTTGAAACCCCTCTTAATTGCTGGTGTCCCCAGGTCCCCTCCTGACCCGAGTGGTAGCACCTGTCAGGGTCCCAGATATGAGCAAATAGTTAACTACTCCCAAAAGTGGTCAAACACTATGAAAGTATAAAAATAGTTTTCAAAGCTAGAAATACCTTTTTGGAAAATTATTTACCAGCAATACATTTTTGCAAAAAATATTACCAGTAATATATTCTTGAAAAAAAAAATTACCCAAAATACATTTGTGAAATGAAATTATTATCAGCAATACATTTTTGAAAAATATTACCAGCAATAAAAATCTTCTCTGCATTAAATAACTCATTGAGGTTGATATGCCTTAAAACAATACAAACGAATCCAATACATTTTTGGAAAATAATATTACCAGTAATACATTTTTAAACAAAACATATTACCAGCAATACATTTTGGAAAAATATATTATCAGCAATACCTTTTTGAAAAATATATTATCAGCAATACCTTTTTGAAAAATATATTATCAGCAATACCTTTTTGAAAATAAATTACCTGAAATACATTTTTGAAACAAAAATATTACCAGCAATACATTTAAAAAAAATATTAACAACAATAAAAATCTTGTCGGCATTAAATAACCCATTGAGGTTGATAAGCCGTAAAACAAAACAAAGCAAATCAAGCTCAATGAAAATCACAGATGCAACCCACTTGATTGACCGCATAAAAAGTGAATGTGCTAAAATTGACGGCAATATGGAGATATTGCCTCGAGTTCACGTGAATCATGCAAAATGCATCAACTTTTGGATCACAAATGATAGAAATCATATTGAAGATGTTATTTGTTAATAATCCAGTTCAATAAAATGTTGTTGAAAATTTAATTTTCTTGAAAATATGCATTTTTGCCTATGCGTCCAAACTTTAGGGACACCCTGTATATTTAAATTAAATCTTGGACCACAAAAATTTAAATATGCCATTGAAAATAACGAGAAGGATCCTTTAAAGGGACCTTTTTCGTCTAACATTTCTTCAGAAATATTCGTTCGAACAACAATAATCAAAACGACGAAAGTGAAAAAGGTAGACACATTAATGAATCAGTTTAAATGTTGTTGTGAGGACGACTATATGGGCGAACAAACATTAAAGAAGTATATATATATATATATATATATATATATATATATATATATATATATATATATATATATATATATGAAGAAATATAGTCTTAAAGTGTCCTATGTTTATGGGATATATAATAATATAATATATAGTTTACAATGGCTAAATTGTCGCCATTTTTGATATTTTTAATTGCCCAGTGCACAATATACTAGGGTCAGTTGGGTACCGTCTGTGAGAAAAAGAGCAACATGACGCAATTAACTCCGCTTGAAATTTGGAAACGACATGTTTGGCATTGGTTCCGGAATTTCTAATAAGAAACTGTCGTGTACATGGCTGTCAATCCGAGGAGAGTGCGGAGGATTTGGAAAGATTTGGATGAGTCTAATGGTGATTACTCTGGCCTTTCTGATGAGAAAAGAACTCCCGAATTTGTTGGTGGAGCCTCAGAGTGCCTTGAGGAAGTTGTGTTGCCTTAGGTCAAGGGGTTAGGCTGCTGGAAGAAAAACTTAATACAGGAGACCATTAAATAATAAACAGCGTGTTCCTAAACTTTTGACATCTCACAACTATATATCTTTTTACCCCCGCATATTGAATATAGTTTTTTTTTAAAGAAGAATGAATTAACTTTTTTTGGGGGGGGTATGCGAAAGAAGGAGACGTACTCAATGAAAATCACAGATGCAACCCACTTGATTGACCGCATAAAGATTGAATGTTATAAAAGTGACGGCAATATGGAGATATTGCCTCGAGTTCACGTGAATCATGCAAAGCGCATCAACTTTTGGATCACAAATGATAGAAATCAAATTTTATTTGTTAATATTCTAGTTCAATAAAATGTTGTTGAAAATTTAATTTTTGGCTATGCGTTCAGACTTTAGGGACACCCTGTAGAATTTCGTGACAAACTGTTTTATTGTCGAATTGTATTGAAAATCAAAAAAAAAGAAACGAATTGTCAGTGATCAGGTAAACATACATGCGTTCCTGCTGACAGAATAGGAAAAATTATGCATAGTCGAGCATTAATATAGATTGGGCGCTAGACTTGTGGGAAGAAGAAAGGTTTTCCTAATCACCCGATAATCATGTATACACATTTTACTGTAATGTGTCCCGTGAAATAAATAATGGCGCCTAAAATATTTAATATGTTTTTTTAGTGATGTCATGTGTATTTGAACATACATCCCATTACATGTGAATATGCATAATGGATGATTAGCCCATCATGGCTGACAATGTTTCCTTACCGGATTTTTACCATGCTATGTAACTTGCCAACCTCCTTACTCATACACACTTTATCGAGTCTATCTACGTGGCAGGCGAGTGACAACTCTTGACTCGTATGCAGTGAAGTCATACCGTTTATACGTTGGGCTGTCATTTGTTAAGGGAACAGAAGAAACCTAAACCGGAAACAGATTCCTTATTCATGCAGCCATGAATAAGCTTAGAGTGTAATATATACAGGGTGTCTATAATTATGCGTACAAATAAAAGTTTCGTAATAAAATTCGTAAAATATGACGATAAGTCTACAAGGTTTATTGGAACGCATAGATAACTAAATGAAGTTTTATTTAAACCCATCAGAACACTTCCACGTCGGGTAGATTGGTTGCGTGGAACACATCTAGACGATACTCGATTTCTGTTTTCGGCAAGACACTTTCTGTTTCCAAATGTGTTTGTGGTTTAGGGGCCAGCGGCCAGTATGAGAAATCGAAAAGCTTACATCAAAATCTAGTCGGATTCGTTATATTCATTTACGAGCATATGTCATCAGAAAGATACGAATCTATCACATGTTCCGCCCGAAATATGGGTTAAATAGTATAAATTCTATTTTTTAAAAAATCATTGTTATTCTCAAAGATTTGTTAATGCAATATCCCCTCGAATATAAACGAATTCTTACTATTTTGAAAAATATGTTTCAGATTTAAATAACTCATTAAGGGTTGATAAGCCGTAAAAATAAAGAATCGGCCGATCAGTCCTGTTTCCATTAACTTCATACCTCGGTACGGATGTTAACATAACATGGTAGCTTATATTTTTTTCATATATTGGACTAAAATTCTGCTGGGCCTGTGTGTTCGATTTGGTCTCCTTGAACCAGGAAACGCATTGCGCTCTCTCTTGCGGTTTTGTCATTTTCATTAAAAGTAAGGATCATTTTTAAGTAATTGTAAATTTAATTGACAAGACAAATGAAAGTGAATTAAAAAAGAATAAACTATATATAAATGTTGTGGTAGGATCCACCTAATCTGCATAGGTAACTACCGACTATATAAATAATGGTTGGTACCGGAAGACAGGGAGCGAATACAGAGATCCAGCTAGACTCTGCCCGACTGCGACTTAGTCAACACATTCTCCAGGAACGTCTTCCCAGAAATATACAGAAATACTATATGTAAATATTGTGTACATTTTCTTGTTATAATACATTCTTGTTCTAAGTACATTTTGTGTTGCATTATTATTCCATGCATTAGTCGAGATTCAACAATGAGTCAAGACTCAACAATAAATTAAACCTTCAATAATATATTTATTTAATATACAAAGAAATGTATTGATGGATCTTAATTCTAATGTCTACAATAAACTGTAGAACATGTACTGCTAATTCATGAGCTATATATATATATATATATATATATATATATATATATATATATATATATATATATATATTAATGCATGTTTCATTAAATAATATAGACAAGTTTTGTCTTTTTATTTTAAGTAAGTTCCTTTCGTATTGTCTGATAAGCTTAATCACATTATCGTTGAAAGACGAAAGGAAAACACCATATTGACAAATGTTTGAATTCAATCTAAGCTTTCGACTTACATAAGCCTTTCTCAAAGATGACAATTTTAATAAATCAAACAACACATATACGAAACCACAATAATGGCCCGCCCTTGCTGTTTGAATAAGTTCAAAGTAACGACAAACTCTTATTTACGAGCCAAGGAACCGAAAAACGCGTCGTAGCTCGTGACGTCACCCATGAACACGCGAGAGTGAAAACGAGAACTATTAAGTATGGGACGCCATTGGTATAAACAGTGGCTTCTGCTATAGATTATAGGCATTTAACAATGTTAGTGGAGATTTTATAGTTTATTTTGTTAATAGGATTAATAAGAACATGTACGTCAGCAGAAGACAATCGTTTAGCATCCAAGTTCAGAGTCCAAAGAAAAAGCCTCGATACGAGTAAGTAAAATAACTAAATAAAGTGCTCGATACGCTAAGTAGAGCAAACCAAAGTTAAACCTAAAGAGCCAAACAAACCTACCACGGTTTCACCTAAGCGGATCGTCAGGGACTATTGGTAGTCCCTGAAGATACGCTTAGGTGAAACCGTGGTAGGTTTATCTGGCTCTTTATGTTTAACATATATATATATATATATATATATATATATATATATATATATATATATATATATAAAATGAAGAGGTTATAATGGTTCCAACGAGAGAAAAGTGTGTATATTAAAAAGAAGAGAGGTACCGCAAACTTTTTGGGTTGTAATGTGTTTTTTTTTTTAATATTATTCTTTATTTTTCATAGTTTTACAACACGTGTTTCTGGTCTCACGACCGTCTTCAGGTAAAGGGTGGAGATTTCCACATATTAAATGATTGGAAATTTTGTGGGCGATATATGATTTGAGTATTAAAAGGACATTTCAACAGATCCTAAATGAAAAATATTCAAACGAGATATGCAAAGACGTTGTATGAAAAACCGAAAATGGGAATGACTTGATCATATTCGTTTAGAAGATATGCATATTTTTGTGGTGTCAACTAGCGATCATTAACCCTTTTGTAATGTCAATGAACACTCGTTGCCACTTTCGTAATGCTCGTTATAGTAGAGACTTCGCAGATACAACAATAGTAACGCCGTTGAACAATACTGGTGTGAGATGCCTTCGTATAATCTAGTAGTAATAGTACTTGCTCGGAAATACTCGCTCGAAAATCAACCGCCGAATAGTGGTCAGTATAGAGAAATAGTATAGTGAATAGTAACGAAATAGAGGATAGTGTAGAAAGAGTTGGCGGAGTTAGATCCTCTTTTATTCCCTAATTGTTCACTAGGGGCGCTCTCCCTACACTATAAATACTGGGCAATTTACTGCCTCGTTCTATTTTTCACTTTGTATTTCAGCGGACACATTTAAAAGATGTGATCTCTCGCAGAGATTCGCGTTTTCGCCCACTTGTGGGAAAAACGCCATGAAACACACAGACACGTACGTACGAACATTCACCAAAATAGAAACTCTTTACATTCACGCACAAACACAAATTTTGATGTCTTTGTCACTTGTAAATTTGTTGTTTTATACATATATTTGTTGATATATATATATATATATATATATATATATATATATATATATATATATATATATATATATATTTATCCTCCCTGGGTCTACCCATACGGATTACCTAGTTTTTCGTAAACTAACTAACTATATATATATATATATATATATATATATATATATATATATATATATATATATTAGTCTTGTTTGTTTCCTTTACATCTTCGGTTGTACTCAACTTGAGACCGCCATGTTCTTGTAGTTGGATCTTTCTCTAGCCCGAATAAACGCACGTGTTTCTAATTCAACAACACTTAAAGCCTCATGGTCCTCTACAGAGTGATCCGTATAGTAATAGAGGATAGAGTATAAATAATGATCTGTTAGACGCCACGCTAATTCCCATATATACAATTCTTTTTCTATCACGTGACATGCTTATTCGAACTGGGATCGCCTGTGTTTGCTCTCTGATGATCTGCGTTCAAACTCCAGTGTCTGCAGCGACACTTTATTCCTATATAATACATATCCACGCAAAGAGGGAAATTTTTCGGATTTTCTATAGTTTTGAGAAGGGTCATTAAAATTCAAATAGTCTCTCTTGCACAGAAGAAAAATATTCCCTAAATTCTTATTATTTATTAGTAGTTTATATAGTTTTTAATTTTATGAAAATAACTTACAACGAAAACCTTAAACATAAAACTAATATTAACCACAAACTAAATTATATATATATATATATATATATAGTTTCAATGAACATATTTGCTTTCGTTTGTTCTTTCATACAGTACTAGCAGCAGCAGCCGGTGAACAAGTCAGCGTTATTTTTTACCTGCCCTTGATATAATCTTTATTACATCATGAAGTCAGTTTACGAACCAGTAACAAACATTTACCAAACAATTCTGGTATATTTTTTAATATTTACTATAATGGTGGGCGAGGGTTAATACTGTCATGTGAAAGTGGGCAATGACACAAAAAGGAATCCCTACTCTAAGAGACCGACTTTCTTCAAGCTCTGCCAGATAAGAAGAATAATATTATATATCAGACATGAGAGTTTACAGTCTCTGCTTGATAGCACAATCAAGGTTACAGAGATCAGTCTACCCCAATATTTTACCAACTTCAACAGGATATAATAGAAGGTTTCACAGATTTTGCCTTTTCCAAGTGTATGAATGGGGAGTAAACATAACAGCCTCGGTCAAACAATGAACTTAGCTTGTAGATTCCTGATTTTTTTCTTTGCCGATAAGCGTTACCCTACCTACAAACATCCATAGAAAAAATATGATTGTGTATGTGTGGAGGTGTATGTGTGTGTGGGTGTGTGGAAGGAAGGAAGTATGATTCATTTTGGTTATTGTTGGATGCCGTGTACTCGTTAACAACATCAGTACGCAAAATTTTACCTGCCCACACATATCAGTAAATCGATGCTATTCGTGAATGACTAATGGAATACACAGGTTTACCTATTGACAATATCGATTTTCATTTGTGCATCTATGGATAAAGGGCTGAGAATATTCGGAAATTTACGACACAGAGGACTTGTGATTACGGTGGATTTTATAAATACACATAAATTCTACAAATGTGTTAGGAAAAAATAATTTGAGAACCTACATTGAAAACTTTATGCCTTTTAAAGAATCACATATTTCTTGACATATATATATATATATATATATTATAAAAAATAGTCATATCAGTAGATTTAATGAAGTTAATGGCGAATTCACTTCGCTAACAGATTTAATCAAACATTAACTTACTAACCACGCGTTGAATGAAGGATCGAAATATTTTGGTAGGATATAATATCGGATAAAATTCGATTGATTCTTTAGAAATTACATTGTATTTCGGATACAACAAAATGAGGAAGTATGGGCGCTAATGTTCTGAATGAAAGGAATAGTACATTTTTCAAAAAGGTAACAGAACCAGACAGTTACGCTCTGTATCTGAGTAATCTGATCAGACGTTTGGTTTTCCTCCAAAACAGGACGCAGATTTGATGTCTATCAAGGAGTTTATGTTTATTTATATATATATATATATATATATATATATATATATATATATATATATATATATATATATATATGTGTGTGAAGTTCAATAAAGTCCAACTTTATTTTAGATTTCCCGTTGAGAAATGACAAAGGCGTGTCCAAAATTTCAAAAGGTCGACGAGAAATAAATATTATTAGTTTCATTGTCATTATTTTTTTTGTCTCTCTTAATTATCTGCCATCGGCCTACTCTCTGTCTCTCTCTCTCTCTCTCTGTCTCTCTCTCACTATATATATATATATATATATATATATATATATATATATATATATATATATATAAAGAAAGAACATCAAGATATATAATCCGGTGTTCTTATAGATATTTTTATTTTTACAAAATAATGCTCAATGTAAATTTACAGAGCATTAATGTGACAAAATTAACTGATTTAAAATATGTTTTTTTTCGCTACATAGTAATAACCATGTTTCAAAAATGGAAGCTAAAAGCTTCGAATTTAATTTTGTAATTAAATTAAAAACATTAGTTCCATTTCATCCTCAAGCGAATTTTGGAGTAACTTATTTTTACATTTACTGAGTTTTAAAAGCACGGCAAAAATTCATAATTCACTGTTTCCAAGGATACAGAGAAATCCAATCATCCAGACAAGGGGTAGTAGCGTGTTCATTTTTATTAACTTTTGTTGTATTAGTTATTAGTTACGTTCGAAAAAGGGGTTATGTTTAGGGATGGGTAGGGATGTATTTTTCAACGAATTCTGACATCCGCTAAATGCATATCATCTGTTTTTTTTTTATTGTTAAAGGCAAAAATTCTTACGGCATTTTTTCTATTTGCATACTGAAAGATTTTTGGGAGATGTTTAGGTTAGAATACGTTTTATTTAAGTACAAATTTTTAAAAATTTCACTTTTAATTTTTAATAGACTATATTTCTTTTTAAAAACAAGTAA
The DNA here is from genome assembly GCA_964036315.1 of Acanthosepion esculentum. Taxonomy (NCBI): domain Eukaryota; kingdom Metazoa; phylum Mollusca; class Cephalopoda; order Sepiida; family Sepiidae; genus Acanthosepion; species Acanthosepion esculentum. The sequence goes on from OZ038494.1 coordinate 58,056,041, forward strand.
ATATATTAGAATTACTTACAACATGTAAAATTATTTTTTCATATCAATTATAAGTATGTATATTACCAGGTCACATTTTTTAAATTTTATATATAAATATAATTTAAGTAAAATTTATGACAATGACAGCAAAAATAGCTATTTTTGCCGTCATTGTCATAATTTTTATTTAAATTTATTTTCTGTAAATTTATTTTTTTAGTTTTTATTTTGCAGAATTTTTTAATGTGTGTGTGCAAAACTTATTTTCTCGAAATAAAAGTTTATTTCATTTAATTGGTTTGTTTTTTAAAAGAAACAGTTTTAAATTTTATATGGAGAAATATCACTGTTTATTTGTTCTGGAAACTGTAAGATGAGCTTATGTTAAAGTAAACTTCTATTGGCGCGGACATCAAACAAATATCAGTCAAAAGGGGACCATGAATAGAAAAAGGTGGAAACCACTGCTTTACCTTAATGCTTATTTGTTATGACCTGCACCAAAAACATTTCCGAGGATCTTAAAATATTAGCAACAAAAGGTCAATGGCCACATGTACAAGCAGGCAAATAAAACATTATTAACGATAAAGGAAAAGGATAGAGTCTAGGAATAATAAGTACTATAACTCAACTCGGTTTCACGAGTATCTCATTCGAATTTTTAACCAGTACTGTGAATGACCTTGAAGTCCTGTGTTCAAGGTCCCACCGACTGATAAAAATGCCACTTATATTCCGAGGACGATACGTCTAAATCGTAAAAAATGCTATCACTAAACCGTGAAGTTACTTGTTAAGGGGTCTCCCCTTTTCACACAAATGGACTCACCCAAGGTATACATATACTACTACCAGTGAATACCCGAAGTGTGAGTCAAGAAGTCGAGACGGAACGACAGAAGAGTAGTAGAGTATGTCACACACAGAGACAGCGGCAAGCGTCACAGTTAGCGAGCACGTAGACTCAGTAAGGAGTCATACCGCGATACTTCAATACCAAGACTGTATATATATTATTGCTACTAACCCGCATTCCTGGATCTACTAACCCGTATTACCAGTTTGTATTATTACGTTAATACATTTATTTTCCTTATCCATTCCTGGCGTTTGTTATTCATTGATATCGGATTCATCCCGGAATCCACAAGATTACTCACGCGTGAAGACCAGCCGGATACATTTTTAACGATGAATTGCTCCTAACAAGCTTTTTCTACATACTAAATTTGACATAAAGAAATCTTATCCAATCCTGAGAACATGTGAGTGACGTCCACATCCCAGTGATCGAAGTAGTCAGGTTGTCCCCTGCACAAAATTAACTTTGGCCACGTGTTTTACCTCCATCGTTTGTCTAACCAGAATGACTAGGTGTCGCATGTTCATGTCCTGGCAGAATAATAAATATCCGACATAAACCAACACAACATTTAAAAAACATATCTATTCTTTAATGAATTATACAATACCCTGCTTAAATGTTGTATCCGTTATATATATATATATATATATATATATATATATATATATATATATATATATATATATATATATATATAATGTGTTGAAATCTATCATGCTTTCACTTTCCAGCGCTGAAGTATGAAAACATTATTGCAATGCGCTCAGGAAACTACGGAGTCGGCGTGACTGAACCAACATCACTGAGTTAAGTGATAAGTTTCTCCACATTAATTCTACTAACGCTCCTTACCTTTTCATATGACAAACACTGACTGCCTAAAATGTTTTCCCACCAGTAAACTACGGAAAAACTAGCAATTTTGGAACCTAAAAACTCTTACAAATTATATATATATATATATATATATATATATATATATATGAAGAAATATAGTTTTAAGTTGTGGTATATTTATGGAATAAAGTGTTAAATATCAGCGATAGAGCCTATGTAAATATAAGTAGAAAAGCGAACATGCGGCCTGACGATTGCGTCCAGCAAGAAATAGCCTGTCGCCTCCGAGTGTTGACTTCAATGTTCACTTTTATATACACACACATACACACACACACACACACACACACACACACACACACACACACACACGCACATATATATATATATATATATATATATATATATATATATATATATATAAAAGTGAACAACGAGCGCTGAAAAGTCAAAGCATGATAGGTTTCGACACATTGTATATATATATATATATATATATATATATATATATGTAGAGAGAGAGTGAGGAGTGAAAGCATGATAGGTTTCGACACATTCTATATCTATATCTATATATATATATATATATATATATATATATATATATATAGAGAGAGAGAGAGAGAGAGAGAGAGACAGAGAAAGACAGACAAAGAGATAGGTAAAAGACACCGAACGCCGCACGATCACCATAGTCAAGCAATGATGATCCTGGTCAGTACCTCGATGGGTGACCGGTTGGGACTAGCTGTTGCTTTAATCTTGGATGTACAGGTGGTGTAATAGATAACGGCTCGTAATTGTTAATTGAAGAACCAAGTTCCAATTCCAGTTGTGTTTGTTACTTACGGAAAAAGACCCTTGGGAAGTGTATGAATCTATAGGTTAATTAGGAAGACTTGTAAAAAACATTACTATCTAAATAATAAATAAAAGAAAAATGCAATTGCGTATAAAATATTTAAATTTCGGCGTTAAAAAACACATAGAGGCTGATATGCCGCCAAACAAAATCAACCAACGAGTCTCATCAACATTTAGGGCAAATGGACAACAATATACTGTAGTTGTAGTAGAAGTGTTTTTCCTGGGCAAGATAGACTGACGGCGCCAAGCTGATTTGTATTCAGATTTGTCCTTTCCTCCAGCCTCTCCTGGTATTTACTCAGAGTAAAAGAAAACAGATTATTATCAGAAAAGTGAGTGTAATAAATTCGACTTGAATTAGAACACAGCTCTCCGATTTCTCAATCCGACTAGCTATCAATTACTGCATTGTTCCACCTATATATATATATATTTTCAGTAGTACCCGTAGTATACAAATAACAAGGGCCTTTTACGTACGCTATTTTGTTTTGATTTAGCTTTTTTATTAAACTGAAGAGAAAAAATGTCTTTCACAATATACGTATTTTCATAGATCTACTCGTCATCGCCGATGACTTTTCTGACTATACTCTGACCCGATCACTAATTATCTATCTTAAATCCTTGCTCGTTCTCTGTCACCTAATATTGCATCGCGGTTATTTGCACTCTGACGCATTAGCACGTTTCCATAAATCAGTATTTGCATAGTATGATTCGCTCCTATGTGTGCATTTTTTTCTTATCTATCAAGAAAGGGCGTCCTCTACGCAACGATCCTGAAACGTTCCACCCATACAGTATATCGAGATAAGTCGATTGAAAGCCGGAGAGGTATTAATTCATGCGTAGCTTGTCTTAGGCGACCTGGCACAAACATTATATTTTGCTCTGGAAATGGATTAGACGTTACTCCTTATTTTAGATGGCACAACCTACCCAGGTCCCGGGGATTCTAACCCTGTGGCGGCATCTTCCTCATTCCAGTAAGAGATGCAGGGTCGGTGTAATATCGATGCTAGCGTGACAGTGGTTGCGGGGACTGAGCAAAAATAATTTCTCCTTGAACTATATGCATACATATGTATACTGCCCTCCTAACGTTAAAACGACCTTGCCCTAGTTGGATGGAGGCCGGGTAAATATACCTAGCAGTGTCGATCACCCCCAGGATCAAACCACAGCCGATAATCTCCAACTTGAATGACAGCCTTGTTCATGTACATATGGCTGTTGATTCGATCAGAGAATACCTGGGCGTTGACTTCGATCGAGGAAGCACTCCGTTCAGCGATGACGTGTATCTCACTGGGTGCATATAGTGTTGTGGATTCCGGGAATGGAATCCTGCACAAATAAATAACAACGCCAGTAATTGAGATAGAAAAATAAGTGTATTAAAACGTAGAATACAGACTTGAAGTGAAGATTAGTAGTCCAGGAATGCGGGTTAGTAGAAAGTATATGTACAAGTCTCTGTAAGTGAAGCCGTAATTCTCTCTCTCTCTCTCCCCTCTCTCTCTCTCTCTCTCTCTCTCTCTCTCTCTCTCTCTGGACTCTCATATAACTCTCTGTGAACACCCTGTGTACTGTCTCCGTATCTCTCACCCTGACTCAACGTATCTCAACCCGCAGGTATTCTCTCTGTCAGTATAAGTATACTTTGGACGAGTACATCTTGTATAAAAGGGGTCTGCCCCAGAACATATAGAATTATGGAAACCATCACTTGTGTAGTGACCGGAAAAAGACACTAATATGAAAAGTAAATATACTGAATATAAATCACACCCTTACAGTTGGTATGTATATTGAATTATACCAAATAGACTATTATGGCTAAAGATATAAACGTCTTGTGTAAAAAACAAAAAAGAAGAAAGTATCGCAAGAATTAATCCTGTGAAACCATAACCCCCTGATGAGTACGGATCTCCCACTTTGAATCATTGCTGTCCATCTCTGCTGTCTGGATTCAAAGGGTTAAGTAATGACTTTTACTGACCTGCCAGTGATCTATGCGACGAGGTTGTCAAATATTTCGCCAAGCCCGCACCCAGTGTTTGTCGGGATCTATGTAGCTTTTTGGGAAGAGACTACCTGCATACTGACAGTAAATGAATTAAGCAAGAAAACAGAAACAGGCATCGAGTGTAAGCGAAGAATCGTCTTCTCACCATAATTTTTTTCAACGTATAAAATTGGAAGATCAAGAAAGCACTAAAATCCTTATTAGGATTTATTATTGGTGGGCATATTGTCAGTATCCTCATGACGGCCAAACAAAGAATATTGCTGAGATACTTAGACAAGGAATTAAAGGAAATTGCGAATGAAGGACTGACTATCAGTTGTAAGAATGCAAAATATATAGTTGACGACAGTCACAGAAAGCTGGCGAGACACCTTGCCAAGGAAATAAAAGGAAGTGGAACGAAAGGAATAACCATCAGTTGTAATCAGGCAAAGTATATAGTGGTTAACAAGAGAAACAGACAAAAATGCGTGCTGCAAATTGTAACCATCAATATCAAGAAAGAACAGAAATGTAGGAAGACTACGGAAAATCTGAGAAAAAAGCGCATTGGAATAGCAAAGAATATTTACCAAAAGCCAAACAAAATATTATGAGACAAGATGGCAGTGTTACAATCAAAACAAAATAATTTTTCCACAGCTATATACAAGGTAACCAAAAAAGTTCTGTCCGTTTTTAAAGGAAAAAAAGAAAACGCTTCACAGTATGTGTATCTTACATTTAGTCTTCGATGTAATCGCCATCGGCATCCAGCACCTTCTGCCAACATCTCTCCAACTGTTAAATGCCCTTGCGGTAGAACTCGGGGGGGAGGTTGACACAAAGAAGTCCGTGAGGGCTTTGCGCAAGTCTGATTCATTGGTGAAGGATTTCCCACGAAGATGATTATCAAGGGAGTGGAAGAGGTGGTAATCGGATGGTGCAAGGTCAGGTGAATAAGGTGGATGGCACAAGGTCTCCCACCCAAGTTGCTGTATGGTATCCCTGCCCACTCGCGCGACATGCGACCTGGCGTTGTCATGGAGGAAAAGCATACCTTTGCGATTCACCAGTGCTGTCTCCTTCTGGTGCAATGCCTGTTGTACACGTTTCAATTGCTGCGAGTACAGGTCTCCAGTGACCGTTTGGCCTGTTGGTAGCAGTTCATAATGAACCAATTGACGACCTGTTCACCAGACACAAAGCATAATCTTGCGTGGGTGCATAGGCGGTCCTGCGGTATGAGGGACAGCATCCTGAGGAGACAACCAATGTCTGGAACGCTTGGGAGTTTCATACAGAACCCACTTTTCATCACTGGTAAGCACGCGATTGAATAAGGATGCGGTACGGTGGCGAGAAAGCAGCGATACGCAGGCTGCCACTCGTTGTCCCTCGTGGACCTCCAACAGCGTTTGCGGAACCCACTTGCTCAGTTTGTACATCTTACCTACGCGCTGCAGATGAAGTCTAACTGTTTCATCGGAAACGTTGAAATGTCTTGCAAGTTCACCACATGTTAGACTACTGTCCTCTTCAATGGCCGCTTTCAGGACTCCGTCATTCAAGACCTGTGGTCGTCCACTGCGAGGCTCATCATGGAGAGACTAATCTCCCGACTTGAATTTTCGAAACTAAACCCTTACAGTACGTTCATCCACAGCACTATCCCCAAACGCTTGACATATGCTGCGACTTGATGCACTACTGATAAACCCATTTTGAAGTCGTAAAGCAAACAGCCCGAACGAGATCTCTAGACATTTCCATCCTTCTCGCAGCTGTCCGGCTTAAAACTGATGTCCGGGCATGGTGTGCGTGTTTTTTATAACGTCCGACTGTCCGTATTTGAAAACAATTGCTACACGCATTTCGTATATATTTCAACTTCATTCAATGACTAATCAAAAAACGGACAGAACTTTTTTGGTTACCTTGTAATATAAATCCAGATGATGAGGAGATACAGGCAACAGATGTGGTTCTCTGGAAGGATGCTAAGAATATTGTGGACGGAAATTGTCAGCAAGGAAGAATCTTTAAATGAAAAACAAAGCCAGCTTCAAATTCAAATTCCCTTCAGAATGAGAAGCAATGGAATGAGTAAGAGATGTCAAAGATATAATCTACCCCGTAGAGATATCCAAGCATATTTTAATGCGCTATTTTCGTAAAGTATTCCGTTTGATTGTTCATCTAATCAGTCCTAAAAAAGTGGAAGAGATATTCAAGGAAAAATGATAAATAGTTAACAAGGAAAATTAAAAAAAAAACTATTTAATTCTCTGAGAAACCACTATCTCTGAAACATTGGAAACGCAATTAATGTAACCAAGCAGCATAGACCAATGTGTTGAAATGTGGAGAAAAGCGACAGTGATATTATACAATCGAAACCAACACAGAATAAATTTCCTGGTCTCAAAACTTATTTTATGCCACATTTAAACCCTGATCACACTAAATTAAAGATGCCCTATATCCCAATATACATCCTATCATTACAAAGTGTTGTGGATTCGAATTCCTCGTCACCAATATGTTGTGGATTCCGAGATGAAATCCGATATCAATAAATAACAAACGCCAGGAATAGATAAGGAAAATAAATGTATTAACGTAATAATACAAACTGGTAATACGGGTTAGTAGATCCAGGAATGCGGGTTAGTAGCAATAATATATATATATACTGTCTTGGTATTGAAGCATCGCATCGCCGTATGACTCCTTACTGAGTCTAGGTGCTCGTGACGGTGAATCTTGTGTTACCCTCCTCTAATACTACTCTGATACTACTCAGCGTATTGACTTCATTTACTCTCCCCCCACGAAGCATAGATGTGGCACAAGGCCGAGTTTACCGTGGGTATTCCAGAGCCCGTAAGTTCGGCCAGAAAATGCCCGTAGAACCCGTATAAACGGGATCGGGTTAGTCAACCTCCCCGAACGAGACTCTGCCATTCGGCGAAGCTTCGTCCGTGTTCCGCTCTGCTCAGAGGCAGAGAGTTCGACCGCCTGGCCGAGAAGGCGTCGCCTTAACGTACTGCCGACTCTCCGGGTATTCACTAGTTGTAATATATGTATACCTCGGTTGAGTCCATTAGGGTAAAAAGGGGAGACCCGTTAACACAAAGTCTGTCTCCAAAGATAAGCATCAAACCAAGTTGGAATCAGAAATACTTCTCAAAAAGTGGAGTTCATCGCATACTATAGAAACTATAATGTCGTCCTCAAGACCCACGACATAGAGAGGTATCTCATTTGGATCAATTATGGTGAAATTAATATGAACTGCCCACACCCTTCTATGAAAGTCTACTCTACACAACATTGTTTTTTCGGGTATAGCTGCCCACTAGGGCGGCTATCCAATACCTATTAAAGGCGCTTGTTTATGTTTATTCATGACCCACAGAGCCTGCCTGTGGTTTATACTGCAACTCTGCCAAGTTACAGTTTCTGGGAAATAACGTGTTATCTAGCGTGATCAACAATTTGAACAAGGCCAGCACGCTCAAGCCCTCGGCCACGATGACTTGTGACTCCGTGTTAGCACAGCTATAGACGGCATACAAGGGTTCCATCTACCCAATTTCACTCACAAAGCTTGGGTCAACCTGTGGTATAGTTTTCAGAAAGGAGCTGTGGTATGGTTTTTCCAAAGGTGCCGCACGCTGGGATCGACCTCTCCAGTCAGATAAAATCAGGAAGTCTCCTTCCTGACAAATTGACCGTCGTGAGATTCGAACTTGGGTCTCATGATCAGAATGCGAATGTTCTAACTACTCGGCCACGTTTCCAGTGTTTTTCGAGTAAGGTGTTAATTATAGCATATATGTCATCAAGCAGCTTCATGAAAATAGAAAATGTCAATCTCTCATCTGCATATGACAACATGAATAAAGATTGACTCTTCTCATAGAATAAGAAATCGCCTTCTCTTCTGATCTCTGATTCTACTGAATGTTTGATAGAGGAACTATATCGGTTCACAATATAGATGTTCCGCCAACCATTCACAAAATCTTGTCAGGTACGTGATCAAAACATGATCGAAACATGGACAGCCCTGATATTTGATAATCATATTTATTGCACCCAGAGAGATATCTGAGTTAAACTATTTTCATATCAAAGTGTACATTTGGGGATATATCTCTTTTCACTGAAGATATTTTTATCGGAGTATAAATTACACTTGAATCCATCCGGAATAAGGCTAAAATATCCCATTGTTTTTTACGGACAGGAGTGATTTGTAATATCAGTTTGAAGAATTATTTTCCACAAAGTTGTTTTTTTACATAGTATTTTCTATGGAGGCTTAGCACGGTCAAATTTTAATTTTTTTTCTTGTTTATGAATATAAGGAGCATCTATAGACAGGAGGGGTGTCGCTGAGAAATGAAATATGACACACAGAAATAATGAAAATGTAGATGTTTTTTTTTTTAGTTTCGCCTTGGGGCTACAGGCTAACTGTAATCTGAGAAATACGGAAATATGTATTGTCTGTAGTAACACTATACAGTAAAATAGATTGAAGCTTATTTAAAAGGAAGACATTTTAACATAAAGTAAGGTTTATTTATCTATCCAACTATTTTCTTCAATCTCTCTCTCTCTCTCTCTCTCTCTCTCTCTCTCTCTCTCTCTCTCTATATATATATATATATATATATATATATATATATATATATATATATATGTATGTATAAAACACTTTTGTTTATCTATCTCTCTGTCTATCTCTCTGTATATATATATATATATATATATATATATATATATATATACAACATTTTCGGCATCCATCTATCTGCCTAAGTACCTTCCTAGTTACCTATCTAAACCTATTTTTTATCTATTTATCTATCTATTTATTTAACATTTTTCTTCATTTAATTCATGACAGTTTAAATGTAATATCATTATTTTCTTGCAATAAATGCAAAACAGGAAATTCTATCGGTGAAAACGGATACGGACTTCAGTCGTTTTATAAGAAATCTATCGAAAAACGTCAACATCAATTTCAATGTAGCTGAACATTTTTAAAAAAAGAAACCATAATATTGATAACGTCATTTCAGCGTCTTCATTAAAAATGCGAACAAGAACGCTGAAATACATTTTAAAAATCAATTCATTCATTCTAGTCTTAAATACTTAATGAATAAAGTTTCCACATCTGCACAACCACGACAATCCTGGTTATCAACTAGCAAACAACTAGCCAAAATGGTGGTAAACCTCTTTTATATGCAGTGTTTCTTCAAATGTTTACAAGGGAGAGGATAATAGAATGACCACCATAAAGTCCCGATTTGAATCCGATCGAAAATTTATGGTCAACTGTAAATACGAAATTATATGTAGGTCGCAAATTAAAACCACTATGTCGGAAATTGAACATGCTGAAGTAAAAAAAAATATAAATTAACGAACTAAATGAATATTAGATTGCTTGCTGCTATTGTGAAGAAGGGTCACTATATTAAGTTGGAAATGGTTCAAAGACTTAACATATATAGGGTGAAAATAAAGTCACTACAGAGTTACTTACAATAACAATTGTGACAAAGCAATTATTCAACAGTCCAGAAATTTATTATTAAAATCGTTCTGGTTAATAACATAAAATACTATGGAAAACAATAGTATATTAATTACCGATACTGTTTGAACTGTAAGACATCTGTTTCAATGTATCGCCTACAACGTGAGAGAATGCTTGGACAAATGTCAGAACCCAAATAGTTCTGACGGCTTAAGTCTGCAGTTGCATTCCGAATATATCGCTTGAGGTCATCGCTATTTCTCGGCTTCCTTTGCAAAAACGGAATCTTTGATAATTCAGAATAAGCTACAATTATAAATGTTATGGTCCAAAGTCCTTGTACCACGGTGATGGTCCAAGGTAGAACCAATGAAGAATAACTCGAACACAGGTATGGAATAACACATATACATTACAAACAGAAATATATACAAAGAAGCAGAAGTATTAGCAATGACTATCAGATTTAGTTAGAGTGAACTATGTTGTCTCGACAAGTACCACTATTCTAATGTTCTTACAATAATCCTCTCTGCTCCCTCTTGAGGCGGAGTATTTATAATGTCCGGAATAGTCCATTATTATTATGGGTAAGTTCCCAAAACACACCCCCTTCCGAAGCTTTTGCGTAGCAGGAGTTTTTAATATTTTTTTTCTTTGGATCTATTTCCAAAGGTTCTGTGAACTTCCTTTTTCTGGACGATCTTCGTGGTTCTGGCATTGTTTGCGGCCTTTTTATATCAAATGTATCGAAAATCGTATCCATCACTTCTTCCTGAGGTGGACCGTTAGCATACTGTAACAGTCTCTTCCTTATTTGGTTTACGTGTCTTCTATGTGAGCATTTGTGTCCCTGTACTATGTAAACCATATTCCCGATTCTTTTGTCAATTGTACCTTGCTCCCAGTAAGATGTATTATTTTTATATGCTTTACAAAACCTTTTTCTCCTGGGTGAAATTTTCTTTTTGGTACGCACGACTGTGTTATTTGCTTCGTTTGACTTGGTAGCAATTTATCAAATACAGATCTGAATTTTTTAGCGAACATCACTTCTGCGGGTGTTAATGCCGATGGCGTAGCATTATTTGGCGTAATTTTATATACCTGTAGAAATTGTTGTAATGCTTTTTCCGTAGGCGCATCATATGCTTTTCTTAACGCTCTTTTGAGCGTATCAACAAATCTCTCCGCTGGTCTATTTGATCTTGGTTGATGTGGCGGGGATTTTATGTTTGACTTGATAAATTTCGCAAAACTCTTGGAAGTCCCCTGATGTGAATTGCGTTCCATTATCTGTGACTAGGCAATCAACTACTCCAAACCGAGCAAACAGTTCGTGGAGGCAATTTATGGTAGTTTCCGAAGTAGGATTTTTGCAAGGAAATAACTGCGGCCATTTACTATAACTATCCACTATGATCAAATAGTAGAAACCATCAATTGGACCTGCATAATCTGCGTGTATTCTTGACCAAAGACGATCTGTCTCTGGCCATGGCTTATGGGTGATTGGCGGTGTTTGGCTGCTAAGGAACAACCCTTGCATTTTTCCACCATCTGAGTAATAACCTGGTCCATGTTTTTCTAATATATATAGCTTCGCACCACCGATTTCATTCTATTTTTTCCTGGATGGCCCCTGTGGAAATCCTTTAGGATTCGCTTTTGTAGTGTTTTGGAAATTACAACCCTTTCGTTATAAAGTAGCACATTATCGCATAAAGAAAAGCTGTCCAATATTTGCTTATTTTTTCTGCTATGTTTGCTTTTGTTTCTTTTAGAATTCATCATTTATGGCTTCATTTTTTATCTCTTGTAGTGTGACAGGGAGGTTTCGAAATGTACAACATAGTACTGTCCTGATATCTTCTTCATGTCGTAGGGCTGCGATTACAGAATCTTCCAATGGCTCTGTTTTCGTTGGTATAAGTCTTGACAGAACATCCGCATGCCTGTTTTTTTTCGTTGGTAGATACTCAAATCTGAAATTGTAGTTCAGAATAATTGTACTCCATCTTAGTAACCTATTTGCAGTGTAAACCGGTAGACCTTTTTTCGAACCAAAATATTGTTAGTAACGGTTTGTGATCCGTCTGTAGAGTAAAAAATCTACCATAGATGTATCTATGGAATCTTGTGACTGCGAAAATAAATCCCAGAGCTTCTTTCTCTATTTGTAATTAAGTTTTCTCTGCTGGTAGAAGAGTTCGAAAAGCATGCGCGATGCGTTTTATTGTCCCATCCGGCATTTTATGCAGTATACACGCCCGACTCCATAGGCGCTAGCGTCACTTGCTACAATTATTTCTAATTTAGGATCGTAGTGTGCCAAAAATAAATCCGAAGTTAACGTCTTAATTATTTTGTCAAACGTTTTCTGGCTTTCCTCTGTCCACTGCCAAACTTTTTCTTTCTTTAGCAGTTCGTTCTGTGGTGCGCGAAATTTATGCATGTGAGGAATGAATTCCTGGTAGTAACTCACTAAGCCTAGAAAACGTTGTAATTCTGTTATGTTCTTACGAAGTGGCAATTTTTTTTATTGCCGTTGCCCTTTCAGGGTCTGGTCATCTTCCTTCTTGATCGATGATATGTCCAAGGTATTTAATTTCCTTCATGAAAATATCGCATTGGTTTTCTTTTACCTTGAACCCATAGTTTTGTATTCTCTTAAAAATCTCTTGTACGTGTTCCCAGTGTTGTTCAACGCTTTCGCTATTTATCAATACGTCATCCAGGTATGCAATCGTGTACTCTAGTCCGGCGAGCATAGTATCCATTGTCTGTTGGAATATAGCCGGCGCGACCTTAATCCCAAATGGTAATCTTTGGTATTTGTATAATCCTTTGTGTGTGTTTATGCACAGTAATATTGAACTTTCCTCATCGACTGAAATTTGCAGGTAAGCTTCACTTAAATCTATTTCCGCCGTTTAATTTAGTGAATACTTCCTCTGGACTGGGTAGAGGATAGTGGTAGTCCTTTATCGCTGCGTTCAAACCCGTTGAGAAATCAGCGCATACTCGAATCTCTCCTGATTTCTTTTTGACGTAAACCGTAGGTGCGGCTCATTGACTGTATTCTACTTTTGTCAATATGCCAGTGTTTTCGAGTCTAGCCAATTCTTGATTTATTTTTTCTATTGGCGAAAACAGTACGCTCCTTTTTTACTTGAAGATAGGTTGAACGTTTACTTTTATTTCGATATTTGCTGCCACTTTTTTACATCTTCCGAGACCTGCTGAAAATACTTCGGGGAAACTCGTTTTTAGTTTCTCTTTTAATTTGTCTGCCTCGGTTGATAAACGTTTTACATTTTGGCAGTACGTACTTATTGGTAAATCCCAAAATATGAATTTTTGCATCCAGTCCGTTCCGAATAAGTTTTCTGTATTTCTTAACACGTACATTTTTAATTTTTTCGTCATTCTATTAAATGTCACATTTTTAATCACTTCACCCTCAAATTTTATTTTTCTCCCCGTTACCGACCTCGCAATTTTATCCGTTTTTAACATGACAGGTTTGTTTAGTTTTCTCCATGTTTGTACCTTAATAATAGTTAAGTCCGAGCCGAAATCCAACTGTAGTCTGACGCTTCTGTTTTGCATTTCTACTTGTACGTATTTTCTTATGTTAGTCTCATCCGCTTGGTCAGTTCTCGTGATTCTTATTCTGCTTTTGCTTTCTCTTCTAGTCCAACAATGAGAACTTTTATGTCCTATTTTTTTCCATGATAGACAAGTTTTAAAACGGTATGGACAGTCTTTATACCAATGCCAAGTCCCACAGCGATAGCATGGACTGGGTGGTGGTTTTTTCTGATATTGACTTTTAGAAGGAGAAAATTTTGTTTTACCTGTTTTTGAGGATGGAAAATTGGTTTGATTTGTTTCTGAGGAGGGAAAGTTGGTTTTCTTCGTACTTTACGTATGTGTGCGATGCCAGGTTCTTCTATATCTTTTGAGTCTTTCTTTACACTGATGCATCTCTGGCATTCTTCGGCCAGTTTTTGAAGTGTCAAATCTTGTTCACTCTCCAATTTTATAAGGATTCAGCGTCTAATTTCCGCGGCTTTGGTTGAAAGCAGGCCTTGGACGTATACTAAACATTTGAAATTGTCCGCGCTGAGTTCCGATAACTTAAAGTCATCATAATATTTGTTTACAATGGAAGCGAAAGTTATGTTATCTTCGCTGTCGTTTTTCTTAGGTTAAGACATTTCCATCTTTTGTGGAATAGTGACATATTAGGGCTGAAAAGTTCTGTTAACAGTTTTATGGCTTCTTTGAAAGTTAACTCATTTGTTTTCTTCGGTAGGATATAATCTACGAATTTGGTATATCCGCATGTGCCTAATTTTCTTAGTAATAGACGTACTTTTCGTGCGTCTGACCAATTTTTGCAGTCAAATTCATATAGATCTTCGTACCTTCGGAACTAAGTTGCAAAGGTTTTGTCTTCGTCGGGTGCATACGTGAAATCTTCGATAGTGCTCCAAATAGCGTCATGTGAGAGAACTGTTTCATTCTCAGAATTTTGCCCTTTATTTGACATTACACGTAGCAATAATTCTTGTTATTCAAGATGTTTCTGTTCCCTTTTTTGTTGCTGTTCAAATTGGATTATGATAAGTTCCACAATGGTTGACTTAAAATCTTCCATGTTAACGTAATTTTGTGTAAGTATTTTACCTTAGTGTAACCTGATATTCTGAAACCTGTGTACGCAAAAAACATCCTTTGTTGCCACAGTAAAATTGAAGTCCAAAAAGAAAAATTCTTTTTCTTTTTTTTTTATATATGTTCGTGTAGAACTTGTTTTTTTATTCTTTTATAAATCTCCACCTAGAACTTGTTTTTTTAGAGATCCTCTACGTAGAACTTGTTTCTTACAGCTTATTCGTCGACACTGTTATGTGCGACGGATAGCAAAAAAAGGTATGTCCTCCGCATAGAGAGTTCGTTTTTCTTTTGGGTTACCTCGTCGCCACTTGTTATGTGAGACGTATAGCAAAAAGGTATGTTCTCCGCTTAGAGAGTTCGGTTTCTTTTGGTGGGGGGTCCTCGTCGCCACTTGTTATGTGCGACGGAGAGCAAAAAAGGTATGTCCTCCGCGTAGAGAGTTCGTTTTTTTAGGGGGTTCCTCGTCGCCACATGTTATGGTCCAAAGTCCTTGTACCACGGTGATGGTCCAAGGTAGAACCAATGAAGAATAACTCAAACACAGGTATGGAATAACACAGATATATTACAAACAGAAATATATACAAAGAAGTAGAAGTATTAGTAATGACTATCAGATTTGGTTAGAGTGAACTATGTTGTCTCGACAAGTATCACTATTCCAATGTTCTTACAATTAATCCTCTCTGCTCCCTCTTGAGGCGCAGTATTTATAATGTCCGGAATAGTCCATTATTATTATGGGTAAGTTCCCATAACAATAAACCCAGTAACTGTATAGCAATGATTCCCAACGTGAGACGCATGCGCACACTTCGTCTTACTATACCAAAAGAATAAGGGGGTAATTCGAGAACGAGTTATTAACAGTAAATTGTTTTCTACTGAGTCTTAGTGATAGTGTTAATGTTAATGCGTGTTATACATACGATGCATATACAGTATGCACACATAAAAATATTTTGTGTGTGTACGTACATGTGTGATTGGCATACATGTAAGAATTAAATATTGCAAGTTAAGTATTTAAGAGTGCAAACATTTGAAGGAACACTGCATATAAAAGAAGTTTCCCACCATTTTGGCTAGTTGTTTGCTAGTTGCTTACCAGGTTTGTATTGGTTGTGTATATGTGGAAACTTTATTCGTTAAGTATTTAAGATTAGAATGCATGAATTGATTTTTTAAATGTATTTCAGCGTTCTTATTCACATTTTAATGAAGACACTGAAACGACGTTGTCAATATTATGGTCTGTTTTTTTTTTAAATGTTCAGCTATATTAAAACTGATTGGAAACCACCGACGTATAGTGTCTTTATTACGACCCTGTAAGTTTATTATTTGTTTTATTATAGGTGGTGATCAATTGCTGATGATTTTATTACTTTGTTATTGAAGGAAAAAGTGAATCCAATGACCTTTATAAAACATTTTGAAACTACCTACAGAATCACCCCAATCTTTGTATTCTCATATTAATTAAACGTTTAAAAGTTTGACAAAAAAGTTCAAAACAAATTCGTGTTATTGAGGTTTATGCGATTTGTATAATAACTTTAGACAGAATTTCATGACTTACACTTTTTCTCTGTACCAAGTTACATGAATTCCAAACCCAATCTAATAACGTTTCATCACTACAGAACAGACTGTGATTTATCCATTCATCATATATGCTTATACATTGAATGAAGTTTCTTGTCCGGAACCTCTGTTCGGACTCAAGCTCTCTGAGAGAGTTCGCATGCAATTTGCATGTACAATATATTGCTAAAGATGCTGGAAAATCGCCGGGTACTTATAAATTTCGAGAATGTACCTGACTCTTTCTGCCATTATACTTTATTTTCACAAGGGCCAGATTAAACCAAAAATTGCTGCTACATTTCATCTGGCGCTATACAATCTTCACTTCCCAGACTTGAAAGAATTCAAAACCCTTTAAACGGTCTTGTGTATAATGAATTGTTTTCCAGCCAACAACCTCTTTCCTACAGAAGAAATAAACATTGATTGCTTCTCGTCTATCTTCATGGCAGATGTTCAGCCGAACCAATTTCCTTATTCTCAGCAGTCCATAACTTCGCATATACGACCCTCCAGGCCACAGACATTGTCGACGCATTCTGGTTCACTTCATATTCCATTGGTAACGAGGAACTTCTGCTTAGACAGATTTATCTCCGGAACTGTTATTTTGTGCAGTAGACGCCCGAAAGAATGCTTCCCTCATCAATACAAACTTAACCTGTTCAAGTTGTTAGTTACCAACGAAAATGTCATGTCTCTTAATACTCTGCTTAGCTCTTGGAATGCGTCTTTGCTCATCCCAATAAATCTCAGTGTCGCACTTTTCGTCCTCTGCTAGAAGACTTCCCAGATGTTTAAATTTCTGTAACTACTTTATTTTAGTATCCCCAATCCATGCTTTGCATTCTGGGCTCATCTTTTTGCTCATGACCATGTCTTCTCGTAGTTTATATTAGTCTCTTCTTCTTTTCCTTCTGTAGGAGGTTTTTTAGTTTCCTTTCAGCATCTGCTACCAGCACTGTGTCATCTGCATATCTTATACTGTTAAGATTGTGGCCGCCAATGATGAATCCTGGTAGGATTTCTGCTTATCTCAAAATCGCCTCGTTGTATAGTTTGAATAAGTTTTGTGAACAGACACATCCTTGTCTTACACCCCTACTTTGTGGGAAAAAAACTCTCTAAACAATTTTTCCTGGATTAATACAATATTAACTTGTTCAAGTCTAAGAATATTCCATGGTCTTAACCTTTTGATTTATAACTAATTTTGCATCATTTCATATTATATGTGCAGTGTGATAAGTAATTCTAAAAGAAGGATTGTGTTGTGGCCTTGTTAGAACCAAAAATAAAGACACAAAAAGAGGAATTGAGTTAAAGTAATATGTTAACAGGAACAGTAAAACAAACATATACAAACGAGAGTTACAGCCAGAATGTTCGGTTCGATTGCCAGAATTGACTGCTGGAAACTTCTCTCTCTAAAAGCCAGTACCTGGTCCTATTTATAAAGGGAAGGGTCAATACGTGCGTGGGTAAATTACCATGACAGATTGATCAAATAAAAATATGATTGAATATAACATTAAAAGTCATGCGATGAATGATAAGGAAAATATACTTTTTAAAATTTTTGATAAAGATTTCCATCGATATTGTAACACATGGATGTAGAATCGGCTACCGGGGATTGCTACTAAATGATTGGTGGACAAGAATAGAGAAATATGGATATACGAACAGAAACGAATCACGGAGAAATAATAAGTGCCATGCTTAGATAGAAAGCAACAGGAATCGATAAAGAGTGAAAAACGCAGATAGAGAAACAGAGAGAAGGAGATTCATAATTAAATTTTCAGACGGACTGAAAAAGACAGAAAGCAACATGGCGCAAGAGACAGAAAAACTCATAGATAAATGCGGAGATTTATGAGTTGAGAATATCATAGATATACGGATGAAATTATAAAATGAAACAAACAAGTATCCATAAGTAGATGATATGAATCTATCATAGAAAGAAAAATGAGACACTTGATGGAGGAAGTGAAGCAGTGAAACATAGAGAAACATTGAGAGAAAGAAGCAAAGAGAACCTTAGAACATTTCTGTTTTTCTACAAATATTGAAAAGTGTTCAGATAAGGTTCCCGTCTTAGTGGCTAGACTCCATGAACTTAATAGCATCACGTTTTACAGTGATTAACTAGCTAGAGGCAACCATATGCTATATGCTAGCAGCTTCTTTTCTCGCCCTTCTTCTCTGTGAAGTTCTCTTCCGATTTCTTGCTTCTCTGCCACCTGCAATCTTCAAGGATTTAAACGAACCACTAATCGCTATCTTCTGTCTTTTAACTTCCTTTCTCATTACTAAAGTCTTCTCATTTTTTTCACTCCCAATAACGCCTTAGGGGTATTATCGCCTTGCTTTGAGTGAAATGATTACAAAAAAAAGTCCTAAATAAAATAACTTGCTACACCATTGGTATAGATGTCATGCATGGTGCAAAGTTCTTTCAAAACGCTCGAAAATGCCAACTGTATACAACAAATTTCTCAGATCGATGATTAAAAATGGCTTCGAGCAAATTAATTCTGCAGGTCTTAGCGAGGACGATACTACTTCTGGTGTTCAGTCAGTCAGTTATGCGCCATGCGTAATACATGTTTAGGCGATCATGTATCTTTCGATATATGACAGACGAGGCAGATTTTTCCCGCAGTAGGTTGCCATTTCTTTCTGCGGTAGACCAGTTGCCATTCAAGGCTATAGAACCTAGAAATCGGTCTGTCCTGCTATTTACCCATAGCTGGTGGGGAAAGAAGCGGATTCATACCTTATCCAAAGGTATTATGGATTCGACTGGAATTCGAACACGGCTCTCTGATTTCTCAATCCGAGCCTCTATCCATTACTCCACCGTGCTTTCTCTTCTGGTGCTACAGAATCAAAAACAAAGAACTGTGCTAGATAAAAGAATAAAAGAAATTACATCACTTAAGAAACTTCCAACAAAATAAGCAACTAAAATGGATACTACACGTAACTCTAAAAGAAATTAATGGCATAATAAAGATAGTGACATTCTATACTTCTTAAAACTGTTTAGGAAGGAAATTTCTATCACTACTGGAAAGAGTGATACCTGCAACTGAACTTGCGAAACCTATTTCCCTGAAAAACTGTTTTAAGAGAAATATTTTATAAACTTCAACCGACCATATCGCTGGCTCTTCAGTCAATGAATGCTGAATGTTTCCTTATAAAGAAACGGTTAATATTACCCTTATCATTACCATCGATAAAAAAGAAAACTAGATAGCTAAACCGAAAAGCCGAGAAAAAAACAGGGAAACATGTGAACAGAGAACAGCATAGATTTATAAACATCGTAAAGCAGATATAATCAAACAAGAACAATCGGAGACACGCTGTGATAAGTATCAAACAGAGAAATGAGGAAGCTAGAGATATGGCAACCTAAAGCATACAGCGACTGTGAAATCAAAGCGAGGCTGGGAGAAGCATTAATAGGCACGCATCAACTTATAGAGATTGATAAATGCTGGCATAGATAGTAATAAAACAGATTAAATATAGATAAGCCAAGATAGAAAAACAGAGCGCAGTATACATAGACAATTATAGAAGCGTACATAAAGTGAAATTATTGGGTAGGTAGATATTAAGGAAAGTTATTTCTGTCGGGATTCAAGTGTTTATAAACCACATCTCCTACGCTACGACAACTACCGCAGCTTTCTCTTGGAGTAGCAAAGATAGACAAACATAGCATAATAATAATAATAATTATCGCTCTCCCGTCGAGCTCGACGTATGAGGGTCAGACAGATCAGTTCCCAGAAACTGAAAGCCCGACAGCCACACAGGATTTGATTATAGTGGTGAAGGCTTTGTGCAGGGCCATCCACACTTTTTGGAGGGACGAATACAGGGACCTGGTGCAACGGATGCCACAAGGTCCCCAAACGACCCTCGGCAGGTTTTGAAGTCAGAGTTGTCCTTCTCCTAGACCAGTTGCCATCCAAGGCTATAGAACCCAGTCTGTCCTGCTATTTACCCATAGTTGGAGGGAGAAGAAGAGGATTCACACCTTTCCCAAGTGTGTTAGCACGTAAGTGAATGTAATGGATTCGACTGGAATTCGAACTCGGCTCTCCGATTCCTCAATCCAAGCGGTTATCCATTACTCCACCGTGCCTCCTTATAATAATAATAACACCTCTCAAAATACGTAAGAATTACGTCATTTACATTTAGATTATCGCCCCCATCGTTGTTGTTGTTATAAAGTTTCGGTCGTTGCGCCCCCTGGCGTTAATCAACTGCCTGTCGATCCGCGTAGCCCTCATGTATATATGTCATAATTCGTACGGCTTTAACTCAAGAAAAATAACAACAAAGATGATGACAATAGTTTATGTGTAAATAATGTAAATATTAATAACTCATCATACCAGAAAATCAGACAGAGAGAAAAAAAATCTATTATTTAGTTGTTTTTACATTCCGTTTTACTGGACTCTTTTAAGAAGGCGAAATAGATTTTTTTTTAATCGACTGTACCTCATACAAGACAGTAAAGCAAGATGTGCAAGAATGAGAAAAACAGAAACATTAATAAAGAAGGGAGGACCTATAAACAGAACAGTTAATAGCGATTGATATTGTTTTTAAATTTTTGCAGATTATTAAGTTGGCTTGAAAGCACAGAGCTGAAAAGGATTTCTACAAGCGAGAAGTGCGAGAAAAAATACTTTTAGCATAGAACTTCCGGTTACATCTAGCCAACTCTACTGTAAAATTATGAGAACACATTCCCAATATAGTACTGCACTTAAATTCAAAAAGTCTGAACACCTTAACGAAGAACTCATCCGAACAATTACCAGGAAATTATTTTTAGAAAATGCTCATGGAGGCAACCTTATGGCAGTGGTCAAGTGACTGAAACCGATGTCTGATCAGGATCAATAACATTGCTGATTCTTCTTTGGGTTTTATTAAAGATGTCTAAATATATAGCAGGAGCACCGGTCCATATAATATTCTAAGCATAAACGAATGATAGACTTATAAATATGGAAGATAGATTCTGAAGATAAAAATTATCCAGTATGACAGTAAACCAAATTTTTTAGCAGCTGACCTAGCAATGGAATAAGTACAGTCTTTCCGCTTCATGTCCGCCGAGTATGTTAACCCGAGACGTAACGTGTCACTCTCCTAAAGGTTAGCATCGGCCATGTTGACGAAGGTAGAGCGGGGTCTCTCAGAGAGCAGTTTAGTTTTGGAGGCGTTTAAATTAACAATCTATTTTTTCCCCAGATAAAAACAGACTGAAGGTCCTTATGGGCATCAGTTGCCATTTTGCTCTTATAGACCAGATCAGACTTACTATGGAGACAGGTTAAGTGGCTGTGTCATCAACGTACATACCAAGTAGGGAGGTGATGTAATCGTGAGGTTCGTTAATGAAACTTTAAAACAAAGTAGAACCAAGGATAGAGCCCTGGGGAAAACCTCCATTATTACGAAATTATCTGGAAGAGTGGCCGTCCAAGATAATATTCATATCACGATTTGATAGGAATGATTGAATCAGTTTTTGTTTTTTTAATCCAACTGGATAAAAGTATGAAAGTCTTTCAAAAAGTTCTAAGCCTCACCAAGAAAGAAAAGCTATAGCTGAAGATTTTTGTTGTGACAACACACTACCACTTCTTCTAAAACTAGAAAAACTACAGATTTCTGTCTTAATTTATGTGCATGTGAAGCCCACACAAAGGTGAGAGGTGTGCGACAAATCTAAAATTGACTAGGCAGAAGCTGGAGCAGTCATAAAATATCTGAAAAAGGAAGGTATCACACCCAAGGACATCCATGAGAACATGAAACAGGCACTTGTTGATGATCCCCTTTCCTATGCAACTGTGAAGAAGTAGGCTGCGGCATTCAAGTAGGGCAGGGACAGCACAGATGATGACCCTCGGTCAGGTCGTACCAAAACCTCAACCACTGATGAACATGTTGATGCTATTCACAGTATGCTTTTGGATTACGTACGTCTTACCGTCCAGCAGATAGCTAAGTCCATCGGCATTAGTTCGGGTTTGGTCCATACTGTTTTAACCGAGATCTTGGGGACGAATAAGCTGTCTGCTAGTTGGGTCACAATAATGCTGACACCAGAGCAAAAACTGAAACGGTTGATATTTTTCGGATACTTCTGACATGTTTCCAGGCTAAACCTAAGATTTTCCACGGCAGATTAGTAACTCAAGATGAAATGTCAGTTCACCACTCCCAACTTGAATCTGATTCAAAGCAAACAGTGGAAACACTCTGGTTCTTCACACCGAAAGAAGTTTAAGCTGACAGCGACTGTTGGTAAGATGATGTCTTCTGGTTTGTTTTTTTTGTTTTTTTCGTTTTTGATTTTTTAGGTGGAGGCTGAAGCCAATCATGATAGACTACCTGGAAAAAGGAGGAAACAAACTATTAATGGACAGTACCATAGATCAGAATTAAGACAGCTGAAGAAAGCAATCAAGTCGAAAAGCAGAAGGAAGCTGAGGGCAAAGCGTGATCTTGCTCCAGAATAACGCGTCAGTTCACAGTGATCACGCTACAGTAACTAAAATAGAAAATATGTCTTTGAATTGCTACCTATCATCTTACCCACCAATCTTCTTCTTCTTTCCTAACCTAAAATTCTTCCTGCGTGGTCGCCATTTTAGAAACAATAATGAGGTCATATGAGCTGTGGAGGAGGGTACTTTGACATGGTGTAATGTCTTGCAAGCTTGTCTCCCTAGATCAATTACGACTGAATAGACCCTCACTGGATGCCCATTAATTTCGGCCTAATGCCACATCTACGCTTAGAAAAACGTTGAATGTACTTCGACATGTGGTAATGGGTAGCAAGTTTGTCTTCGCTAAATCGTTTACGGCTGAGTAATGAGTTAGATCCACACTGGGTGCCCCGCTCTTTTGGCCTTGTGTAACATCTAATATACCCTTAGAAATTCGTTTGAGGGTATTTCAACGTGGTGTAATGGTAAGCAATCTTCTCTCGCTAAGTTATTTGCGGCTGAGTAGTGAGTTCGATCCTTACTGGGTGCTCCGAACACTTGGCCTTGTGCCACATCTATGCTATGCTTAGAAAAGCTTTTGAGGGCACTTCGACATGGTGTAATAGTTAGCAAACCTCTCTCGCTAGATCAATTACGACTGAATAGTGAGTTCAATCCTCACTGGGTGCCCCATACATTCGGCCTTGTGCCACATTTAAACTACGCTTAGAAAATCATTTGAGGGTACATTGGAATGGGGTAATGGTTAGCAAGCTTATTTCGCGAAATGATTTATGGCTGAGTAGTGAGTTCGATCCTCACTGGGTGCCCCGCACTTCCGGCCTTGTGACACATCTAAGCTACACTTAGAATATCATTTGAGGGTACTTCTCCAAGCTGTAATGGTTAGCAAACTTGTCTCACTAAATCTTTTACGGCTGAGAAGTGCCCCACAATTTCGCCCTTGTGCCACATCTCAGATACGGTTAGAAAATCGGCATATATGCTGTGGAGGAGATTTTCAAGGACCGGGATTCTACGTTCTTACATAATGGGATTAAAATGCTTTAAAAAGTGCATTGATATCAAGGGGAATTATATTTAAAAATGTACTGCAAAACTGTCTTGTTTCTCCAACTCCCAGCGTGTGAGGGTTAGAATTTTTTGAACAACCCTCGTACGTCATATTTTATTTATGTATTGGATTACTTTTAGCTGACAAATTATTATTAGCAGATGCATCATTTTTTTAAAATTAATCACTCATTTGAAATAATAAAAAAAAAACTTAATTACACCCTCGTAAGTTATATTTAAGCTTGAATCATCTTCAACGTTGTCCATGTTTTATTATTGCAATTAAATTTTGCCGAAAGGACATTCTTCACAGACTAGGACAATCTCCGAAAGAGATGATTACATTTCTACTGTTACCGTCACAAACTTCTATTTTATAACCCTAACATCAAACTTTGTTTGTTATATGTAGAACTACGAACACATTTCATTTCATAGTAATGTCGTCTGTTTGAATTCCTTGAAGATCATGTTTCCTTATTATTCTGCAAGTCAAATTTTCATTATTCGTCAAGTAGCTTTCTGAATGCCTCTGTTCAAGTGTAAATAATGTAATTCTTATGTATTTTGAGAAGTGTTATTATTATCCCATTATAATTGTGCTTTTCAGTCCCTGCCTTAGTTCATGTGACCGTGCCAATATTTGATTTTGATCGCGTTGAGAGGAAAATACACTACTTGATTTCAGTGAGATAAATAAATAAAGAAAGAAGTAAAGAAAAGCAGATAAAGAAAGAAAGTAAGAAAGAATGAAAGAAAGAAAGAATTATTGTAAGAAAGAAAGAAAGAAAGGAAGAAAGAAACAAACAAAAAATGAAAGAAAGAAAGAAAGAAAGAAAAAATGAAAAGAGAAAGAAAGAATGAAAGAAAGAGTGGAAGAAAGAAAGGCTGATAAAGTAAGAAAGGAAGAAAGAAAGAAATGAATGAATGAATGAAAGAAAGAAAGAAAGAAACACAGAAAGAAAGAATGAAAGAAAGAACCAAAGAAAGTAAGACAGAATGAAAGAAAGAATGACAGAAAGAAATGCAGAAAAAAAGAATGTAAGAAAGAATAAAAGAAAGAAATGAACGAATGAAAGAAAAAAGAAAAAAGAAAGAAAGAACCAAAGAAGATACGACAGAAAGAAAGAAAGAAAGAAAGAAAGAAAAAAAAGAAAGAAAGAAAAAAGAAAAGAAAAAGAAAAAATGAAAGAATGGAAGAAAAAATTTAAGAAAGAAATGAAGAAAAATGTAAGAAAGAAAGTAAGACAGAATGAAAGACAGAAATAACGGAAGATAGACGTATTTATCGTCTCTTGCCAATACCTCCTAAATAATGGACTAGTCTGCTTTGATCGCCTGGAAAAACAAAACAAATGTCAGAGATGCTACAAGGAGCTTCTGCCTTTTATAATATTTTAATAACTTACAATCCGTTTTATGTGTTAAGGGGATTCGTAAGTTTATTGTTTATTTTAGACATCTCCGCTAACAAAATTCCCTTTTCTGCAACGTTGCCAAGAGCTTGCAAAATGTCCTTTTTTTATTTTTGTAACCGCCATAAAATGTTCTCAGAACGTAACCTTGTAAGGTTGCAAATACACTACCGTGTAATTTTACATTAACAAGAAAAGCATAATAAATGGCAGCAAGATATGATAACGGGTAATCACCATCTAAATTTAGGATTTCCAATTGTACAAAAATACGCAAAAAATTTTTATACCTTTTATTCCTATTGTTACAAATAGAAAAAAAAGATGTATTCTCATGTTATAATTGATCAGAGTAGAATTTTTCAGCACCAGCTATTCCTATCGCTACTATAGTTTTGTGACAACGGTGGGTGAGCGGCTAGTCCGGGTTCTTGTAAAACGTTCTTTGGAATGTTACAATAACGTCACTTAAACGTCTTCTCCTTTTATCTGAGATGTCTCCACATCTTCCTGTCCCTAGTAGCTCATAGTAAGTTCTTTCTTTTTTATTATTTCACCCGAAACCTGTTCTACCATCCATTTACTCAAGATCATCAAGTATGTCTTTTACTGTTTTCTTCTGTCCCTCTTTCCTTCAATCTGTCCTGTGAGTATCAGCTTTCCCAAGCCTACCTACCTCATTACGTGCTCCAGAAATTTAAACTGTTTCTTTCTCATGTTAAGTATTATTTTTTTTCTATTTTGTTTCCATTCTCTCCAAAACACCGACGTCTCTCCCATGTTCAGCCCATGTTATTCTCAGCATCCTTTTGTAGAGCCACATTTCTGTTTCTTCAAATCCCTTCTTCATCAGGTTTCCCAAATTGAAATGCGTGTCAGCAACGTTGTAAGGCCGTTCTATGTTAGTTGGGTATGATGCTATTTAAAAAAAATTTTTTCGTTTTT
Organism: Acanthosepion esculentum; assembly: GCA_964036315.1. Lineage (NCBI taxonomy): Eukaryota > Metazoa > Mollusca > Cephalopoda > Sepiida > Sepiidae > Acanthosepion > Acanthosepion esculentum. The sequence continues at coordinate 58,082,439 of OZ038494.1, forward strand.
TATTTGCTATATAGAAACCAGAAATGTATCGTGGCTCAATATATATACAAAGAAAATTTAAAACCTAAATGATATGTCTATAATATTTTAATATGGGATGTTAGAAAATTCCAAAATACTAATACTGTGCCGCATCAGGAAATTTTCCTTGTCGGAGTCGATCCTTCAAATCTACAAGTCAACCATTCGCCCTTGCATAGAGTATTGCTGCCATATATGGTCTGGAACTTCTTCTGTTTGTCTCAAGGTCCTTGATAAAATCAAGAGACGGATATGCAATGTAATTATCCCTGATCTGGCATCTTGTTTGCAGTCGCTCTCTCACAGACGTGCCGTCGCCTCCCTCTGTCTTTTTTTACAAATACTTTCAAGGTAACTGCTCCGATGAGCTGTTTTCGCAGGTTCACAGATTCATGAATTTAAGCGTTCAACTAGGCTGGCATCTCGCTCTCACCCTTTCACTGTCGAAATTGTTAAATGTAGCCGTCTCTTCTACTCCAATAGCTTCATGTCTCGCACCTCTCGCCTGTGGAACTCCCTCCCCTTTTCCTGTTTCCCTGATAGCTATAATCTCCAACTATTCAAATGTAATGTCAATCGACGTCTCCAGATACCTTGATCTATCCCCCATCCTTCTCTTCATCTTTTTCTCTATCATTCCTATTTGCTCTCGTTCCAACTCTTTGTAACCCCTTGCGTGCTAGTGGCTTCCCGCCTTTCTTGGAGTGAAACGCTTAAAAAAATACCCCCAAATACTAACGAAGTATATGGGAGAGAGCTATGAAAGAAAGGTTTATTCTCCTATTTTATTTCCCCCATTATCGGTATTTTTAAATCCGTGATAAAATAACACCGTACTTCACGGACGGAACGGGATAGTTTGGTTGGGTTTGGTTTAATTAGTTTTACGGCATATCAACCTGAATGTGTTATTTAATGCCGAAAAAAACTTTATTGCTGGTAATGTTTTTCTTCAAAAATCTATTTCTGGGAATATTTTTCCTTGAAGAAATCTATAGATGGTCATATTTTTTTTCAAAGAATGTATAACTGTTTGTATTGCTGGTAATTTTTTTTTAAGTATTGCTGATAATAATTGTTCATTTAGAAATATTGCTAGTACTATTTTTTTACAACGTATTTCTGGTATTAAAACCTATTTTTACACAAGTTTGGGTGTTAACTATTTGCTCATAGCTGGGACCCTAACAGGTGCTACCACCCCGCGTCAGGGTGGAACTGGGAACACCAGCAATTAAGAAGTGGTTCAACGCTCCTCAAAACCTCCTGATGAGAGGCCTTGCTGATAGACATAGTCTATCGTCTTACCCAAGACGCGGATGTAGTTTATCCCAATCCCTGGACGCAGGCGTAGTTTATCGTCTTACCCGGGACGTGGATGTAGTTTATTGTCATTCCCAGGACGAGGAACGGAATAGCTTAATGGAAAAGGAATGTTAAACATGATTTGTTCTGAGAGAGTTTTAGTATTGTTGAAGTTATCGCCAACATTTTTGTCGAGATTTACAAACTCTAATTTTCTTTCAATTTCACAGATCAATCAACGAAATTTGAATTTACTGATTTCTTTGGGAAAATGTTTGGACAAAACCTTACTTCGCAGTTTAATATTTATTTAATTCAATTTGTTTTTATAGGATTTCAAGGTAAACAATATTTTCTAAGAAATTTATAGGATTTCTTACTCTTCAGCAAGCAACATACAACTGGCCAGGCATAAGTATTTATTTCTGAAGCCAAAAATTTTTTTTTATGTATGTTAACAATAAAACTGTTAATTTTTCTAAAAAGATTCATAGGAATTTATTGTACTAAGTTACGCACGCTAGTAAAACCAAGTGTACTTTGTACCCCCGCCTCTTTACCTGTTTGCACTTCTCCCCAAAATTTGGTTTCGATTGGTCGATATATGGCTATTTTAGAGGGTGTGACGGATGGACTAACGGAAGTCACATAATTTTATATATAGATAGATAGATAAGGATAGATAGATGTGACATTAACCTTTTTAAAATTGTTGTAAACAATCAGATGAAATGTATATAAAATCTTAAAGAAAATATACACAAAAAGCTATATTGCATTCTTTTTAAATAAGTATTTGTAAATTTAATCATTAAATTATTTTAAAGATAGTGGGAGTATTTTGTATATTAAATAATAAAATTTTAATTTTTGCAAAATATTAGTGAAAATTTATTACGCTCGTGTAAAAACTAAGTGTACAATATTTGATTTCGATTTTTTTAAAATATGGCTATTTTAGAGGTTGTACCAGACGGACGGACGAACAGACGTTTCAGAATTTTATATACAGATAGTGCACTGCTCCTATGTAACAGATCAACAGAAGTTAAATTCGGGAACATGCTAAAAAAATAGGCAATACGAACGTGCATTGTAATAGCTAAGATGTCTTCCAAACCTTAAACAAATAACCCGGAATATTTCGTTGTGTATATGTGTGACATCCGTCGGATTTGCGCCCAAAGAGTTATGCCTCAGCTGATGATGGCAGTGCAGTATCTGCTATGGCTGAAGCGATGCTGGAGTGAGCTCTCCAGGACGCAGGTCTGGGCAGGGTTTGATGAAACATCGGCTGTTGCCCATACAGAACGTCTCCACTCACCTCGCCTCCGATGTTATCCAAGGGAAAGGCAGTGGTCAATACAGCTTGGTGTCGTGGTCATAGGAGTTGCCAGAACCAAATTTAACATAACATCGGACTGTCTTAGGGACTCCGGCTCCAGTTTTATCCTTAGGGTTTACTCCCAAAGCCTTTCTCATGATTAGGTATGGCCGCAAATGTTTTTCTTCTTAGATGGACTAACCTCCCGGGCTCACGAAATATTTCTTTTGAATCGAAGAAAAGTGTGTTGAACCGTTACATAATATCGGTTCTTTTACATTCAATACTTAACATTTTCAAATGAAAGCAAACTTGAGGCAACAGAATGTGTTTATATTGAAGGATGCGGGAAATACTATGGACTGAAGATGTGAACAAAGAGAAAAATTTAACTATAATGAAAACAAAGAAGATACTTCTACTTAGAATCAAATAGAGACACTTGAAATGAATTGGACAAATAATGAGGAAATAGTGCTTGGAGAATTTAACACTCGCAGGACATAGTGAAGGCAAGATGGACAGACGGAAATAGCAAGTAACGAAGCTTTGTAGATGGTTGCCAGAACAAGGTTTAGAAGGGAAATCAAAAAGCAAAACTTACTAAGAGCTACAAATCACAAGAAGTTGGGGAGAGCTGTGAATGATCACGACATACAGAAGATTGCTGTTGAGAGGTCCAGTGGAACGACCGGTGTTAAGAATGTCACGTTGCGCCAATATTTTTAGCAGGAAGTAGAATTTTGAATTATCTTTTCCCCTGAGTTCGATAACTGACCACAAACACCAGCGTGTAATGCGTCACTAATCCTGTCTTTTTGTAGGCTGTTTCATAGTTGCGAATTCAGTAATAAAATCGGAGTCGCGCTCCATTAAACACTCTGTTCCGGCCAACGTCCATCTTTATTTTTATTCAAATTAGAACTACTTAAGTTGACTGTTCTGCTCGTAAAAAAAAATACGGAAGTATTTTTTGTTTTACTAATTGTTGTAGATTAACAGTTTTTCGATCGTCGTGAAGCAGCGACGTTTGACAGAATTGAAAGTAGTTATATTTATCATTTTAGAAAAAGGTGGGATCCTCTTCATAATCTAAATCCAGTAAGTACAAAAATTGCATTATTTAGGAAGTGTTTTAACAGAGGACAGAAAATGTGACAGCGAAATAGGAAGACGCATTGCGATAGCGAAAAGCTGCCTTCCAAAATCTAAGCAAAGTATTAACACTTCCTCGTTGATCACATGTGTCCATGATATTCTTCTTATGCGTCGTTAGAACCACATTCATATTTCTTTCATTACCTATTTTTCTGTGACTATATTGCCCAACATTCGCCTTCATATAGATATGGAAAAATTAGCCATTTCCTTAGAAGGAAACCTGCAGCATTCATTGAGTGAACAGCCAATACTACTGTAGTTTGAAATTTATAAAAATCTTTCTCTAGGAGCAATTTTTCAGAAAAATAGAACAAAAAACCAATAAAATGTTATTAGGAACAAAACGAAAAGAGTAATTTCAGTTCTGATATATGGCAGCGAATGCTGGACAATCACCTCAGAGATGAAGAAGAGATTTAAGGCATCAGAAATGTGGTTCGCCAGAAGGATGTTCAGAATAACATTGTATGAAAATGGGGGCAATGTTGATAAACTGGAATCAACAAAGGACATATACACGGAATAAGAAAGAGACAGATGAAATTTCTATGGCACGTAATGTGGAAAGAGGGCTTAGTGAATTAGACATTCACAGGATATTATTAAAGGCAACAGAGGAAAACAGCACATAATCGACCAAAAGAGCTTCACAGAACAAGGACTATTTACTAAGAGCAACAAATAACAGGAAATTGTGGAGGACCATGACAGCTATGTTCTGAAGAGACACGGTACATAGCAGAAGAAATCGATCATTGGGTTCTTAAAGAGTTATCTGTAGTTTGTTTTTATTTTCAAATGTCAGGTTTAAAACTCTTCCCACTTCATTGATAATTGCGTATTCTAGCGAATTGATTATCAGTACGAGGTTATCAACTACGTAAGGACAGTTTCTAAGTGCAGATTTACTCTTTAAGAATTCTGTGATTGATCCGACATCATATTTGCATTATGAAAATGATCCACTTTCTAAAATGATAAAAGAAATTCAATATTTTGCGATTCTGACAAATATCACGCACTGAAGAATATCGAGGGAATGATAATACACAAAATATTTTTCCTGAAAAATGTTTCCCTTAATTTTTATAAGTTGGCCTTCGTATTGGATGCTTCTATGCTTTTCAAATATTTCATGCCACTTAAAATAATAGTTGTATGAGTACACAGACTGCACATCTGCCGGCAAAAGATGCCACGTATGGATTAAGGACATCAAGATCAAACAGGTAAAGGTAACTCTTACCTATCTGCATTTTATAGTAACGGACAGTGAAAACGCTGATTAAATATAATATATAATATAATCGCTGAAATATCGGAAGATACATTACAGAAATTAAGCAAGCCATTGAGATATAAAGAAATTTTGTTATAAATGCTAGGAAATGCTATTTGATACCTTATCTCCTGATGTCACTATATAGATGATGATTGGGGCTATGCTAACGACATAGATATTCGTAGTTGAGATAATGATTTTGAACAGTTAATTAACATCCTCAGGCAAGTGTTCTACGAAATACAACTCAGGATAAACCTTTCCAAGACGGAAAATATTATCTGGTATTGGAATTTAAACGGTACTGGCAGGTGTAGCCAATCTATAATAAATAAAAATTCAAGGTGTGGATTTAGTTAATATCTTCAAATACTTCGATCTATGGACCAGTTATAACAAATCTAGCATAGGAGATAAAGAAATTGAACATGAAATAAGCTGTGCTAAAGTCAGTTTAGCCCAACACCGCAAATTGCTAAAAAAACAGTAGCATAAAACTTCTAGGTTTTTTCTCAAACGGAATCGTCAGATCGAGATTTTAATTTTGATAACAAGCATGGTGCTAAATCCACCCAGAAATATCTAAATGGTCAGCTGTATAAAATCGCTTTTTCAGCTCAATTCTTAAACTAGATTTGAGCGATTGAGGCCAAAACCGTCATTGTTTGTGGACTATCACTACAGAATCACACAACTATACCAGATACCAGAAACGAAATCACTTGAGGACATTCAACAGCAACAACTAAAATGCATATTACATGTAACTCGAAGATAAAATACTGTCATAATCAAAACGGTGACTATCTACACTTCCTCAAACAAAAGGTTAGAAAGGAAACCCCTATAAATAGTATAAAGAGCAATAACAGCTACTGGTCAAGAGAAACCTATTTTTCAGAAAAATTTCTTCTAGAGAAAGATTTTATATATTTCAGACTACAGTACTATTGGCTGTTCGCTCAATCAATACTGCAGGTTTCCTTATAAGGAAATGTCTAATCTTACCATATCTAAATGAAGATGAATCTTGGGCAATTTTCTCACAGAAAAAGAGGTAATGAAAGCAATAGGAATGTGGTTCTAACGACGCATAATAAGAATATCATGGACACATGTGATCAACGAGGAAGTATTAAATAAAATAGAAACAGTAAGAAAGTGGTGTAATGAATAACAGCACCGAATGGGAAATCGGAGAGCCGAGTTCGAATTCCGGTCGACTTTCTTACTTTCATTTACGCACAAATATGAATCCAGCTCTTCTCCCTCCAGCAATGTGTTGAATGGCAGTAGAAAATGAGTTCTATAGCCTTGGATAGCGACCAATCTACCGCAGAAAGAAACAGCAACCGATTGTGAGAAAAATATTTTCCCGGACCTGTTATGGATTGAAAGAGAGATAATCACCCAAGCGTGTATCATTCGTGGCACTTAACTGATTTTCGTTTGATTTGTTTTACGAGCTATTAACCCATTATGTCATTTAATGGAGAAATTTAATTGTTTTTTCTAAACAAAGCCTTGTAGCGTAGAAAAATATTTTAAATAATAAGACTGTTGTTAGTTATGGATATTTTTTTTAATTGTTATGTAGGAATAAAGTGTCGCTGCCGACACTTGAGTTTGAACATAGATCACCAGTGAGCAAACACAGGTGATCCCATTATTGAATTAAGTAAATCAAGTGACTATATTGGAAAAGCGTAAGTAGGAAGTCGCATGACGTCTAATTGATCGTTATTTTTAATCTATCCTCTATTAATATACGAATGCTATTCTCTATCCACTATACTATTTCTCTATTCAGATCACTATACGGATTATTATTCGAGCGAGTATTATCGAGCAAGTACTATTAGTGCAAGTGTTATTCGAAGGCGTCTGACACCAGTATTGTTCAACGGCGTTACTCTAGTTGTATCTGTGATTACAAAGTCTCTATTACAACGAGCATTACGAAAGTGACACGAGTATTCATTGACATCACGAAAGTGACAACGTGTGTTTGTTGACATCACAAAAAATTATATGTACTTTATGTATATGTTTTCTTCAATTAGTTAAGTGCCAATTCCTGGGTATGGCGATAAACTACACCCGGCAGCAAGAAGAATCGTAAGATTGGAAGTTTTGAAGAGCGTGGAACCTCCTCTTTCTATTAAAATATTTCTTCGGGAATATATGTTTCTCAATCCCAGTAACTTTTCCCAGTATTAATGGAGGTTTCCTTTGTAACATTTTGTTTAATATAGTCTAGGAAGTAAATATAAATTTAAATTATATTTTTGAAATCAGTTTTATATTTTAGTTTTAGTGTTGACATGATTGTTATTTTGCTATAAAATGTATTCTTGATCGTTTTGTTACAAAAATATGTTTTTTTATTTTTGGTTGGGGTTGACTGTTTGCCCTTAGCTTGGAGCCTAACAGGTGCTACAACTCTGGATCGGGTTGGACCTGGGAACTACAGCAGTTTAGTGGTGTTTCCACTCTCCTCAAAATCTCCATTCTTCCGATCAGATGCCTTTGTCGGATGTAGTTTATCATCATACCTATGACCAGGTACTTAACTGTTGTAGAGTTATTTCCTCAGTGGAAACTGTATTTGGACTAAATACGTCCTAGATCGGTTCAACGTACAAAAACGTTAGGAACTTGTAATAATCAGTATTACGCAGAGTAATCGAGTTGTGGTCGCTGGCTACTTTTTCATATTCGACTTCTACTGACTCCTACTTATAATGGATGGGAGAGTCTATTATCTATAGACCAGGTGCCTTTCACCATAACATTAACTGAAGAAGACATATACATAGAGACGGAATGAGACATCGTAAATTTCTGAGACATAATGAAGACGGTGGGCCTAGAGAAAGTAATACTCACATGGAAGAGAAGTGTGAAAAACAACGAATAACTGAACGGTTTTGACGGGTGAAAATATGACACATTAATTAAATTTAATACATAATAAAATTGTTGAAATTTAAGAAGTTAAGGATGCTATTGAGATAGAAAATTTCGTTAGAAAATTTTGACGAAATGCTATTTGAACGGCGACAAAAGGTAATGTCAATGGTTATATTAGCCATTTTTTTATAGGGAAATATGCAGCATTACACGATCATGCTGACAGTGCTATAATCGGTGAAAATTTATAAAATCTTTCTCCTAAAATATTTCTTCAGGAATATATGTTTCTCAAGTCCAGTAACTCTTTCCAGTATTGATAGGGGATTTCCTTTGTAACCTTTTGTTTAAGGTAAAGCGAGAAATAAATATATATTAGGCTGTAATTATTTCCCCTTCGAATGATATATGCTATGCATTTTCCGGGTGGCTTCTGTTGAAATTCCACAAGTGGCGCGGTTTCAGTTATTTGGTACAGTTCGTTCTGAATCAGTAGTGCCAGTCCACGAGATTCGAAAAAGAGTGACCCTCACTAAGACCTACAGGCTTATTTCTCTCGACGCTATTTTTGGCGGAGTGTTTTTGTTTTGCGGCATATATGGGTTATTTAATGCCGAAATCTAAATATTTTGTACGTAATTTTATTTTATTTTCGGAGATAATAATTATTTAGTGATACTAATTAACCCATAGCTGGGGGATGAAAAGGTCTGGGTTCATAAGTTTAGTTGCATGCAGCTGATAGTTTACGCATTTCTGAACGGATTTGCCGCCATATATGTCATCCACATGAAAGTCTCGATCCAAGCTATTTAAGGATATCACCCGGGTTTTTTTTTTCGAGTAAAGAATAAAAAATAACATAAAAAAAAAAGATTGGTAGTTGGGGAGAAACATGCTCGCTCACGTTCTGATAAATATTCCTTTGTATTTCTCTCACACTATCGTATTTTCAATAACTATTCCCTGTGGAATCGATTAGCTAAAAACCATCTTCATGTTTTGCAATCTACCCCCTATAGCATATGACAGTCGATAATCCAATAAGGTGCTTAAATCGACTTTCTCTGCAAGAATGAGCACCGTATTATCGGAAAGGAATCTTTACGACATGTGAACGCAGAAGGAAGGTAACGGTTAGGTCAAAGTTTCTCTTAAACTAGATCGTTTCCACTTTGCACAAATAGCAATACATATGGATCATGTGACACATAAAAGCTTTTGGGTATTTAAGAATACGTTCATGGACAACGCTGACAATGTACCCACAGGAAAATGTCCATTACAATGTGCGAAAATATTGACAGGGATTACATTTGAACACATATTTTCAATACGGGGCTTGCATTTGTATACATACGAATCTAAAATCATGGTACGGCTCCATTTGTTTATATATGCGATATGTCGGTGTGCAGGTAATATAACGCTTAACGACTCGGAACGAGAAATATACGAAGCCGTGCTCGAATTCAGACCGTGTTCCTGACATTGCTTTACAAATGCCTATCTTCCACATGATGGTAGTAACGGATAGTGGCTCAGATTAAAGAGCCGGGGATCCCAGTTCGAATTCTAGTCTGGTTCGTAATTTTCACGTACGTGCAAATAATATTTGAAAATGTTGGAATCCATCTCTTTTTCCCTCCCTCAGAAAATAGAAGGAGAGATCGGATCCTGTATCTTTGGGTGGCAACCGGTGTGGGAGAATTCAATTAAATGATAATTCTTCTATAGAGCATAGTTTGGACCCGACTCTACGGGATGCAAAGCAGGCAACGTGAATAAAGGATAATAATAAAACCAAATTATTTTTAATCATAAAATCTGAAACATTTCAGACGTCAATACTGTAGTTTTTCTAATTTTTAATCCAGTCATGTGAACTTTCTATCTAATTTAACCTTTCAGTATGATATCGTGAACCAGTCATACACGTTTCCAAAACATCTATTTCGCTTGTGTTGAATTGAAAACCTCCAAAATAATACATAGTAAAAAAGAGCGCTATTCAGCTTTGAATGACAACCAATCTAAGAGAAGAACAAATCTGAATTCACAAAAGCGTACGTACCCGTGGCGAAAGCACATAATCTGCAGCTAATGGTTTGGTTTGGTTTGTTTTGTTTTACGGCATATCAACTTCGATGAGTTATTTAATGCTGACAAACATTTTATTGCTGGTAATGTTTTTCTTCAAAAATCTATTTCTGGGAATATTTTTCCTTGAAGAAATCTATAGCTGGTCATATTTTTTTCAAAGAATGTATAACTGTTTGTATTGCTGGTATTTTTTTTAAAGTATTGTTGATAATTGTTGTGGTAGGATCCACCTAATTTGCATAGCGGAGTACCGACGATATAAATATGGTTGGTACCGGAAGACAGGGAGGCGAATCAAGAGATCCAACTAGAGACTCTGCCCGACCGCGACTTAGTCAACACATTCTCCAGGAACGGTCTTCCCAGGAATATACAAAAGACTATATGTAAATATTGTGTACACTTTCTTGTTTCAATACATTTTATTCTAACTACATTTTGTGTTTGCATTATTATTCCATGCATTAGTCAAGTTTCAACAATAATAAATTTTTCCTTCAAAAATTATTGCTAGTAATTTTTTTATTACAATGTATTTCTGGTATTAAAAAGTTTGGGTGTTAACTATTAGCCAATAGCTGGGACCCTAACAGGTGCTACCACCCGGCTCAGGGTGGACCTGGGAATACCAGCAATTAAGAGGTGGTTCCACACTCCTGAAAACCTCCTGATCAGAAGCCTTGCTGTTGGACGTAGGTTATAGTCTTATCCAGGACGCGGATTTAGTTTATCGTCATACCCAGGACGATCTGCATCTAATGAAAGCATCGTGGCAGTATCTCTATGACACCAACTGCGATGCGGTCGTGTATGTGCCTGTGTCTACGTCTGCGCACGCACCTGTGCGAGTAAGTTCAGCCGTCATTTTTTTTTACATCCCATCTATGGTTTAAATAGCAGGTGGGCCTTGATAGGCGACCAGTCTAG
>OZ038494.1:58098474-58118474 GCA_964036315.1 Acanthosepion esculentum
AATGAAAGTTCTCAGAAATGTGCAAATAATATTCTTAATAAAGAACATTAGTTGTTTTTTTCTCCAAACTGGTATAGATGAAAAAATGTCGCCCAAATACAATCCATTCTATCTATCTATCTATCTATCTATCTATCTATCTATCTATCTATCTATCTATCTATCTATCTATCCATTTCAGTTTTCATATTTGCCTGTCTCTGTCTTCATATCTATCCATCTATCTATCTATCTATCTATCTATCTATCTATCTATCTATCTATCTATCTCTTTCAGTTTTCATATTTGCCTGTCTCTGTCTTCATATCTATCTATCTATCTATCTATCTATCTATCTATCTATCTATCTATCTATCTGTTTCAGTTTTCATATTTGCCCGTCTCTGTCTTCATATCTATCTATCTATCTATCTATCTATCTATCTATCTATCTATCTATCTATCTATCTATCTATCTCTTTCAGTTTTCATATTTGCCTGTCCCAGTCTTCATATCTATCTATCTATCTATCTATCTATCTATCTATCTATCTATCTCTTTCAGTTTTCATATTTGCCTGTCCCAGTCTTCATATCTATCTATATATCTATCTATCTATCTATCTATCTATCTATCTATCTATCTATCTCTTTCAGTTTTCATATTTGCCTGTCCCAGTCTTCATATCTATCTATCTATCTATCTATCTATCTATCTATCTATCTATCTATCTATCTATCTGTCTATCTCTTTCAGTTTTCATATTTGCCTGTCCCAGTCTTCATATCTATCTATCTATCTATCTATCTATCTATCTATCTATCTATCTATCTATCTATCTATCTATTTCAGTTTTCATATTTGCCTGTCTCTGTCTTCATATCTATCTATCTATCTATCTATCTATCTATCTATCTATCTCTTTCAGTTTTCATATTTGCCTGTCCCAGTCTTCATATCTATCTATCTATCTATCTATCTATCTATCTATCTATCTATCTATCTCTTTCAGTTTTCATATTTGCCTGTCTCTGTCTTCATATCTATCTATCTATCTATCTATCTATCTATCTATTTCAGTTTTGATATTTGCACATCTCTGTCTTCATATCTATCTATCTAGCTAGCTAGCTATCTAGCTATCTATCTATCTATTTCAGTTTTCATATTTGCCTGTCCCAGTCTTCATATCTATCTATCTATCTATCTGTTTGTTCGTCTACTGATATAGGTAAGCATGTATATAGGTTTTTGTGTATATGCGTAAACAGATATAAATTGCTAGTCAAGTAATGGGCCAACAATCATTGTATGAGAGAGAAATATGGAAAGGCACGGACATGTAGCAAAGAGACATAACCACGGCGCATATTTTCTCTCATTCAATTATTCGTATTCTACTGAGATAAATTAAATAGATAGACAGGCAGACTGGATTTATATAGTCACGTAGAGTGTATACTCATGGGAATGACCATCTATTTTTTAATTCAGTCTAAGGAAACATTTTTTTATAACAACGCCCCAACATATATATATATATATATATATATATATATATATATATAACATATATAATATATATATATATATAACATATATATATATATATATATATATATATATAACATATATATATATATAACATATATATATATATATAACATATATATATATATATATATATATATATATATATATAACATATATATATATATATATATATATATATATATATATATATATATATATATATATATATATATATGGAGTTGGGTATTTGCCTATAGATATGCGTGTATATGTTAACTCTTGCTAACATGAAGATACAAGAAGATAGATATGCAAAATTGACGTTGACGGATGGACACTAGAAAATAATGAGATACGCCGATGTTTTTATCTTTCTTATTTTTAACTTTGAAAATCCTGATAATTGAACGGCGGTCAGGTAAATAAAAAAATAACTTTAAATATTTCCAGTAATTTCTACAAATAGGCCACATTCCACCATTTTTTATTCCATCATCGGAATAATCTTTTTTCTTTGACAATTACATTTTTTTAATTCAGACTATAATTCTACTTGCGTTTACATGTCTGTGTGTGTGCCTGTATGTGGGTTTGTATGCATATGTGTGCATTTGTATATGTATATACGTCTGTGTGTGTGTCTCTGTTTCTATGCGTGTGTACGTCTTCGTTGTATGCATTTGTGTGCATTCGTATGATTTTCTCTGTGCGTTTGAATGCGTATGTGTATCTTTGTATGCGTATGTGCGTGTTTCTGTGTATACGCCAGTATGCGTATGTGTAGTTGTGTGCGCGCTTTATATGCGTATGTGTCTGTGCGTGCGTGTGTATGTGACTTGCGTCTTTCCTGTATGTGCCTTTATATATGTGTGCGTGTGTTTAATTGTCTAGAGTGTTTGTGATTATGTCTTTTTGGGCGGAGTGTTTGAGTGTAAGTCTGTATATTTGCGCATTTTTTGTTACGTGGGTTTATGTGTTTGCGTTTGTTGGTGTGTGCGCCTTTTTGTATGTGTGTCTGTGGGTGCTTTTGTGTTTGCGTGTGTTTGTGCTTGTACTTGTGTGTGTGGTTTTGTGTATCGGGTGCATCTGAGCGCATTTGTTTATGTGTGCGTGTGAATTTCTGTATATAACTCTTTGTGATGTGTGCGTTTGTTTTATAAGTGTGTTTATGCCAGTGTTCAAGCGTGCCTATGTGTGTGATTGTTTCCTTTTTTTGTTAGTTTTTTTTTTGTATTGATGTATGTGTGTGTGTTTCCGTGTCTGTGTGTCTTAGTATATGTTGACCATGTTCACCGTAGTCTATGAATATAGAATCCAGCGCAGTACGTAATCTGTTCAATGAAACAACGCCAATACGACTAGCAGCAGCTGTTCAGTAATTTTTCAGTCTTCGATATCAGAGGTTGGCAGTGAATATTCGGAAAAAAACAAAACATGGCTGCCTTTATACACGTCTTATTGAATATTTTGAGCCTTCTGATTGGTTAACTCTTCTATTGGTGAACTATAAAATGAGTCAGCTCATTTTGGTTGGCTCACTAGTATATTAAAGTACCCCAAAACTGTAACAGTATAAGTATCTGGTTTTGTAAGGATGTGGTTTTGTGTATGCTTGCGTTTGTGTGATTTCTACATGAGTGTGCCTGTTTCTATCTTTTTGCGTTTATGTGTGTGTGTGTGTGTGTGTGTGTGTGTGTGTGTGTGTGTGTGTGTGTATCTAGGCGTGCGTGTATATTTGTGTTTATGTGTCCTTTTATGTATTTTTGCGTTTGTGTGTCTATTACATGTGTGCGTTTGTTCATCAGCTTGTGTATGTCTTTTTGCGGCTGTGTGTGTGTCTCTGTGTGTGTGGTGTGCCTGTGTGTCTGTGTGCGCGCGCGGGTGCCTGCGTGTTTCTCCCACATATTCTTGTTACCTTTCTGTTCTTCAAATTAGATTGCCTTCTGGAAACTGATTGGTGTCCTGCCAAATGTTACATTTTGACCCGATCTGAAAAATTCTGCCCTTTCTGTATATTGACGGGTTAAGTACTTTTTGATTCGACCGAAGAAACTGTGTGTCAAAATTGCTACATACAGAGTTTTCTTTTCTTTCTTCCTTTTCTTTTTTCTTCTTTTTTGAGTGGCGTCCGTATATGCTGAGCAACAGAGATGACTGCCATTCCAATACAAGAACCAAATTCTCTGGTTTTCTTATGATTTTCTGCATCTAACTAGCCATATTGATTCAGAAAGGAAATGGGAAGGGGAATTGAAAAAGTATTTAATCACATATAAAGTTTCCTTATGACCAAAGCAAATAGCGCTCAATTGACAGGCAATATCTCTACTCATGTATAGCAGTGAGTGAAAAAATAGCCACCTGGATATGACGATAAACTAAAATTACGTATTACCATTTCTTATAGCCATAATTTATTAGTATATAATGTTCCACCCTCTACGAGTAATTACCTTATTTTGTTTCTTTAGCTTTAATATTGCTAAGTATTTCCGTCCACTTAGTATTATTAATATCTTATATAGATGATCCACATCTTTAATTTTATCTACAGACCACTTGAAGAAGCTTCCTTAATCTAAAACAAAAATTAAAAAAAAAATATTGTTTAATTTACGTCTGATTAATCTACACCCCCTTCAACATCCTTTCAAAAAATTGAACCTGTCATATTTGTCTACAATTACGATTCATTTGTCGCTGACATATTTTCCGCAATCGTCAATGATGCCCTGTCTATGTTCTGGTTTGTCATGACATAAAAAGAAACTTACCCACGTCCATCCTCTGCGCTTAATTTTCTATTTAGCGTAGATCTGATAATTAATTGGTTAATCAAGACATACACACAAGTCGAATTTTAATTCTGACCTTATTCCTTCCATTTAACTTTCGGAAAATAGGTAACAATTTGTGTTTAAATTTCCTTAAAAATCATTTAATCACCAGTTACTTACCGTCGCCTGAAGAAGTGCAGTCATAATATTGAAACGTGAAACCTTTTGTATAGCGATTTCAACATATTTTGATTATAATCTCTTATAATAAAAATATAATAATAATATATTATTCTGCTTTATATTGAGCACTTTGTTAAAATTAAATGCAACGAACAGTGGAATTTTTATACATTTGTTCTTCCTATCTAAAATGGAAAATACTAAAAAAAATTAGGATTTGTAAATCTTTAAATGAACCGTGATTCTTATGTTTAAATGAAAAATTAGAAATCATAAAATTTGCAGATAAAAACTTCTATTAAACCAAAGAAGGGAATTAACTGTAAATTACAGACACAGATTATATTTTACCTTAAAATATAGTTAAATTTTTAAAAATTATATATTACCATTTCTTATAGCCATAATCTTTTAGTATACAATGTTCCACCCTCTACGAGTAATTACCTTATTTTGTTTATTCAGCTTAAATATTATTATGTATTTCCGTCCACTTAGTATTATTAAAATCTTATATAGATGATCCACATCTTTAATTTTATCTACAGGCCACTTTAAGAAGCTTCCTGAATTATAAAATGCTTTTTTTAAAAATAAATTCTGTTAAGTTTACGTCTGATTTACCTACTTCTCCCTTCAACGATATTTCACAAAAAGGGTCATGTCCTATTCGTCTACAATCAAGATACATTTCTCGCTGACATCTTTTCTGCATTCGTCATTCTTTGATGGCCTATTTTCCGGTTTATCATGAAATAAAAAAATAACTCACCCACCTCCACCTTCTGAGCTTACTTTGCTATTTAGCGTAGATCTGACATTTAATTGGTTAATCAAGGCACACCCACGCGTATATTCTTTATTCTGACGTTATGTTGCCCCCACTTTAACTTTTGAAAAAGAGGTAACACTTTGTTATTAAATTTCCTTAAAAATCCTTTAATCACCAGTTACTTACTATCGCCTGAAGAAGTACAATCATAGTATTGAAACATGAAAGCTTTTTTTGTGTGGCGATTTCAACATGTTTTATGATAATCTCTTATGATAAAAATTTATACATATATATATATGTATATATATATATATATATATATATATATATATATATATATATATATATATGAATAAAGACAAAAAGGGAAACTTTACTTTACCATAACGTTTCTTCCTCTGGTGTACTTTATGAAGACCTTGATAATGTCCATACGTGGACGGAACACGATTGTAAAAAGAGTTTTCCTTTAGATTTTACTCATATTTTCCTTTGTCACATATATTTTATTTATATCTGATTTTTTTACACAACCACAAACACACAACCATATATATATATATATATATATATGTGTGTGTGTGTGTGTGTGTGTGTGTGTGTGTGTGTGTGTGTGTGTGTGTGTGTGTGTGTGTGTGTGTGGATTCAAGGTGGTGATGAAGTCCTAATAAATTAGTTGATGTTTGTTCGTATATGGTTAGATTTTGAAAAGTGGGTTGTGCTGAGAGTTTTTCAACACCCCCGCATGATGTTTGTACTTTTAATCTATGGCAATAATCGTATATTCTTGTCTCTGTCTGTAAGCGTCACTTCCGCTGACGTCATGTAGAATCACGCAGAAAGAAGAAAAGTTTATAGTCGCTGAAAGAAACAAAGAAAATCGAAAGAAATATGTATTACCCAGAAATATTGAGAAATGGACAGAAAAAAAAGAAAAAAAAAAACGGAAAAAGAAGGAGTGTATAGAAAGAAAAGGACAAGCGCTAAGCGCGGGAAACATTTTCAAAGGGAATCGCTGAAAGAAGGGAAGAAGTAAAAGAAACGTAATTTGCAGGTGTTACGTTGCGAGATTGTAGCGGTTTTAGTTGGCCACAAGACATGTTTAGACACCTGAGCAGCACGTGCTTTCTATGAATACTTGATAAAAGTGTGCGTAGGAAGCACGTGTTGCATGGGAAGCGGCATGCTGAACACGTCAACGAAGAAGAGATTAACTCATTAATATAAGAAGTAATAAAATGAAACAATGAATTTTAATAGAAAAAAAAAGGAAACATCGATATATATCTTTGCATTGAAGGTGCCTCTTGTTCAGTAAATACTTACACCCTCACACACACATATATATATATATATATATATATATATATATATATATATATACATATATATATATATATATATATGAGTAAAAATTCAGATATAAATATATCTATAAAGGGACGGCTAATAAAAGAGAAGAGGAAAATATTTTATGCCAACGTGTTGCTTTCCTCGAAGAATCTTTATCAAAGCAAAAATTATGACTTTCATGAAGTTCCTCGATGAACGAAACATGTTGGCATATAAAATGTCTTTGCAATGTGTGTGTGTGTGTGCGTGTGTGTGTGTGTGTGCGTGTGTGCTTGTATGTGTATGCGGGAGCGTGTATGTATGTAT
Organism: Acanthosepion esculentum; assembly: GCA_964036315.1. Taxonomy (NCBI): domain Eukaryota; kingdom Metazoa; phylum Mollusca; class Cephalopoda; order Sepiida; family Sepiidae; genus Acanthosepion; species Acanthosepion esculentum. Next base: position 58,105,383 of record OZ038494.1, read on the forward strand.
GTGGTAAAGGTAATATTAATCATTTCCCTAAAAGGAAACATTTTGCATTTATCGACCGAGTATCCAGTACTGTTTTCGATTGAATTTTTTATTTTTGAAATTCCTTAAAACACTTTTTTTAATTGTAGCTTTTTTTTCAGTATTCATAGTACTTTCCATTTTAACCTTTTATTTGAAGTAGTGTAGACTGTCAACATCTTGATATATATATATATATGTGTGTGTGTATATATATATATGTATATATATATATGTGTGTGTGTGTGTGTATATATGTATATATATATATATATATATATATATATATGTATATATATGTATATATATATATATATATATATGTATATAATTATTTATTTGAATATTACAACATAAATATGTTATAAAATCACGACAAAAGTAGCCATTTTGTTTCAACACTTCTTGTGTCTTGTCAAGTGATATTCTATACTATCACTTGACAAGAGACAAGAAGTGTTGAAACAAAATGGCTACTTTTGTCGTGATTTTATAACATATTTATGTTGTAATATTCAAATAAATAATTATATCTGCTCTACTCTGTATTGAGCACTCTTTAAAGAATATTAATTGTTGGTTATTGGATTTCACTCCGTATATACCAATCCTAAACTTGTATATATATATATATATATATATATATATATATATATATATATATATATATATATATATATATATATATATATATATCAAATATGTGGCGCAGTTCAATTTATGTTACAATGAATCATTCATACAAAAAGTAAATTAGTAAAGTTAATGATATAAAATAGCGAAATCCCTTTGCAAAGAAAATTTAAAAGGTGCATTAACCTACCAATCACTCGATGAATGCTATGATCCTTGTTTTTGGTTGTTGTTTTTTTAATGATAACTTCTATAAGGTTTTTCTTAAATAGAAAAGTACTTTCGACTGTACATTCAGTCATCTTCAGGCATGGAAATTATTTTGTTTTTAGGTAAAATTCAGGTAGCATCCGAGACGAAAAAAATATAATGCGAATTTCAATATGTTTTTTGAAATGTGTTATTGATAATGGATACAAGTTAGAGCGTGCATTCGTAACGCTAAGGTTGATTTTTTTAAAATTTGAGTACGTTTTTTACTAATATGGCAATTTAAGAATTTTTTTGTTGTAGGATTTTATCAGTCACTGTGGCATGAACTAAATAGTTCAATAAATAGAATGTCTCAGTTGTTATCCCGAAAATCTGCACGTCGGATCAGTTCTTTTATATCAAATATGTGATGTAGTTCATATATATATATATATATATATATATTTTTGTCATCCACAGACATACTGTTTCGCTGTTTCACAGCTCATCAGTGTGGCTAGACGTCCGGTTGCCTCTAGCTACGATCGAAACCCGACTGAATTTGCGTCAGTCGGAACTTCTACCCGCTAAGCCATCAGCGTACGGTACGGAATGGAGGTGAATTTTAGCGTGTTTATTTTTAGATTCGGATAAACACACAGAGTCATCCACATACAGACTCTTTCACAGCTCATCAGTGTGACTAGACATCCGATTGCCTCAAGCCGGGATCGAAACCCGACTGATTAGCTATCAGAGACTCTACTCCTATGCCATTGGCGCATGGCAGGGATGAAGGTGAAGTTAGACGTATTTATTTTTTTAGAAAAACACGCCAGTGACTGGAGAAATCGATTCTTAACGAAGAGTATTATTAGTAGTAGTATTAGTATTGTTGTTATCATTACTTCAAGCGATATATTTATTGGATAAACAAATTTAAGTACGCATCACTGGTTTTAAAATAATGTAAATTAAGTATACCTGCCTATGTATACGCCAAAATCAACTATTTTATGACGTCAATAATGAGGTTAGTTATGCTTGCAGGTAACCAATCTTCTCTTGAATATTATGGGTTGAACGTAGAATTAACAGAAAGACAACCCTGTATTGCTGCATAATCACCGGATATGACGTGAATGAAACAAGAAACACTGCACTAACCTTTATGATATTTTTTAAAAAATCCAAACCAGAAAAAAAAATGAACAGTCACCTATAGATAACTGGCGAGTAGAGCGAACGAAACGTTGTCATGAAAAAAAAAAAGAAAGAAAGAAAAACAAGTGCAACAAGATCCTAATCCAATTAAAATGATTTTTAAAAAAATTATCTCGAGGCGGCTCATAAACTGAGATACACTTTTTTCTGAATAAAGATTTCTATAATGAATTTTAGTCTGTAATGTTAATTAATGATCGTCTTAATATTTTAGTGAACTGCAATTTAAAATGTGGCAAGTAGAAAGAAGACGATTTAATATTTTCATCAGATGCAAACTAAAACATATACATGTTGCTTTATTTACATTATTCGGGTAGTTATCTTCATCTTCGTTGCATTATTCACGACGTTTTCGGGCGTTTTATGCTCAGGCCTTCTTCAGATGATTGGAATTTCGAACTGAACTCTTTATTTCGTCTACCGGGGGAAGATTATTCTAGTTCCATGTTCACGTACCCTGTCTCTTCCGGATGTCTCAATATCAGTTATCTCCCTTTAACACAACTCTCCAAGTTTTTTGTTCACCTCATCTAGAGCCAGATACTGACTCTCACAACTCTTTGGGTGAAGTCATTGAATTCAACCAAAGCTTTTATAGACTGGACCATGTGGCCAACAGTTCGAACATTGTAAGTGATGTAAATAATTTCAATACCTCATCTCAGAAATATAGACAAATATGTTGTTTTCTTAGAATGTGTGTAATTGATTTATTAATTTGCAGGTTATTTAAAATCGGAAAATATTTTATATTTTAAGAATATTTTCGATAATAAGGATTTACTGGTACAAGTCCTACTATTAACCTATAACTGGGGGAGGAGAAGCGGTGGAGTCATTACTTTCCTAAGGATGTTTTTCGCCTAAGGGAATATAACGTACCCGACAGGAATTGGAACTTGGCACTCTGTAGAAAGTGTGTGAGTTCTTTAGTTAAATGAGTTATGTACTTCTCCTTTGTATCATTTTGTCTTTCTCTCTTTTTCTTTTTTAACTAATTACTTCGTTTATTCCTTCATCTCTTTCCTTCTTTTTTTCTCTCTGTCTTTATTTGACCTTATTTTCTTTCTTTTACATTGTCTCAGCGAGCAGTTCTTTATAATTTATCCTTTCCTTCTTTCAACTTCCTCCTTGCAAAGTTGCTTTCTTTCTTAACAAATTACTTATACTCTTCCTATCCTTTCGTTCGTTCTTTCTTTCTCTTCCTCTTTCTTTCTTTCTCTCTCTTTCTTTCTCTCTCTCTCTCGTTCTTTCTCTCTTTCTTTCTTTATTACTTATACTCTTCCTATCCTTTCGTTCGTTCTTTCTTTCTCTTCCTCTTTCTTTCTTTCTCTCTCTTTCTTTCTCTCTCTCTCTCGTTCTTTCTCTCTTTCTTTCTTTATTACTTATACTCTTCCTATCCTTTCGTTCGTTCTTTCTTTCTCTTCCTCTTTCTTTCTTTCTCTCTCTTTCTTTCTCTCTCTCTCTCGTTCTTTCTCTCTTTCTTTCTTTATTACTTATACTCTTCCTATCCTTTCGTTCGTTCTTTCTTTCTCTTCCTCTTTCTTTCTTTCTCTCTCTTTCTTTCTCTCTCTCTCTCGTTCTTTCTCTCTTTCTTTCTTTATTACTTATACTCTTCCTATCCTTTCGTTCGTTCTTTCTTTCTCTTCCTCTTTCTTTCTTTCTCTCTCTTTCTTTCTCTCTCTCTCTCGTTCTTTCTCTCTTTCTTTCTTTATTACTTATACTCTTCCTATCCTTTCGTTCGTTCTTTCTTTCTCTTCCTCTTTCTTTCTTTCTCTCTCTTTCTTTCTCTCTCTCTCTCGTTCTTTCTCTCTTTCTTTCTTTATTACTTATACTCTTCCTATCCTTTCGTTCGTTCTTTCTTTCTCTTCCTCTTTCTTTCTTTCTCTCTCTTTCTTTCTCTCTCTCTCTCGTTCTTTCTCTCTTTCTTTCTTTATTACTTATACTCTTCCTATCCTTTCGTTCGTTCTTTCTTTCTCTTCCTCTTTCTTTCTTTCTCTCTCTTTCTTTCTCTCTCTCTCTCGTTCTTTCTCTCTTTCTTTCTTTATTACTTATACTCTTCCTATCCTTTCGTTCGTTCTTTCTTTCTCTTCCTCTTTCTTTCTTTCTCTCTCTTTCTTTCTCTCTCTCTCTCGTTCTTTCTCTCTTTCTTTCTTTATTACTTATACTCTTCCTATCCTTTCGTTCGTTCTTTCTTTCTCTTCCTCTTTCTTTCTTTCTCTCTCTTTCTTTCTCTCTCTCTCTCGTTCTTTCTCTCTTTCTTTCTTTATTACTTATACTCTTCCTATCCTTTCGTTCGTTCTTTCTTTCTCTTCCTCTTTCTTTCTTTCTCTCTCTTTCTTTCTCTCTCTCTCTCGTTCTTTCTCTCTTTCTTTCTTTATTACTTATACTCTTCCTATCCTTTCGTTCGTTCTTTCTTTCTCTTCCTCTTTCTTTCTTTCTCTCTCTTTCTTTCTCTCTCTCTCTCGTTCTTTCTCTCTTTCTTTCTTTATTACTTATACTCTTCCTATCCTTTCGTTCGTTCTTTCTTTCTCTTCCTCTTTCTTTCTTTCTCTCTCTTTCTTTCTCTCTCTCTCTCGTTCTTTCTCTCTTTCTTTCCTTATTACTTATACTCTTCCTATCCTTTCGTTCGTTCTTTCTTTCTCTTCCTCTTTCTTTCTTTCTCTCTCTTTCTTTCTCTCTCTCTCTCGTTCTTTCTCTCTTTCTTTCCTTATTACTTATACTCTTCCTATCCTTTCGTTCGTTCTTTCTTTCTCTTCCTCTTTCTTTCTTTCTCTCTCTTTCTTTCTCTCTCTCTCTCGTTCTTTCTCTCTTTCTTTCTTTATTACTTATACTCTTCCTATCCTTTCGTTCGTTCTTTCTTTCTCTTCCTCTTTCTTTCTTTCTCTCTCTTTCTTTCTCTCTCTCTCTCGTTCTTTCTCTCTTTCTTTCTTTATTACTTATACTCTTCCTATCCTTTCGTTCGTTCTTTCTTTCTCTTCCTCTTTCTTTCTTTCTCTCTCTTTCTTTCTCTCTCTCTCTCGTTCTTTCTCTCTTTCTTTCCTTATTACTTATACTCTTCCTATCCTTTCGTTCGTTCTTTCTTTCTCTTCCTCTTTCTTTCTTTCTCTCTCTTTCTTTCTCTCTCTCTCTCGTTCTTTCTCTCTTTCTTTCTTTATTACTTATACTCTTCCTATCCTTTCGTTCGTTCTTTCTTTCTCTTCCTCTTTCTTTCTTTCTCTCTCTTTCTTTCTCTCTCTCTCTCGTTCTTTCTCTCTTTCTTTCCTTATTACTTATACTCTTCCTATCCTTTCGTTCGTTCTTTCTTTCTCTTCCTCTTTCTTTCTTTCTCTCTCTTTCTTTCTCTCTCTCTCTCGTTCTTTCTCTCTTTCTTTCCTTATTACTTATACTCTTCCTATCCTTTCGTTCGTTCTTTCTTTCTCTTCCTCTTTCTTTCTTTCTCTCTCTTTCTTTCTCTCTCTCTCTCGTTCTTTCTCTCTTTCTTTCTTTATTACTTATACTCTTCCTATTCTTTCGTTCGTTCTTTCTTTCTCTTCCTCTTTCTTTCTTTCTCTCTCTTTCTTTCTCTCTCTCTCTCGTTCTTTCTCTCTTTCTTTCTTTATTACTTATACTCTTCCTATCCTTTCGTTCGTTCTTTCTTTCTCTTCCTCTTTCTTTCTTTCTCTCTCTTTCTTTCTCTCTCTCTCTCGTTCTTTCTCTCTTTCTTTCTTTATTACTTATACTCTTCCTATCCTTTCGTTCGTTCTTTCTTTCTCTTCCTCTTTCTTTCTTTCTCTCTCTTTCTTTCTCTCTCTCTCTCGTTCTTTCTCTCTTTCTTTCTTTATTACTTATACTCTTCCTATCCTTTCGTTCGTTCTTTCTTTCTCTTCCTCTTTCTTTCTTTCTCTCTCTTTCTTTCTCTCTCTCTCTCGTTCTTTCTCTCTTTCTTTCTTTATTACTTATACTCTTCCTATCCTTTCGTTCGTTCTTTCTTTCTCTTCCTCTTTCTTTCTTTCTCTCTCTTTCTTTCTCTCTCTCTCTCGTTCTTTCTCTCTTTCTTTCCTTATTACTTATACTCTTCCTATCCTTTCGTTCGTTCTTTCTTTCTCTTCCTCTTTCTTTCTTTCTCTCTCTTTCTTTCTCTCTCTCTCTCGTTCTTTCTCTCTTTCTTTCCTTATTACTTATACTCTTCCTATCCTTTCGTTCGTTCTTTCTTTCTCTTCCTCTTTCTTTCTTTCTCTCTCTTTCTTTCTCTCTCTCTCTCGTTCTTTCTCTCTTTCTTTCCTTATTACTTATACTCTTCCTATCCTTTCGTTCGTTCTTTCTTTCTCTTCCTCTTTCTTTCTTTCTCTCTCTTTCTTTCTCTCTCTCTCTCGTTCTTTCTCTCTTTCTTTCCTTATTACTTATACTCTTCCTATTCTTTCGTTCGTTCTTTCTTTCTCTTCCTCTTTCTTTCTTTCTCTCTCTTTCTTTCTCTCTCTCTCTCGTTCTTTCTCTCTTTCTTTCTTTATTACTTATACTCTTCCTATTCTTTCGTTCGTTCTTTCTTTCTCTTCCTCTTTCTTTCTTTCTCTCTCTTTCTTTCTCTCTCTCTCTCGTTCTTTCTCTCTTTCTTTCTTTATTACTTATACTCTTCCTATCCTTTCGTTCGTTCTTTCTTTCTCTTCCTCTTTCTTTCTTTCTCTCTCTTTCTTTCTCTCTCTCTCTCGTTCTTTCTCTCTTTCTTTCTTTATTACTTATACTCTTCCTATCCTTTCGTTCGTTCTTTCTTTCTCTTCCTCTTTCTTTCTTTCTCTCTCTTTCTTTCTCTCTCTCTCTCGTTCTTTCTCTCTTTCTTTCTTTATTACTTATACTTTTCCTATTCTTTCGTTCGTTCTTTCTTTCTCTTCCTCTTTCTTTCTTTCTCTCTCTTTCTTTCTCTCTCTCTCTCGTTCTTTCTCTCTTTCTTTCTTTATTACTTATACTTTTCCTATTCTTTCGTTCGTTCTTTCTTTCTCTTCCTCTTTCTTTCTTTCTCTCTCTTTCTTTCTCTCTCTCTCTCGTTCTTTCTCTCTTTCTTTCTTTATTACTTATACTTTTCCTATTCTTTCGTTCGTTCTTTCTTTCTCTTCCTCTTTCTTTCTTTCTCTCTCTTTCTTTCTCTCTCTCTCTCGTTCTTTCTCTCTTTCTTTCTTTATTACTTATACTCTTCCTATCCTTTCGTTCGTTCTTTCTTTCTCTTCCTCTTTCTTTCTTTCTCTCTCTTTCTTTCTCTCTCTCTCTCGTTCTTTCTCTCTTTCTTTCTTTATTACTTATACTTTTCCTATTCTTTCGTTCGTTCTTTCTTTCTCTTCCTCTTTCTTTCTTTCTCTCTCTTTCTTTCTCTCTCTCTCTCGTTCTTTCTCTCTTTCTTTCTTTATTACTTATACTTTTCCTATTCTTTCGTTCGTTCTTTCTTTCTCTTCCTCTTTCTTTCTTTCTCTCTCTTTCTTTCTCTCTCTCTCTCGTTCTTTCTCTCTTTCTTTCTTTATTACTTATACTCTTCCTATCCTTTCGTTCGTTCTTTCTTTCTCTTCCTCTTTCTTTCTTTCTCTCTCTTTCTTTCTCTCTCTCTCTCGTTCTTTCTCTCTTTCTTTCTTTATTACTTATACTTTTCCTATTCTTTCGTTCGTTCTTTCTTTCTCTTCCTCTTTCTTTCTTTCTCTCTCTTTCTTTCTCTCTCTCTCTCGTTCTTTCTCTCTTTCTTTCTTTATTACTTATACTTTTCCTATTCTTTCGTTCGTTCTTTCTTTCTCTTCCTCTTTCTTTCTTTCTCTCTCTTTCTTTCTCTCTCTCTCTCGTTCTTTCTCTCTTTCTTTCTTTATTACTTATACTTTTCCTATTCTTTCGTTCGTTCTTTCTTTCTCTTCCTCTTTCTTTCTTTCTCTCTCTTTCTTTCTCTCTCTCTCTCGTTCTTTCTCTCTTTCTTTCTTTATTACTTATACTTTTCCTATTCTTTCGTTCGTTCTTTCTTTCTCTTCCTCTTTCTTTCTTTCTCTCTCTTTCTTTCTCTCTCTCTCTCGTTCTTTCTCTCTTTCTTTCTTTATTACTTATACTTTTCCTATTCTTTCGTTCGTTCTTTCTTTCTCTTCCTCTTTCTTTCTTTCTCTCTCTTTCTTTCTCTCTCTCTCTCGTTCTTTCTCTCTTTCTTTCTTTATTACTTATACTCTTCCTATCCTTTCGTTCGTTCTTTCTTTCTCTTCCTCTTTCTTTCTTTCTCTCTCTTTCTTTCTCTCTCTCTCTCGTTCTTTCTCTCTTTCTTTCTTTATTACTTATACTTTTCCTATTCTTTCGTTCGTTCTTTCTTTCTCTTCCTCTTTCTTTCTTTCTCTCTCTTTCTTTCTCTCTCTCTCTCGTTCTTTCTCTCTTTCTTTCTTTATTACTTATACTTTTCCTATTCTTTCGTTCGTTCTTTCTTTCTCTTCCTCTTTCTTTCTTTCTCTCTCTTTCTTTCTCTCTCTCTCTCGTTCTTTCTCTCTTTCTTTCTTTATTACTTATACTTTTCCTATTCTTTCGTTCGCCCTTTTTTCTTTCTTTCTTTCTTTCTTTCTTAATTACTTATACTTTTCCTATTCTTTCGTCCTTCCTTTCTTCCTTCCTTCCTTCCTTAAGTAATTACTTATACTTTTCCTATCCTTTCATTTTTCCTTCCGTCCTTCCTTCCTCCCTTCCTTTATTAACTAATTAGTTATACTTTTCATATTCTTCCTTCCTTCCTTCCTTTATTAACTAATTACTTATACGTTTTCTATTCTTTCGTACGTTCTTTCTTTCTTTCTTTTTCTTTCATTTTTGTCTTTCCTTCTTTCTTTCTCTGTTTCTTTCTTTCTTCTTTCCTACCTTTTCTCTTTCCTCTCTATTTCACCTTCTTTCTTTTCGATAGTTATGTGAGATTCTATAGGCATATATATGTATGTATATACACATCCAAATTATCTTTCAGCGAAAGCAGGCCTGTGACAGTCAACAGAATCAGGCGTGAGTTTGTCGCCCATCATTCACGACTGACGTCATCCTATACTACCATGTTGGATTCAAATTATCTGTTTGAGGCCGATTAATCCCAGATAGAAAAATCTCTACGAACTCTATTTTGGATCTATTTCAGTCAGCTGGAATCTTGGTTTAAAAACAATCACTGTAAACCATTTAGATTCGAGTTAATCATTATTTTGGCGCCATATTGCTTTTGTCTTATTTTCTTTGCCTTGCGTTATACATTTTTTGTTTTGTCGTCCACGAAAGCATTAAATATTATTGTATTTTTTAATTGTGTTTATTACTGCTTGTTTTGTTCGAGGATATTATTACTTTATGACAATAATCCTCTAATATCTAATTATTTCACCCTAAAAACATTTCTTTCAATATTAACGTTTTCACTTCTTCAAACTGTTTTCTAATATCTTTATTTCTTTCTATCTTTCGTCCGTGGACTTTTTTCCTTCTCTTTTCTAACAAGCAGATGCAACCGCTAGCAGTTTCTTTTCTCGCACTTCTCACCTGTGGGACTCCATTCCGATTTCTTGCTTTTCTGATAACTACAATGTTTAACAAATAAATGCAACGTCAATCGCCATTTTTGAGCCCTGTTTTTTTTTTTTCGGTGTCCTTTCTTCAATTCTCCCCTTTAAAAACGTCTCATACCCTTTTACTCCCTGTCACCCTCTGCGTGCTAATAGCACTATCGCCTTTAAAATGAATCTGTCTCTCACTTTCTGCCTCACTTTCATTCTTTCTCTCTTAATGTCTCCATTTCTTCTCTCTCGCTTTCATTTCCTTTTTCTCTTTTTATCCCCAACTTTCTGTATATCTCTCTCTCCCTCTCTTTCATTCTTCATTTTCGTCTTTCTAACTCTCTCTCTCTCTCTCTCTCTCTCTTTAATTCTCTGTTGCTGTGCTTTTCTATCTCTCTCTTGATTTGGCCAGTAGAATGATATTGTTATTAACTTCAGTATAGGCTCATTTAGGTCAAATGATGTGTTGCGTTTCTTTATATATTGCAAAACCAAGACGAGTGCATGAAATACATGGCTAATAGTAGGATTACTTTATTCAATACTTTTAAGTATACCCATAATTACCTTAATTTTATATAACCATCACCATGGCCCTTTCCCCGCCATGGTTAATCCCTACTATAATGTACTTAAAAAATTTACTATAATTTAAAAATTTAAATATAGATTACAATTTTAATATATTTAATTTTTCTAATTTACCCTAAAAAAACTTATTCCAACTATTTACACTATTTACATTATACGGACTGTTACCCTAATCTTTAATGTCATATTCACGAAATTTCGTCTCTTGTACGCTTCGGCCTTCTTCAGTTGATATTTGTTGGAATTTCGAACCAGATCCTTTATTTACTTCGCGGAGGTACGTTGTTAGAATTCCACGTACGTTTCTTTTGTATATATCTGTGTTTAGTTAATTCGCTTTGATAACTCTCCAAATTGTTGTTCTCTCTGCTGATGCAAGCGATCGAACTGATATCTCTTCGTTTTAAGTCATTTGAAGAAGGCCTGAAAAGTTCTGAATGGGACAATACCTGTTCTCAGAAATATCGACATATAATTTAATAATATAGTTTAATACTGCTAACTTCTCTAATTTCGCTGTATAATTTAATCTTTAAAAATACTTTCAAATAATAAAAAAAATAAATTCATGACGTCTAGTTACTATCGAGGAAATTTCTTCAGAAAAATTTCCATGAAAGTATTTATATCAAAGGCACAGGGAAGCTACGTTACGGTGGTGGGAAGGTGGTTGAAACCGAGATGCCATGTCAGGACGAATAACATTGCAGTTTTTTTTTGTATGTTATTAAGAATCTCTAAATAGATTCTAAATGCATGCGGCCAGATGTAAGATAGATTCTGATGAGAATAAATTGTCTAGGACGACATTGTGAACCAACATTCCATTTCATGTCAAGGGAAAACCCCAAAATATTCGCAGATGAATAGAGAGAGGGGGGGAGAGAGAGACGTTTCAAAAATATGGTTTAATATGTAACTGTCCTGAGAAGAAGGAGAGTGATAATGAAAAAAAAAGATAGCTAACAGAGCGTAATAACGTCAGCCGAAATTACATGAAATAATCATCTGGGGACTTGTAATTGGAATATGTTCCCAGATGTAAACACCAAGGCCAAGCATATGTATGCTAGAAGATATTCAACAAAGAGGGAAATAGCCTGAATACAGAGAATTCATTGGTAGCAGTAAAAGAAATTAAATTAGTATAATAAAATGCGAAAACTTCTAGAGACGTTTCAAAGGTAAATATTCAACACTAATGAAATTAGTACGAATACCACGAATAATTGAGAAATGCAGGTAGAAGTGGTAGGCGAATGTTTTTGTTTTGTTTACAAGTTAACGTATTTCTTTCCATTGATCTGTCATAAGAAGATTTATTCTAAAAAGAAAAAGGCAAAAGTAATTATCACTATCAACTATGGCAATAAAGACTGACCACAATATGGCTAAAATATAGGCTTATATAATTCTATAGCTGGCTGACACGAATGTTAACTAGCATGCAAAAAAATCGATAGTTGCATTCATCACAAGTGGGAAAAATTTAAATCTGCATGGCACTTTACTCCAGCTGGCTCATTCTCTTTCTTAAACTCAACTTTGATTCTGATTCCGCAGAACTGGGTTGGGTGTGAAAAAGTATTTGTTGTTAACATTCTTTTTTCATTCGTTTTTTCCAGTTACAGGTCCTTTTTTAAAGCTGATCGTTTTGTGTTCATTTTGTTTCGTTCTTTTTTCGTAACAGATTTAATGTTTAGTATAGAGCTTAGAAAAAATTCGCAGTGTGAGATAGGCAAGAAGTAAGGCATGTAGCAACATTAGTACGGCAAAGGGCACTCCTTTAAAGGCAAGGAAGGGCAAAAATATTTTAAGTCAAGTGATAGCAATTGGTGTATGAGTCGTACGATTTTTGAATCAAGCACGGGCAACGCCGGCCCATGCTACTAGTGTACTCTAAATATCTAATCTTCTCGTGTAATCTATACTTATTTTCCAATGTACTCTAAATTTCAAATCTTCTAATATACTCAAATTTTAATCTAATGTACTCAACATTTATGATCAAATATGCTCTAAACTTCTAATCTTCTAATTTACTCCAAGATTCTAATATTCTAAATTGCTCTAAAAGTTTAATTTAAACTTCTAATCTTCTTATGTACTCGAAATTTTTCTAATATATCCTACCTTCCCATGTACTTTATACTTCTAATGTACTCTAGTCTTATTTACCCTAGCATTTCCATATAAACTAATCAGCAAGTATATTTGAAAATTCTAAAACAATCTAATCTTCTAATGGATATTTTTTTTAATTTTCTTAATCTATTCTATTATCCCAATGCATGCAAATATACTCTACACCGCTAATCGTCTAATATACACTAATCTTTTAATGTACTCTAAATTTCTAACATAAACTAATGTACTATAATTTTTTACTGATTTCAATTAGTCAAATATACTTCTAATTTAACATGATATCCCTAGGCACTCTAATCTTCTAAATTACCTGCAAATGTTCAATTCCGATTTATCATTCCATATCATGTTAGACCATTTTGGAAACATCCAATCGTCATGCATTTTCATAAATTGAAAATGTGTGAGACCGTTCTTTAAGGAGAATGTTTCCGTGTTCTTCCTCGTTCCATAAAAGCCTAAATTGCATTAAACTATATTTAGATTGCTCACATGTATTTCCAAGACATATTTTTTAAAACTTGTTTACTTTTTTATATGTCAAGGGAAACCATTTTCCTAATGCTCATCCAAATTGGTTAATGGACGTATTTGTGCGTATTTTCTTTCTTTTAATCTTTTCCTATGTGGGACTATCGAAATAGCCACCAGTTGTGTTTTAGATATTTATGGATTTTTAAGTAGTACTTTAGGAATATTCGTCTGTTAATAAAAAGACCCGCGAAATAGGATAGTTAACATTACCATTAATAATTAAAGCCTCAACGTT